>CAIGQQ010038184.1:1995712-2073963 GCA_903798035.1 Danio albolineatus
GTGTGTGTGTGTGTGTGTGTGTGTGTGTGTGTGTGTGTGTGTGTGTGAGTGAGAGAGAACTCCAGATGTCCAGTCATGGTCTCTGATGTGCAAGTTTCGTACTTGAACCTAGGTGTGTGTGTGTGGGGGAGAGACAGGTTTTCACTTTGGTCTCTGAAGTGTGTGTATCTGTGTGAGATATATCCAGTTCAACGCTCGCGGCCTCTGAAGTCAGTAGGTGTTAGTGGAGTTTTCACCTTTCTGATGCCTGTGCGAGTGCGCGCACACATGTGGTCTCTTAATGTGTGTGTGACTTGTAGGACAGATCACCCGTAGCCTCAGATATGTGTGCTACATCCTCAGCGACATGTCTGCGAGCAGCTCAACATGTGGTGGAAGCATCTGGAGATCCTCCATAACCTGCTTGCTGAATTCTGAAAGGTCATTTTAAAGAGGACGCCGCAGCTCTGGGGCTCATTTCGTAGGGCTAAACAACTGTGCATCCACTGCAAGGGAAAACGAGCTCTTTTGTTTGTGTGTGTGCGGCATGGCGCGGCTGCCGAGGCATGTTGCCGTGTCCCTCCGCTGACCTGAGACACGTTTTGACGGTTATCCGTGTTGCTTGTGCACATTCGGGCCGAGTGATTTATGCGGTTTTTATGGCGTGAAACCTCAGTGATGCTGACATGTGTGCATGTTTGTGAAAGCATGTCAGGATTAATAGGTTGTTTTCAAGTGATGTCGTTCATGAAATTCAGACGAAGGACAGGAAGTGGTTTTTCTACATAGAAATCGCTATCAGAACATCAAAATATTTCTGTTTTATGTTGTTAATAATAGTTTAAACAGATTTTATACACTTCTAAACATTTTAGCTCATAAAGGGGGGAAAGTTCAAGAAACTTGCTGAAAAACGGAAGAAAAGGCGGCATGTAATAAACATTCAATACATCCATGTGTACAAACTGTTTTTGAACGCGATAATTCGTTTGACAGCACCAATAAAGGTTATATTCAGCCCTAGCTATGTGCATAAATATGCTAATATGCTATTTAAAAATCAGATACAAACACCACTACACCTATGCAAAATCCAGGAGAATATAAATAACATACCCTGCCATGTAATCGCTATAATGAAATCTCCATTTTGTTTTGCAATAAACAAAGTCTTTACTGGCATTTTGGTGGAATAAACACCGTAACGTGAACATCGAGATGCGCAACAGCGGTGAATGTTTGTTGCTGGTAAGTTCATTAAGTTCGTTCCCCCTTACAAAAATAAACAAATAATATAATGTAGTCCACGTTGTTGTATGCTTTCATCTGTTATTTATGTCTGGGAGATATCCGCATACGGGGAAGATAACTATGGTAATTTATAATAAACATGTTTTGAACCACATAGTAAAGTGTAAAATGTGTAAACCTCTTTAATAACGAATGCTACAGAATAGTGTAGTATAGTAAACTGATAAACTGTAATAAATACTATAACGTTAGTGTAAACTGTGATGCTTTGTGATGGTGTATAATTATAGCATAGTAAACTGAAGCCTATTGAATATTTTGTTTATTACTACAGTTTTGTTGTAGTAACAATATAATTACTACGACAGTATAATTCAAATAATTATCTATTGTATGCTTCCAAACACTATACCCACTTAGCATATCTCTGGCCCAGCTCTGGCCCACACACAATCAGCTTTTGCTTGGCCCACATGTCGCAGTGAATTACAAAATATGACTGGACCAAGTCTGGCTTCCAGACAAGGACTAAACATTGACCATATCTGGGCCAAGTCTCAGCCAAAGGTGCAGTAGGTAATCTGCCAGAATGCTAGCATTAGCATAATAGCTTAGAAATTTTTCATCTCTCCCCTGCCGTCCAAAGCCACGCCTCATTAAGTCATAAACGCGAACTAAATAGACATAACACTAGAACATGTCATTCACCAGCTAATTCTTTGTATTCTTTGCTAGCTGGTTAGTACAGTGGTTCTCAAACTGTGGTACGTGTACCACTAGTGGTACACAAGCTTCCTTCTAGTGGTACACTTAGGAATCACTGAATAATTTTAGTAAAAAAATGGACACACTTTTAACCCTTTGACGCGTACGATAACACCGATGTGATCAGTGAATTGATTTTAATAGGCTAAACCTTTTATTCAAGTGGCTGACAATAATAAATATTCTTAATAAGTAGAATTAATCTGCCTCGTTTTTGAACTGTGCAGTGCTGTAGCTGCTTAATTAGGCCTACTACGCTACTGTACTTCAACACCGGTTATTATGGTGGTACTTGGAGAGACATTTTTTTATGAGGTGGTACTTGGAGAAATAGCTTGAGAACCACTGGGTTAGTATACTATAGTATTTTTCATCCAACATAATAGCTTACAGCATCTACTGCCTCGATGACAGGCAAATATATTTTAGTTCAGTAAAAAACGCTGCACTCTTGATGATATAAGGATCATGGCCAACATATGTGGTCATTTTCTATTTATATCTCCTTTGAAATAAGGTATAAATAGCAAAAATCTGGACTTACCTCTATGTTTCCCATTCAGTTTTTTACTCCCTGCCCTCCATCTGAATTTCGCATCACCAGAACCACGTGATTGAAAACAACCTATGTGGTTTTATGTATATGTGTGTGTGTGTCTGTGCGATCGAATGTCTTTAGGAGATCTTTAAAGTAATGTGCATTATAAATGGTCCTGAACAGAAAGGCTACTTAGCATAAATAATGCAGAGTAATGGATCACTAAAAAAGTTATTAGTCAGGCGACAGGCCACAAATTATGTGCACACTTTGCACATTTTAACCCCTGATGACTCTTCCTCGCACACAAATGAGAAAACACCAGAGAGCAGGCATGTGTGTGTGTGTGTGTGTGTGTGTGAAGAGTAAACCCAATGGGATTCACAACATTTTATAAGTCATAATTATGGATTTTTCAGAAGGGGTTTATAGAAAATAAAAAGTGTTGTTAATTAGTCAAAAGTGAATTTTGTCTTGTCTTGATTTACTCTTTTAATTTCAAGCAGAGAGGTAGACTGTTCTTTATTTCCAGGCTGTGGCTGTTATTGTTCTCTTGTGTGTCCATTGTAAAGACAAATATCGTTCTGCTATTGCAATGGTCTCTGTACAAGAGTGCTGTCGATACAGCTGGATGTGGCAAAGTGCTCATATCTTTAAACAATATTCCATTACAGCGAACAAACTGCAGCATTAAAGCAAAATGTGTATAGATAAGCAGTGTTTGTAAACATAAAGATTCACTATTGATTTGAATGGTTCACTGAAGTGCTTTATCTTTGTTCAAGATACGAGCTCTCTGCCAAAAACACTAAACATTTTTTTAATACTTTTAACTGTTGCTGTGTCCCAGTTCGCATACTTACTGTATACTATGCCCTAAAAGTATGTACTTTTTTTGTGAAGAAAATGTATATACCTTTGAGTGTGTAACAGAAGAGTATATGCAAGCTTTAGGACATACTACTTCCTCATAACAGATTGTTATGTTGCTTAGTTATGTCAAATCATCTCGACACATCATCCACATTTCTTACATATTAAATTTCCTACCTTATTGGAGAAGCAGCAGCAGGGTAATCTGCCATTCACGAGTCCTTCATGTACCTGTAGAGAAATCTCCTCAGGTCTTTGGGTAATTATGAATTCAGAAGTTTATGTCCAAACATATCTTGATATAAGTTCACATTATTGTTGCAGATTAAATATAACATGGAAAACGTGGTTTAAGTATGTTCCAGTTGGGTAGATATTGATTAACAGTCATTCAAACAAATTACCGAAGCCTCTCTGCTTGACGGTTGGTCTCACGTCTGCCATGTTTGTAGTTTATTTTTACACTTTTTACCTGAGTTTGTAGTTATAATCAAATTTACATCCAATGTTTAATGTATTGTGGGCAATATTAGCGGTTAGAGTGCGGACGCTTCTACACTTCCAATTTTTACCAGAAATAGTAAACCATCTAGGAACCTTTGGCATACTCTTTTTGGTTGGGACATACTAATTCTATTTTCGAATACGATTTAGGATGGATAGTATGCGAATTTGGAAGCAGCTTGTGAATTTCAACTGAAAAGACATTTTCACAAGCTTGCCACAATGCATGAAGACTCACACGAGGCTCGGCTTTCATAGATTTTTTGCCAAAATTAGCTATCTTAGAAGTCATTAAGATGTGGAACGGCTTTCACATTAGTCAGGCTTTAAAATGTGGTCTAGTTTCATGCCTCACTTGTTTTTTGGAACAACAAAAGCAATATTTTCCAACATCCAGGTACAGACAGATTGTATGCAGTACCTATGAGTTTCTCGCTGGCCATCTGAAGCTTATTGCTTCGAAACAACAGCGAGCTCCAATCTGATTGGCTTTATGCATTTCCAGAAAGTCCATGTTCTTAGTTCTACTGGGAAACAAAGCTCCCGGGTGATTACAGAGAGCACTTCTAAGCTGCTAAGATTTGATGAAGTCTGCAAGGTGACTAATTATTAATCGTTGAAAGATTATTTTAGATTTTTTTTTTTTGGTTGAGGCAATTGACAACGTACAAATGTCTTAAAGGGATACTTCACCCAAAATGAAAATGTACAGATTTACTCACCCTCAAGTGGTACCTAATCTGTTTGAGTTTCTTTCTACTTTTAAATGTAATAGAGGATATTTTTAAAGACTGTTGGAAACCAGTAACCATTGGCTTTCATTTACTATATTTTTTAAATTTCCAACATTCTTCAAAATATCCTCTTTTGTTTTCATCAGAAGAAAGAAAGTCAGATTTGAAACCACATTTATGGATGAGTTATCCTTTAAAGTATACTGCTGCAATAATAAAAGCCAGCTGGAAAAATTATGATGGCGATATCTTGAATTTTCTCATTAATTAGTTTAAAATTTGAGTATAGTCAAGTAAAAGTCAGACCTACACTGCAAAAAAAGCTTTTCTTACTCTCTTTTTGTCTGGTTTCTAGTCCAAATATCTAAAAACAATTTAAATAAAGAAGCATTAAGTGAGCTTAAAACAAGCAAATGATATGCCAATGAGCTAAGCATCTTGTTTTTCATTTTGACATATTATTTCTAAAAACAAGACATTAATTTTTGCTTGTCTAGAATTTTTTATTTTTATTTTAATATAAATTTTAATAATTTTATTTGATATTGGACTAAAAACATGACAAAAAAGTGCAGTGTACTATTAATTTAACAGTTCAAATAAAATTCAAGATGGGGGAAATGTTTCGAAAAATAGCACCGTTGTGTCCTGCGTTGGTTCTTTGGAATTCAGAGACAAAAGCAATGCATTCAGCAATGATATAATGACAGCACAACATATTGTGTGTCAATAAAATCAGCAGGAGGTAGGGCTGCACAATATTGGAAAAATATGACATTGCACTGTTTTGCTGCAATATATGTTGCGATATGAATAAGATTTCACCAAAAAAATTAAATAGCTCTGCTCGGAAACAAATCATTAATTTAGATCGACCGGGATGATCAAGTCTTTTTCTATGCCATGCATCTGCACAAGTTACTATAAATACAGAGCAAAATTAAATAAATAAACACTGCTTTAGGGTTTTCTGCTGAGTTCAACAGTGTACTAGTACAGAAATTGGACAATCAAATATAAAATAACATGCTCATCATTTTATGCATCATTAAAAAATTATAATATCTTTATCTTTTAATGTTTAATAAACAATGTGACTATAGCAGATACACACATTGCGATATCGATGCTCAAACGATATATTGTTCAGCTCTAGCGGGAGGTATCTACCAGTGCTGTAAACTTGTTATTCTATTATTACCGTTGTTACACTATTTTCAACGATTAGACTAATAATTGGAACATTTCTTACACGTACCATCATGGATATGCAAATGTACAGATTTATTTTTTGCACATTGGGCACATCAAATGCAGTCACAGTGGACGCTTTTCACAAGCCTGTTATGACGCATTTAATGGTTATCAGCATCTTAAATCCTTGAAAGTTTTGTATAAACATAAGAACATTTATTTGTATTTATGTATGTAGTATATCATCTTTGCTTCAAATGACAAAAAACGAATTACCGCATGTGCGAGGCGTTTCTAATGCAGCACCTATGGGACAGGACAGTAAATTTGACGTTATTCTCTCCTCTGGCTGCCATCATCAGTCTCACACATTTTTTTTCCTTTTCCTGAAAGTCTTTATAACATCATCGAGTTTTTCTTTTGTTATTTGAGCAAATATTGTAAAAAAATTGTTGTATTTGTCCATTCACTACGCTCTAAGTTTTCCCAACTATGACGACTTCTGCTACGGAGAAACCCGGAAATGTGAAAAGGGTCTATTGTAGATAGAGTAGATCCTCAGTGGTGCCATTCCAGTGTGTACATTCATAAAAAAAAACAATATGTTTGAATGGTAAAGACATGACATGTCGTGAAGTCAACCTCCTTTGGAGTTTGTTTGGATAAGCCAGTGTATATCATTGATGTTTCCCTGAGGCAGATCTTGAAGATGTTCAAAAAATGACATCTTGACAGCTGGAAATGCCCAAGTTAGCTTTTTGAAAAGCCTGGAAGAATACATGTATATCACACATTGTTAGCAAACACATTTCGAGATGGCAAAATTCCATTTTCCCTTTGCTTGCAGTCAAACTAGTGTCATATTTGGATTGCTTGTAAACATTATATAAAAAAAAAGTTGTCTGGTCTCAAAAAGTATACCATGGTGATGTTTGCAAAAGCAAGATAATGGCTTTTACTCCAAGGGAATACATGAAGTAATAATGTATTCCTTAAATCACACAGTGCATGTGGTTGGCAAATGTATAAATGCAAGTTCATAGTGGAAACGCTGACAATGTGTTGCATCTGAGCGTGTAACAGAAGCATTTTCTTGTTTTCAATCATGCGGTCATTAGCAATTTTTGCCACATTCCCCCTGCTGATGGTATAATAGGCTGGTGTTAAAGATGAAAAGATAATGAGGAGAGGAAAACAAACTCGTGTTTGGATATGCTGCCTGACTTAAACTAATGTCAGATTATTTGAGAATAAAATTGCGCAGCGTTGTTCTAGTCTCACGCTAGCAGAGACGGAACAGAGTCTCTTTTGTCTTTTCCAATTAAAAAACTGTTGCATCCGAAAACCCTCTTAAAACAAATGTACTCTGCTCTAAGGGGCGTAATGAATGTGAATTGGCTGTCCTGGCCCAGCACCAGTGTGGCTGTCCTGATTCAGTGTAGACTTGGATAAAGATCAGTGTAATCAGACTGTTCGGGGTTTTTATAGACGTGGCGTGAGATCAGTAGGTGTGCCGTGTGTGTGGTTCTGGATGTGAAGAACACCTACAAACAGAAAAGAGAGAGCGAAATGAAAGTCACCCTTGTCTTGGCTTCGTTTGCATATATCGGAACCCCCGAGTGAGATGTGCAAAGTCAGAGAAAGGACGTTATTTTCCCGTCTGCGAACTCTAGAACCCTCCACGGGCTCCTGGGAAATGTAGTTTCCCAAAAGCTTGTAAGAAACTCTCCCTGGTACGAGAGCTTATCTGCGAGTTAGAAAGCGATACAATTGAGAGTCTACTCAAAAAAAACTGAAGTGGGCGCTGAGGGTATGTTTTCTTTTGCCGGTTACATGAACCATTTCGTGCACTCTAGAAAGCCATCCGGTGTCAAGGGGGTTGCACAGAGCTTGTGTACAAGCAAGAGAAGCCTGACCTATTAGATTAAGGTTAAGTGTTGGGACTTTGGTGAGTTCAAATAGTTGTATCTAGAGATGTAAGAGTGCCTATCTGATTGGATTAAATGCGCTCTCTGCTGCATCTTCTCATGTTTCCTGTGTTAAAAGCCGGGATAGATACAGATCTCCCGTCATTAATCAGGACATGAGCGTTTTTCAGGGATTTTCAGGCATGCATATTTATGAGATGATGCAACAAGCACATGAATATTGCCTTAATCTGAATTTTAAAACAATGCAATTTTAGCCCCTAAAACCCAGGGTGTGTGCTGATTAAAAGATAGAGATGCGTAGATTTTTTTTGCAGAATGCCACAGTTAGGTTTCTGTACTAAAAGCTCATTCATTTCTTTTTTTTCCATGGGGAATTTTTTGGACTATAATTGATAAAGCTTTACCAGCAGAGCTGTTGTGAGCTCCAAGGTCATACATGCTTTCAATTGTACATTACTTTTATGTGTTTCCGGTAATGTGTGAAATCCCGGTATTGTATAGAATGCCTTTAAGTTAAAATATATATATGTTTTTTGTAAAGATTTTGCATACTTTTCCAAAGCATTCTATACAATTCCTAGGCATTATATAGAAGAAACAAGTGTCAGAAGAGCACAACAAAAGCCTTTATTGATCATTACCTATTTTAAAGTGGAAGGAATATCAAATAAAGCGTATGACGTTCTTACCGGAAATCAATAGCTATGTTTCCATCCAAAAATGCGAATGAACTTTATGCGCAAAACTGGATTTTCGCATAAAAGACGTGCGAATAAAGCAGCGTTTCCATCTAACGAGTCAAAGCGGACAAAATCGTCACTTCCTGATTAACTGGTGCCAAATATCAACAGTAAAAACGGAATTTGCTGTAGCAGGAGAAGCTGTGTCGATCTTTTTCTTCATTTAATAAATGACTTGTGCCTCAGAAGGCAATCCTGACACGCAGTGAACGCGCGGTGGCGTTTGAAGGTTTCAAGCGTTGAGCACCGACGCTCTTGATTCTGGAGGTCATTAATAATATAATAACACAACTTCTTAAACGGCAGGGCGTTTTAGAATGACCAAAAGAACATTTCAGATGTTTTACGATGTGCTCAACCTGCTGGTTTGTCCATTTACACACATTTTTATCATCACATGATCTCTTATAACAAAATCACATGGCCTTTTTTTAATGCACATACTGCAGTTTGTGCGGTAAAAGTGTTTCCATCACAGTTTATGTGCATCTTTTCTTATCGAATAAAAAGTTTATTCTACTTAGTTATGCACATACATTTTTTATGCGCATTTTCAAAATTTATGCGCATCATGGCGTTTCCATCAACTGGTTTTTTATGCGCATATCCAAAATACGAATAAAAATAGCTGGATGGAAACGTAGCTAATGACGGCAGAAAGGAGATTGAAGTATTTGCTATTGTAGGTAAGACTGGAATGGCACTTAGAATTGTACTTAATTTTCTTCTTTCGCACAAAAACACTTCATATTTTGTCCCTTTGGTCTTGTATATTCATAATTCATGAATTAGTGAAGAACCTCAGCTGGATAATATCAAAGACTATAGAATACACAAAACATGTCACTCGTATAGTTTGGAATGGGGAAAAGTGTAACGGTCAATATGGCGAATAACAACCTACTAGTACATGAGCCAATCAGCAATCACTAGACTTAGACTGACGTTTTTCCAGGAAAAAGCTCAGACTAGATGTGTGCTTTCATGACACTTTGGTGGTCAACAAGCACACTGGAATCTCAGTGAATACTTGCTTCACAGACATAAGAAATATATTCAAATAAATACACACATATTGTCAGGGTTCTGCCACTCCTGTCTAGTTAATTCCTGTTTTTTGTGGCAGAGCCCGGACACTAGCTTTTGTCTAGTCATATCTGTTGTCCTTGTGTCTGTATGAGCGCCGATTTTGGGCGCGCTCGGACCTTGCGCGCTCCCGCGTGATGCGGGCGCGCGGGGCCTGGGCGTGTTCGCGATCGCGCGCCCTTGTCCTTGTGATCTGTTTGTCTGCAGCGTGCGTTTTCTTTCCCAGCGCCTTTTAAGTCTAGTCTGGTTCTGTTTCGGGTGGCGCTGGGGTTGAAACATGCACGCTGCGTGTGTGAGCGCACGGTAGGATGTTTTCATTTTATCGTGTGCTTGTGTCTTGCGTTCAGTCCTCTGTTGTTGTGTTTAGCACGTGGTGTGTGTGTTTACACACACACACACACCGCGTGCTCGTCATGTGTTCTAGTCTTTTATGTGAGTGCGTGGCTTGTGTTTGTCACGCGCTCTCCTGTCTATTGTCTAGCCCCACCCTTCTTGTTAATCCATTATTAGTTTATTATGTTCACCTGTCTGTTTGTTAATCATGTCTGCTTTAAATTCTCCTCATGTCTGCTGTCCTGTGCCAGTTCGTTGTCGATCTTCATGAGTCTAGTCTTGTCCTGTCTCCTGTCCTGTTTCCAGTCCTGATACCTACCAGCCGATCAAGTTTGTTTGTTTGTTTAATTATTTTGTTAATGTTTTCCCCCTCGGGGTAGTTTGTTTTTCCTGTTTCCTTTTATTTTTTATTATTAATAAATACCCATTTTATTGCATTTGAGTCCTCGCTCTCCTTTCCCCAACCCAACCCTGACACATATCTTGACAGCTACTGCATAAACGTCCACAAACTTGTAAACAAAGAGTTGTTGTCATTTCTGGAGGAGATTAGTCATTTCTGGAGGAGATCAAGAGTTGTGAATTACTCATGAAGACCAGCGTGATCAGATGAAGCATTATGCATAGGATTATAATGTGTAGAATAACCATAAATGAGGTTGGTGTCATGTGTTCAGTCCTTTTGAGTACGCATTAGCTTGGGCAACCTGAAAAAATGCTGATTTTGTTTGATTTGGACATTTAGAAACAAAACTTCTGAGACAGTTGTTTAATTTAATTAGTGATTCCAAATATGTAATGTAATCGTAAGCTTGGCACACAGTTTTAAAGAATTTGATGTTTCCCGATTTAGACAGAATGCCCGAGAGGCATTTCAAAGATGACCGCCGAGTGAAATGACTTGCCTTGAAGGGACTTTGATAATAAACACTGACATTGTGAGAAGAATTATGGCAATATTGTCTGTGATGTGGTAGTGGAACCTTGAACTAGAAACAGAAAAATAATAAGGCTTGACAGGCGGATGTATCCTGCTGAATTCTCTTCATTTGTACAAAAATGGATAAACTTGACTTTTTATAATCTAACATTTTAATGTTCAATTCATAACTTGTTCATTCTGAATAATGCTTGAATAAAATAAATCCTTTTAAAGATGGCAGTTCTATCATAGAATCATACATTTAACACAATAAATTGGGAAAAATAGCTTTGGAATTAGGTTTTGGCCCAGAATCAGACCATAAAATGTCTAAATATTCCCACCGCTAAAAAAATAAAAAATATATATTCATTCATTAATTTATTCATATATATATAGTGTATGATATAATATTTTATATCATATTTTCAGTCTATATTTCAGCCAATAGTTGGGCAGATTAACATGTAAAAATGTTTGAAAATGTTCATATCTTCAAGCATTTGGTGCTGTGATGAAAACCAATCTTAATTACACAGTAAAAGTACGGTAACACTTTGTATTAGTAGACTGTCTACTTAAAATCTGTTGATACTGACATTCAACAGACATTTAACTGACTATAAGAAACTTTGAAAGTACTTGCCAACTTACACCAACCCTACCCCAATCCTCAACCTAACAGTCTACTTATAATCTAATGAGAATTAGTTGCAATTTAACTCAAATTTAACAAACGGACCATCAAAATAAAGTGTGACCAAAAGTTCAAATAATGCATAAATATTCACAATATTTTGAAGCGCCCACTATATCAACATTGTGCTTGTTCATTATCACAATATATTGAATTAGTTCATGAATCAAATCTCTTTGGGAAAAATGAATAGAAAAAATATATAAAGATACACTCGGTTGCAACTTTTTCTCCCTTTCATTCTTATTCAAATTTCAATTCCCTGCACACTTAATTCATATTCCAATCGATGAACTGAAATTCAGCCTGTGATTTAGCAAGCGTGCCTCTTTGAACAAATTCAAAAAATGGTTGAATGATTCAGTAAGACTGACTAAAAACACTGTCGGTCTTTAGGATTTGAGGCCCAACATTTGAAATCGAATGCAGAAGTCAGATTTAGAGTCATGCGCATGCGTTCCGCAATGGGGTTTAAATGATCCCAGCATATTATATGCATGCACAGTTGGTGGATAATTCCTTATTGCTAATGTGTTATCTTCCATCTTAACTCTAAATAACTGTAGGCTGCCGCTTCAGAGCCCTAGATTCATCAGCATACAATATGTTTACTCTGACACAACTCTGAGATCCGAAGCTCTTAAAACAGATGCTATCTGCGCTACAGTGCTGTAGGATGAGAGCTGATTTCTTGGGAATAGCGTAACACCAAACCATGAATCGCCCTGTGGTTTACTTGTTTTTCAAAATGCAATAGCCTGTCCTCAACCACCAGTTCACAGCTCAGGGGGGAAAAAAGTCTGGGAAAGGAAGAGAAAAAATAAAAAGAGATTAATTCCAAACATTCCATAAAATTGCATCACATTTTCCTTTCCTACTGCTGTTGGCAAATGGGACTGACTATAGATTTACTGCCACAGAGATTCCATTCGATTTTATATGGATTGACATTTTTCAGAGCTTAATTATTTATGTAATCCGAAAACATCTAAAAGTGAATCAAAAGCCTGAGAGCTGTCCAATCACAGATCCCAGTGCAACACATTTACAGTTTTCCTTTTGTGCCAAGTCGATTTAAAAGTGTTGCAGTAGTACCACCATGAGCAATCAAATGCCAGAAACAAGCCAGACAGTATCCAAGGCGCTGACAATAAAGCTGAATTTAGAATGCCTTTAAAATTGCAGCTCAGTTCCTGAATTTGAATCAAGCTCAACAGTCGGATTTTAAAATAAATGTTAAAATCCTCCATTCGTTTTCTCTTTAGGGATTATTATTATTTAGAATAGCAACTGATGAACCTTTAAGGGGATAGAGCTTTTTCTGTGGCAGCTCCTAGACTTTGGAACGATCTTTCACTGTCTTTAAGAACATATTACTTCCGAAATGCATACAAAAGTTTTTTGAAGAAAGACAAGGGAGATATAATCTGAGAGAATAACTACATTTAAGGAGGTTGAAAACAAGGACAACTTTAAAAAGTTTGTGTATGTCTGTATGTGGTGTGAAATTATGGAACACTCTAGAACAGAGTCTCAAACAATGTCAGGAGCATTTTGTATAAATACATATTATTAAAGGCATATAATGATGAAGGTGATTGAAAAAAGATAAAATGAGGAAGGTATGATGAAATTTAAATTAATGGCTATCTGCAGTACTATGTTTTTATTCATTTTTATTTTTTTTGGACTCTATGTTATAAAATGTAAATGTACAAATGTAATCAAACATGTACTATGTTTAAGATGCCAAAAGGATAAAATATGTCTCAGGTAAAAACAAGAGATAAGTAAAAAAAGAAATAAGTTTTATAGATATTTTATGTATAATATTTTTTGTCGAAAATAAATTAAATCAAGTCAAATCAAACATCTCCTACTTTAGAAACATTTTAGAGGTTTCATTGAAAACACCCTTTTTGGGCTGCATTTTAATGATCTAGACGCAAAGTCTAAAGCGCATGGCGCAAAAGCGTTAAGGGCATGTCCGAATCCACTTTTGCTATTATAAGGACGAAAAAATACTGTTTGCGCCCTGGCGAATGGTCTAATAGGTTTGTACTTATTCTCTTAATGAGGTGTGCTTTGAGCATAACATGCATTAAACCAATCAGTGTCTCATCTCCCATTCCCTTTTAGAGTCAGTTGTGTCACGCCATGGCCCATTAGCTATTTATATGGCAGACTTTGTAAGTGGAAAAACTGAACGCTTATAGCGAGAAAACAGTTAAATAGATCATCTGCAGCGCGAGGATAAAGAACAAGCCTCCTCCATTCGGCCTCTTTACTTACTCTTTCTCTTTACATTTACTCTTAGCTCTACTTTCGTGAAGTAAGGAAACAGTGTTGTACACAATCCACTGAGGACATCCATTAGCCTACATATTTAATTTCATTAGTTAAGCATAAAGATTTGTTTCAAAACTATTTCTAAATTCAGTTCTAATTTTCTAGCAAAAGAATAAATGAACAATAGTAATGAGGTGTGAGTTATATCCAAACACACGTCCTGTTCTTATGCTCCATATGGTGATGCATATGTCTCCAAAACCTGACAGATGAACAAATCTAAACTTGTTTTTATTAACACAAATATAAATATGCACATAATAAATAATACTGCTAATAATAATAACATGTACATATGCAATTTGTCATGACTAAACTGAAAAAAGCCGCCCAAGGTGAAGAAGGCATTGAGGTAGTGTTTTTTATATTTATGTAAAAAATAATATTTTTTGTAGCATTTTATTCCTTTATTTTTTTTCATATGTAAAGATATTAGTGCTTTGCTGTACATCTTGTGTGTATTAAGCAATGTGTAAGCATTTAGACCTGCACAAGCTCATAACTAACGCCCTCTGCGCTGGACCAGCTTTCAGTTGGTCAGTGGCACGGTCTATTTCAGTTCCTCAAAATAACAACACGCCAACAATGCGCCTTAACACACCTCCTATAGACAAGCATGCCCATGAGTCCACAAAGTGGCTCAAATAGATTTGCTGTTTAAAGAACGTAGCGCAAATCATGAAAATTATGGTTGCGCTGGTCTGAATATAGCAACAAATCACACCATACACATCTTCCGCCTTATTGCGCCAGGTGTCCATTTACTTTAGCTTTTAATCATGTGTTGTAAATTGAAGGTATTTTGCACATTTGTATGCATTTTTTGGTTTTACATAAAGCACTTTGGTATCCATTGTGGTTGTTTGAAAGTATTTAATAGTAAAGTTGAGTTGAGATTTAGTGAAATCAAAATGTACAATGCTTATTTTTGCACCACATATTGTTTGTCTTAAAATAAAAAAATAATCCATGCAAATGAGTAGATGTTTTTGGTGATCTTTAATCAAAATCTGACCATTAACTTCCACTATGGAATATCAGTCCTTTTTGACGGCTTGGGCAAAATATGATTGGCCACGGCCCTCCAACCGTTAGTTTGTTGCGAGTGAAAGACGAGAGGTGGAGCATAAAAGTAAAATTCGCCCCCTACTCAATATTCTGATTCAGTTGGAAACAAGTCATCACACTGAAATGAATGTCTGTCTGTCTGTCTGTCTGTCTATTTATCTATCTATCTATCTATCTTTAGTAAAAGAAAGCGAGAGCAATATTTTTAAAATGATGTTTCTATAGACACAATATGCAAATTTGAAAGGATAGTTTAATGTTTTTGTCAGCTTTCATTTGATTGCACATTATCATTTGCAATGCTTAATGCAACTGTGGTCCTTTCCCTCATTAAAGCTGTGAAGTACACAGTCTTGCACATTTTTCCTCCAATTTTCAAAGGCTTCAAATCAACATTTGTATTGTTGTGATTCTCTTCATAACTGGTGGATTTGGTTCATGAATCGTGGCTCATAACACTAACAAAGAATTAGTAAAAATCCCTGTGTCAGAAACGAATGAGAAAAATACTTCCAGAAGATGCTATAAAAACCTCATGTGAACGCTAATGCGAGAGAAAGCAGGAATCAAAATTGCAATTTGCATGTAGGAAAGTTGAATTAAAATAGACAATTAGATAGAAATCCATGCAACGCTCATCCTCTGCTAGGAAAGTTATCAGTTTGAATGTTAGCTTAAAAATAGCCTCAGTGTTTCATAGGTATTGAGGATGGATGGGTTCTTTATAGAGAGATGCATAGATGGAAATGTAGAAATATAGCAGTTCAGTCACAGATCCCGGCGCAGCACATTTACAGTTTCATTTCGTGGCAAATTGATTTAAAAGCGTTGCGCTATAAGCAATAACGGCTAATCAAATGGCAAGAACAAGGCAGACTGTATCCATGGTGCTGATGACATCACAACATCATTCCCAGAAAAACATCACAGCGCCTCACTTGAAGCAGTTTGGCCCACTTTATGTGGGTATTTTTATCCAGCCGACATTGCCCGTGATATATTTTTCATGAATAAAAACATGGACTCGCTTCTCCCCTGCCTGTGCCATGTCAGGATGGTACAGCAAGCTAACGGGGCCCCATAGCGGCCCTCAAATGTTCTGCGGGACTGTGCTCGGGTCTGCAGGAATGAGAGCTGTGTCCGTTCGACGGAGGAAAGTATTTCCAATTAGCCGGCTGGCAGTTGGATCACACTTCCCGCTTTCAGGAGTGCCCCGGGGCTGTGTTTACCACTGCAAAGCTCCCTGGGAAATGCGATCTGTTTGAAAGTTGCTGGCGTGTTTGCTTCCTTACCTCAGCGTAACATGCGGCTGTGGCTCCAACGAGCGGCTTGGCTCCTCCAGATGTGGCCAATAATGAGGAGAGATTAAGCAACGGGCGGTAATGCTGGCCAATCATTAATGTGGATGAGATTTAGAGGCGGGAGAGCTGTGTGTAAGTGCCAGTGGCTCACTTAACTCAGAGGACAGATTTGTTGTTGGCACCTTTTCTAATGTCGCTGATTCTTTCGATTGCTCTCTCTCACACCCTCTAGCTGTTTGTTGTACATTTCCTCTCTCTTTCTCTCTCTCTCTCTCTCTCTCTCTCTCTGTCTCTCTCTTCTCTCTTTCTTTGTTGCCAGTATCTCACTGTTGAATTGTAACTCTGTGAAGCAGAAGGCCTGGGAAGTAAGCAAGAGCAAGTGTCTGTGGTGTATGGGCTGCACAATGTCAGCATCGATATCTCAGTGTGAGCATCTGCAATAGTCACGTCGCAGGATCTGCAATGTCAAGTCAGGATTAAAGTTGACCAGGAACCGCAGTTGAAAATGTACATGATTTGTGGGCAAAGTTGGACCATAAATTGACTTAAAAGTTTATCATTTGCATTAGGGCTGCAGGATAACAGAAAATATTATCACGATTATTTTGCTCAAAATGTTGATCATGAATAATATAATAATGATGATTATTCCTTTGGTCATGAACTTTTATTCACTTGTGTATTCTTATTAAAATTCACAACCACAAATATATAAACAATACACATGAACAGAGCAGGTTTAGAATGGAGAGGCCTCCCTGACAAGGTTTTTCTTAGCTGTGGCAAATGAAATGAATGAAATTAAACTGCCTCTTTTACATGTCAGCTTGTAATAAAATAAAAAGAAAGAACTGCGGGGGAAACATATGCCTACAACATTGGCTATAAACACAAACATGTTAACTTTATTAAAATTAGTAAAAACTGTCAGGGAGTGCTTTATCTATCTGGGTCTTCTGGCAACATGAAAAAAAAAACAACTGAATCTCTGTGAATATTTGCTTCATAGACACGGGAGACCTGCATAAAGCCTGAATTGTGCACTTTTAAATGAGCCAACTCTACTTGAAAACAAATGTTGTCTTTGTTAAGTAAACCATATGGAAATGCCAATGCAGAATTCTTCATCTGACCTCATTAGCCCACTGATTAGTTCATGCTTTCACCATTTAAACACAAATCATGATGACAACCACTTTGCGATGGCTTTTAATGTGGTTAAAAAGGTTTGTTGTGTTACCTTTGGACACTTGGACTGAACAGGAGCAAATTTTACACAGGAGCCGCACCTGAACATCACATTCCTTGAAAAGCGCAGTCACGGCATGCTTGTGACGCAGTACAATTTGTAAACTCCACCCTTTAAAAATGGCTCAATCTTTATACTGTAGAATAACAACAACATTTTATTACTGGTTGGTGGTCACAAATGTTGTTATTGTGATAAAAAATATGATTAATCGTGCAGCCCTAAATTGCATGTGTTTTTAAGCTCTGTCCCACACGGAAAGAACCTAAATAAACATGTATGTTTTAATATAGGTTTTGATATAGGTTTTTAATATATGTGGCATATATATGTACATATAAAATAGGAAAACTGTCAATTTTATATATGTCACATATATTAAAAACATATATCAAAACCTATATTAAAACATATAGTAATAATAATAATAATAATAATAATAATAATGGGGGGGGGGGTCTCCTTATCCACCACCAGTGTGCAGCATCCACCTGGATGACGCGACAGCAGCCATATTGTGTCAGACCGCACACCCACACCAGCCAATTATGATATGGATGTTTAGGAGGCCATGATGGACAGAGGTCAATGGGCAGATCTGGCCAGGATGCCGGGGTTTAACCCCTACTCTTTTTCGAAGAACATCCTGGGATTTTTAACGACCACAGAGAGTCAGGACCTCGGTTTAACGTCTCATCTGAACGACGGCTCTCACTAACAGTATGGTGTCCCCTTCACTATACTGGGGCATTAGGGCTTACACAGACCGCAGGTTGAGCGCCCCCTGTTGGCCTCACTTACACCAATTCCGGCAGCAACCTAGCTTTCCCATGTGGTCTAACATCCAGGTACTTACCGGAAGCAGCCCTGCTTAGCTTCAGTGGACGACCATGTGAGAGTTTCAAAGAGCTAGCTGTCGGCGTTTATATAGGTTCTTTCAACTATTTACCATAGTTAAATTCCATAACATGCCAATTACATGTGATACCAATTTCAAGTGTTCGCACATACTGTACATAAGTTTTTTCCATTTTTTTTGTTTAGTTCTTAGTTAGCTAGTTCTTAGCCTTGATAATAGAAAATATGAGCTATATAGGAGACATATCTTGTATGTACATATATGGCTTATATGTGGATATAAGCATTACAGGAGACCTATATAGCCTGCATATGCACATACAGTTGAATTGTTGGCCCCGCTTTGATTTTTTTTTTCCTTTTTGAATACTTCCCAAATGATGTTTAACAAAGCATAGAAATTTTCACAGTATTTCTGATAATATTTTTTCTTCTGGAGAAAGTCTTCATGGTTTTATTTCGGCTAGAATAAAAGCAGTTTTAAATTTTTAAAGACCATTTTAAGGTCAAAACTATTAGCCCCTTTAAGCAAATTTTTTTCGATAGTCTACAGAACACCCATCATTATACAATAACTTGCCTAACTGTGTTATATTTACATTAAATTATTTAAGATTTTGCATAAATACTGCTAGACTTCTATAAACTACTATTGAATTTATTTGTGTCTTTGCTCCACTGCATTTATCAATGCTTGTGACTGGTTTATGTTGTACATAGATGCACTCCCCTACAAAAACAACCCCAATCACCCTAAAATTATTAATTCTTTGAGTCTTTCCATATATCGTTTCAGCATCAATATCGCAATTTGTGCATCTGCATTAGTCACATCACAGGATGTCAAGCAATTTCAAGTGAATTTAAACCATTTAGACAAGAAATTATAACTTTTGCGACTTACTTTGACCAAAGATTAATTGTTTATTTATACAATAAAGACTGTAGTGAGTTATTTTACATTTGATTATTGTTTTTTGATTCATTTCTGTACCTCAATACTCCACCGAAAACCACAAAGCGTTGCTTATTTAATGTTTTATCTTTGCTCTATTGTTTTTTATCTGTGATTTTATCATCCCAGTCAATGTAGAATTATGAATTCTTTCCAAATGCCATCATCTTGTGAAATTATATTCATATCACAATATATATTGCAAAAAAACTATCGCAATGCCAGTTTTTTCCAATATTGTGCAGCCCTAATACAGAGCTATTTGTTTCATCTGTGAAAAGTATACTCCGTATCTCAACATGTATTGTGGAAAATTCAAATATCGCAATGTCAGTTTTTGTCCTGTATCGTGCAGAGAAAGGGAACCCTGACAGTTCCATAGACTGTTATCTTATGAATCATGTTTTCAGGAAACGCTCAGCAGCTTCTCTGACAGTAAGATGCATCACAGGCTCTTAAGCAGAGGTCATTCTCCTCTGGGAAATGATCCACAATCATTGATAATGTGATCTGTCGACAAACCACCGATGAGCTGGTAAATTTGTTTATGCCTCAGATGATCCCGCGGCCTGCTGTTCTGCTGCGATGACTATGATTAGTGAAGCTATCATTAGCTGAGGGGATCTACTGAGTGTTTGCGGTAACGCTCGAAAACAATCAGCCTATTCTCTGCCGCTTCCGTTTTAATAATGCAACATTTTAATGAGCACTGCACGTTCTGCTCCATTTTCAACTGGATCTTCAATTTGTTCTTTTTTTTAAATGGGTGAAGATCTTATTTCTCACTATACGTGTGGAAAAGTACTGTAATACCTGCACTCGGCGGAGGTCTCGCCCTCTCCTTCATTACCAATCCAGGTTTCTGTTTCTCTCCAATTATCTCCCATTTAGAGAAGCTATTAGAAGTTGCTCAGATGATTTCTGAGCATATATTTAACAGATTAACCTTTCCTTTTGACACGTGTTCCTGCTGAAACAACCCCGATTCTGTTTCATCCAGTATTTTTTTGCAGATATGGTATTTTGTTTCTAATCCTAGGTTATCAGTGTTAAATGTTTATTGTTATTATTTGTGTAACAATTAAAATACATTAAAATGAAGATTATACACTTCCATTTAAACCTTTGAACTCAGTATATTTTGCGACTGCACTTACAGTATGTGTTTACAAATAGTTATAAACATTAGTGTTGTGAAATGTTGTTCTTTTATGCAAAATAAAATAACTGTTTTCTATTTCAATACATTTAAATACGTAATTTATTCCTGCGACAGCAAGGATGAATTTTCAGCATCATTACCCCAGTCCTCAGTGTCACATGATACTTCAGAAATCATATTAATATGCTGATTTCTGCTCATGAAACACTTCTTACGATTATTGTATTATCAGTATAAATGGATGTCCAGCTTTGTGAAGTGTGAAAAGTGTTTTCTCTCAGGATGCTTTGATGAGCAGAAAGTTTGAAATGTCATTTCATTTAAAAAAAAAAAAGTCAAATTATAAATGTCTTCACTGTCACTTTCGACTAATTGAATGCCTCCTTGCTGAATAAAAGCATCAGTTTCGTAAAATGTAAAGAGATAATGGAATGAAATGTTTTATTTCTGTGTTTTAGTTATATAAAAAAGGTCATCTTCAGTTTCAACAGACTGATCACTTTACATATTAATTGCACATTTGAAGTTTAGAAACTGTTATACAATTACCATTCATTTTGTGTACTTATCAGCGTTTGGCACGTTCATTTAAAAGAGTAATTAGTTGTAGTTACTAGTTAATTCTCACAAATAGCATCTGAGTTAGTAACTAAGTTACATAATTATAAAAGTAACTTAATTACCAGAGAAAGTAACTATTGTGTTACTTTAAAACAAATCTAATTTGTCAAATGGCTCTAGAATAAATATAAAACATTGTACACTAATTTACATGATTGGCCAGCCCAGTCCCCAGACATGAACATTATTGAGCATGTCTGTGATAAGATGAAGAAGGCATTGAAGATGAATCCAAAGAATCTTGAAGAACTCTGGGAGTCCTGCAAGAACGCTTTCTTTGCCATTCCAGACAACTTTCTTAATAAGTTATTTGGGTCATTGCAGAGATGTATGGATGCAGTCCTCCAAGCTCATGGGAGTCATACACAATATTAATTCTTTTTCCAGTGCACCATTACTTTATATTCTATACTGTACATTATTTCTGTTAAGTGACTAAACGTTTGTCTAAGCGAAGTCAGACCTTACTATTCTAATTAAATAATAAAAAATCAAGGCATGTTTATTTTTTATTTTGGTGAAATAAGCGTAATCTAGAGGCTTTTGTCAGGTAGTGTATAATATATAGTTGTTACTCTATACAGTAACTTAAAGAAGCAGAATATTTAATGCAGTGAGGTCATTGGGAACACCAATATATCTCTTTTCATATATTTATTTATATCGAAGGGAACACAATGTACGTATCTTGTATAAATTAATTGCACATTGGAATTTAATATAAAGAGCTCTGAACATTGTCTTGATTAAACTGTCACAAGCAGTTTCACCTCTTGCCAGAGTTGTACTTTCTGTCTTCTGAGTTGGAGAATTGGCAGCCGCCGTGAGATCAGTTTTGAAGATTCTGTCTGTCTGTCTCTCTGATAGTATCGGCTTCGCTCAGTCTTTAACTGATTGCGTCAGCCGCTTTCATCTATCCCAAGTCTAAATCAATGAAACTTTTCACCTTAGACCAAGGACACAGAAGAAAAAAACCCAAACAATGGAATAGCTGCCAACCTTCAGCCTCAGTAAATATCTATTTTCAGCATAGCCTCTGTAGTGTCATTTATATATATAAAAGACCTTTTGCCTTCAAAACTGCCTTAATTCTTTGTGGCATAGATTCAACAAGGTGCTGGAAACATTCGACTGAGATTTTGGTCTATGTTGACATAATAGTATCATTTAGTCGATGCACATTTGGCAGCTGCACGTTCATGATGTGAATCCCTCATTCCAGCACATCCAATTATCGTATTGCAAAAAACATCGAGATGGTTTTAGATTGTGATGTGGAATGTTACAGAAATAGCATTACAAGGTGGATTTACTGCGGGCATAAAAGGGATGGACACGATCAGCAACAATATTAGTGTAGGTTTTAGCATTTAAACATTGACCAGTTGGTACTGAAGTTAGTTCGGTTCAGCTCTGTTGCATTTCTGTTGCATTTCCACTACAGTTTAGTACCAATGAAAGCCTCGAATATTACAGATCCTGTAAAAATCAAAGAAGTTTTTTAGATGCTGACATCAGTATGTTAGCCTTAAGGATATCTATAAGCTTGTGTGCTTCAAAATAATAACAACATTCACATTTAGAAAATTGTTAGTCACTTCCAACTTAAATGGAGCAATGATTTTTTTGGCATGACCTCATGCTTAAGTTTCTCATCAAATCTTCGTACCAATCAAATGCTCTCTTGTATCTGACATGCCCCACCCCCTTCAAGACGCTTCTAATTTGCTTTTCATTTCATGTGCTTGAGCTCAACCACTCTCACTGGCAGAGCTGTGATTAAGAAAATGGGTCACACTTTGCTTTAATGGTCCATTTGTAACATTGCATCTACATGTCAACTAATTCTCATTAGATTATAAGAAGACTGTTAGGTTGGGGTTAGGATTGGGGTTAGTGTACATGTTGACATGTAGTTGCAAAGTTTCTTATTGTTAGTTAAATGTCTGTTGAATGTCTGTATCAACAGATATTAAGTAGACAGTCTACTAATACTCAAATGGACCATCAAAATATAGTGTTGCCAAGCAATGCTATTGGCTGTTTTTTTTAAGGGGAAGAGCCACTGTATGTCCCGACCTGTCGTCACATTTCAGTTGAACTTGCGTCACACATGAAACAAAAATGCACATTTCAAAGCACTTTTTAAGGGATCCTTAAGATGAACAATATTGGTTTGTCTACACAAATTCAGATACATTTGAAAATGGCATTTTTATCAAAAAACTTTCAGCATCCACACTATCATTTTCAATTGTTTCCCAGGGTTGGTGATCCACACTGAAACAGCCAAGTGGGTGGGATTATTGCTAGTTATAGTAGCAGCTCTAGTAGCTAGTAGCTGCAGTAAATTTCTGAACATTGTCTGCACCGTGTTGTCCAAAACAGTTACCAACGAGAAGAACATCTGAATCCTTTTACTGATGTCTTATGCTTACATTTCAGTTGTGTTTTTCTGGTGGTGGTGTAAAAACAGTTCAGTTGTGCAAATCAACAATACAGCAGTGGCTGCTGCTGACTATTTAAACTTTTGGTGTCTCGTGTGAAAAATCCAACAGCTGCGATTCCCCTGTCATACCTACAGCGAGCATGCCAGTGCGAGCCAGGGCCAGTCGTGTTTCCACAGTCACTTCCGCTTTGCCAAACTCCAGCTGGCAGAGAGGGCAGAGAGAAAGGCGGAGTTTGCCCAAGTCTGGATGGTGTGCCACTGTTACATTAGTTTTCCGATCACGCACAAGTACAAGCACCAAACAATAAATAAATAAATAAGGGAAAGAAAAAACATACAGCTGGTCAGTTTAAGATATTCCATAAAACATCTTATTGGTTAGGGGTCTTTTTTTTTTTTTTTTTTTGCTGAAGATTGCCCTTATGTTTCCCTTTTAAATGTATGGTGGTTAAAGCCCTTGCTGACACTGGCCCGACAGTGGAAATGCGACTAATGATGCTGGTAGTGACATTCTCTCTGACCAATCAGTGATCAGCAGTGTCTTTACGTCACGTTTTGGTAACAGTACAGTTGGCTTGGCTTGGAAGGTGGAGAAAAGCACCTTAAGGGGCCCAAAGTGTGCCAAGAAAATCTCCATTATACCACCAGCACCCTGAACTATTGATAGAAGGCTTTCATTTAGTTTTTTTTCCGAGCCTAACATCTGATTGTGGAAGCAGAAATCGAGACTCGTCGGACCATTTCCACTTCTATTTCCAATTTCTCTGTGCATTTAAAAACCTCAGTTAGCTGTTTTTAGCTGACAGGCACCTGCTGCGGTCTCCTGCTGCTGTGGTCCATCTGCTTCAAGGTCTGATGTACTGTGTGTGTTCAGAGATGCTCTTTTGCGGACCTTTTGTTGTAATGAGCGGTTGTTTGAGTTACTGTTGCTCTGCTATCTGCCAGAACCAGGCTGGTCATTTTTCTCAAACTCCTGGCACCAAAAAGGCATTTTCACCCACAGAACTGCCACTCACTGGATGTTTTCTATTTTTCAGACAATTCCTTGTTAACCCTAGAGATGATTTTGCAAGAAAATCCCAGCAGATCAGCAGTTTCTTGTCTGGAATCAATATCCGTGCTGTTCAATTCCCCATTCTGATGCTCAGTTTGAACTTCTGATAAATGTCTTGACCACGTCTCTGTGCCTAAATGCACTAATTGCTTCAATGCTGATTTGATTTCTGTGTTAACAAATAGATGAACAGGTGTAACGTGATGCAATCCGAGTTTCTGAGAGCAGCTGCTCGGGTATGGAAATTAAAATAAACGTTTTTAAAAATAGAATACAGGAATAGAAGCATCCATTTCAATTTCTCTTTTCACAATATGAATAGCAGTGTATTTGCCAAAAGCAATATTCTAATAACATCAATTAAGCAGGGAATATACACATATCACATAAATCCCCCTACTTAATTGATATGCATGATTTTGAGCATTCTATGTAGCAGGGAATTGTGCACACTTGGCCACAGAGATTGATTGCACCAATCACAGCCCGAGCCAAACATTTCATTTGCTTCATTCTGAGCAGAAGCAGCGCCTTTGCATTCCAGCTTTCCATGGCTTCCAATCCAAATCGTAAGTGGTTAGAATGAAATAAAAGTATGTTTAATACTGTTCACGGTGCGAGGAATTGAAATGGATGATTTAATTCCTGTTTTCTTTTCTTTTTTTCTGCCAAAAAAACAATAAAAAAAACATTTTTGGTTCCAGCTTACCAACCAGCTGCTCTCAGAAACTCTCTCAGACAATTCCAACAGCAAATTAACCACATCCAGAAACACTCGCTTCAGATTCCACTGATCTCGGAGCTGTAGCCCGTCGCTCTCCGCAGCCTTTGCTGTGATCTAACAGGACGGCAGAGCTCTTGCGAAGCGCTGTGTGTTTGATTAAACTGTCTATGAGTGAGGAGAGGCGAGATCATGCGGGATCAGCGTGAGTCGGTTGAACAGCAGCCATCGGCCAGAGAGAGCCACGCGTGTGTGCGTTTTTATAATGATGAATGTTGTTAACCTTTGCCCGCTTTGGTTGCTTCTCCATCTCACTTCTGCTTTTAGATTGTTCAGATCCAATTATTGAACATGTGGAGTTCTTTCAAGTGTGTGTGTGTGTGTGAGAGAGAGGAGAGTAAGGAGTTTGTCTGCAGGTTAAATGTATCAGCTGTGTCTGTGCGAATGTGTGTGTGTGTGAGCTCTTCGGATGTCCACACGTAACGTGTTTGTGATGAAAGCAGCACATTGTGGAGTCACCCATCGGTTTGGCTGGGGATGAAAGAGCCGTGTTGTTTTATTCAGCAGTTTCGCTCTGAAAGCTCGGCTGTGTTGCTGGTCTCAGCTGCACCTCAGTGCGGTTTTATTCACCAGATTTGTCAGCGGTGAGAATTGCGATGTGTGGTTTAATTCATCAACAAATGCACTGAAAAAAAATTACTCATTGGGTTTACTAAGTGAAGTTTTATAAACTAATTGCGAGAGGAGCATGTGATATGATTGATCGCAGCTGGTCTCCCATTTGTAATCAGTGATAAACCAATCAGATTGATCCAAGCCTGCAATAAATAGACTGATTTTACCCTAATTGCCTTATCTTCGCATTTCATTAATACAAAACAAATTCAGTGATTGACTAACAGTTTACACAAGACAAATCAGTTTTGAATGAATATGATTTATTGACAAAAGCTTGTTTTACAGTTACTTGTTACCTCCTACCTGGCATAATGAGAGATACAATCAAATAATCAGCACAGGCTCATTGGAAATGCATTCTTCAACCTACATTTTTGTGGAATCAAAAAACGAACTCCAACATCTGTTTGACTGCAGTTTCTAGGTAAAATAAGCACTTCGGGGAGGTATGACACTATAGAACTTTCATTCTTTTTCAATCTAATGTTATTTACAGTAACATAATTGTTGACTAAAAGATTATTTTCTTGCAGTTCTTTGCACAACACCAAATAAATGTCACAAAATAACTTCTTATATTACTTATTGTATATATCTATATTTCTAATCAAGTACATTTACCATATCTCCATATGGACAACGTTAATGGCTTGGTCAGTTTGCTTAGTGGCTCACTTTGTACAGTGATGCAGAGTGCTCGGTTTCAAGCGTGACCACAAGCTCTGTCTTCTCATTGACATCTATAAGAAGAACGTGTATCTGAAACAGTAAAATGCAGCCTAAATCATAAAAATGTAAACAGCGCCCTCTAGTGGATTTGCCATCTTAAACGTGCAACGAAACAAACGGAGCAGCACATTTTATGTTTTGCAAAAAAAAAAAAAATGTAGCCTGAGGCATGTATTTCCAATTATTTATTTGAAGCACCAAGTGCTTTAAAAGGTGATTTAGGTTATTTGTTTTTAAGATGGACAACATAAAGTGCAGGATGTAAATGGTAATTAAAAAAAATATATACATATAAAAAAATACTAAGATATATGCCTTAATTAATCCCAAATAAGCAATTTTTCTACACTAATCTGGATTAAATTACTAGTCTAAAACATTCTGCGTTCACGCTATAATTTTCAGTGTTTTGCCTAATGTTGTTCATCTACTATGAAACAACTGAAATTAAGTTAAAACATAAGGCCTCCATCATTTATATATATATAGCTCTTCAAAGCTGTCCTTTGAAGAAAAACAATCAGGAGTGAAGTGTACAAACTGTCATTAATATTTACTGTAACAATGCTGTTCAAATGGAGAGCATCCAAAACAGCTGCTTTACAATGTTCTTCAGCAGTTTAGCTAAATTGGTCACATGACTAAAAATGTGTCATTGTTTTCGAAAGCCTCACTCTTCACAGTCCACACTGCGACTCAACAACACCATTTTCAAATTTATCCACTTTGGAGACACTTTGTTTTTAAAACCATCTGTGTGTACGGAAGACCAAGATGGAGATAAAAGGATGCATTTAAAATGAAAGCTTTTTAGTGTGGATTGAGATTGCACTTTAAAGTGAAACTCTGGATTATTGAGTCTTGATCTGTTTTGATTGCCGAGACATACACAGTTGAAGTCAGAATTATTAGCCCTCCTGAATTATTAGCCATCATTTACATTTTTTAACCAATTTCTGTTTAACGGCGAGAAGATTTTTTTTCAACACATTTCTAAACATAATAGTTTGATAGCTAATTTCTTGTATATTTGCCATGATGACAGTACATAATATTTTACTAGATGTTTTTCAAGATTCTAGTATTCAGCTCAAAGTGACATTTAAAGGCTTAACTAGGTTAATTAGGCAAGTTTAGGTAATTAGGCAAGTCATCATAAAATTATGTTTTGTTCTGTAGACAATCGAAAAAATATGTTGCTTAAAGGGGCTAATAATTTTGACCTTAAATTTATAGGTTTTTATTCTAGCCAAAATAAAACAAATAATATTATAGGACATATTGTGAAAAATTCCTTGCGCTAAAGGTTCAAGAAACCATGCAGTACTTTTTTGAGATTTTAACAGATTCGTGTGTGTTGAGCATCAGTTAATACAACGTTAGCCCCTGTCAGCTGTAACTGGGGGGAAAGCTTTTGTCAGCCAATTTCATCTTCCAGGTTTAAAATAATTTTTGAGGCGGATCAAAATCAGTGACATTAATAGAGTGAATCTGCTAGTTGAGTGATGACGCACTGGTTTCTCATTATTATTCATAGCTGAATTTTCTTATCCTATGAGAAGACCCTGCTTCTTAATTATTCTTGAGAGCATGTGCTTTACCGAAGGCGAAGCAGACCTGTCAAGCTGTGAGACTCAATGACTGGGTCAGATAATGTCCGCGCACATCACGGGGTCGTATGTGTTCGTTTCCATGATTCACTGGTTTTGTTGCATGATTTCCCTGCGATGCTGTCAGGGCCGATACAGCGAAGCTGTTGGTTTGCAGTAAGCATTTTTGTCGGGAAAGCTGTACGAGAATTGGAGAATGGCGGACTTTGTCTTTAATTAGTTGAGTTCGTTACAGTCTATGGTTCGTTACCATTCAGACACATCACACGTGCTGCTGTGTTCGTACATGTTTAAAATCCTCCAGATTACCGGCAGAGCTAATGGTTGAAATAGATAAGAGACCTGCTGCACTGCTATCCACCGTTTCTGCATTCAGACCCGGGGATTGAGGAGGAGAGAAGTAATGATATAATAAATTGTGGTTATGTGTATATGAAATTACGAATAACAAATGTAGCAGGACATTCAATTACTTACTGCTTATTTCTTAGCATTTTTCCTTTGTAAACTGTAAAATCATGGGTCTCCTCACTGTTTGTGTCTCATTTTGTGAACCAACTGACAACAGTTGTTCGCTCCACTCTTTTTCCCCTGCACTGTCGGCCACGCCCACTCCTCCCTCTGCTCGCAGCGCTCCACGCCCGTCTTGGAGCTTTTTAAAAACAATTTCTGAGGTAGACTTGGTTTGGTTTCATGGCCCTTAAAACAAGAGGGCTAATCATTTTGACCTCTACTATATGTGTATAATATCCACACTATAATACGTCAATCACAAGACGTCTGTGATCATTTAAACCTTTTAACAAGTAAAACTACTGCAAGACTTCATTGTACATGACAACCATTGTACTGTACTTGTCAAAGGGTCAATAGGCATAACCGTATCAATGCCATTTAGCAATTTGATCACCAGGGGGTTTGAATCGATATTGTGATGCTCAAACAAGTAATCACCAGCTCTTGATGCCAAGCATGATTCTTTTTTTTTCTTAGATAAAGCATACAGTCTGTACATGACACAAACCAGACGAACTGCACAAACACAAACCTGTCAATGAATCCGCATGTGCACTTGTCTGTGTTCGTGTAAACGTGCGTGCGTGCGCGTGTGTCTGATTCAGCCGCGTCTCTGTGGGCTGAGACAAAAGAGCGGTAATAAGCGTTTCTAATCTGAGGAGTGAATGAATGATACACACAAAAAAGGACCACAGACGTACAGAATAAACAGGCTGGCAAGAAAGAGAGAGGAAATAAGACGCGCAGGGGTGGCAGGAGAGCGAACAAGGGAGGAATGGAAGAAAGAGAGAGATGAATGGAAAAGAAGAGAGAAAGAAGAGACAGACAAGAGCGATGGAGGGTTTTCACGCCGTGTCATATCATATCATAAAGCATAATCACACACACACACACACACACACACACATAAATTCACACTCTTCTCTCTAGCACCACTTTAAACCAATCACATGCCATCAGCGTGGATGGTTCACATTACATTCCTTTAACATTTGGGCACCATACCAATGATTACTGGAAGCACATACACACTCACACACAAATACAAACGCACAAAATCTGTCTCGCTCGCTCTCGCCCAAGCAGGTGAGAGATCTATTTATATACTCGTTAGTTTTAATTAGCTAGCTCTGAATGAAGTACGCGCTGTCAGTAAGTTTCTTGTTATGAAGTATTTCACATGTACGGCATATGTTTCTATAGTAGATGTCGTAGTCTGTTGATGTTTTTCTGAATTATACCTCTTCAGATCGGGTGCTCTGCCCTCACATTTCACTCGTCACATGCTTCACATGTACACTTGTGCATGAAAATTGCTGAATTGACCGTGATAAATGCTTGTTTGCTTGTGACTGATGCACTTGCTCTAATGGTCCAGTGAATGCAAACCTCATGCAGACGATAGTTCTCGATTGGGTTGATTTTCTGCATGTCATACAGTTCAGGTTTACCTTATTTGTACACACAGGTAAACAGTATTTGGTTTCACACACATCTTTCATAGTTTTCAGACAATCACAAATATTAAAAAACATAATTAAATTAAATTAAATTAAACTAAACTAAACTAAACTAAACTAAATTAAATTAAATTAAATTAAATTAAATTAAATTAAATTAAATTAAATTAAATTAAATTAAATTAAATTATCAATAAACTTATCAATTTACTTTATTATTCACTTTATTTAGCAAAAAACACCTTGACATATAACTTTGCTTTAGTATTTACTTTATTTTACTTTATAATTTTTTTAAAGTATGCAGTATATACTATATATTCCACACAATATACATATTGTATGGGATGTCTGCGCTGATAAGCTGTAAAAAAAAAAAATTGAAAAATGGACAAAGGTACTGGTAAAGGAAAATGTACTGGTGATTTATCATCCACTCTATATATGTCCACTGGTTAGGAATATTACCCATTAAGGGGGTCTCACACTGGATGCGCCGCTCAGCGCCGCGACATGATGGGCATATGATAGTTGGAAGTATCGCACACCAGACGTGCATATTTAATTTTTTTTAATATGAAACTATTCAGATGGCGGAGCCTCACGGTGACGCAGTGGGTAGCCCAAGAAGCCCAGAAGGTCGCTGGTTCGAGCCTCAGCTGATTCAGTTGGCGTTTCTGTGTGGAGTTTGCATGTTGGTGTTGGTTTCATCCTGGTGCTCCGGTTTCCCCACAAGTCCAAAGACATGCGCTATAGGTGAATTGGGTAAGCTAAATTGGCCCTAGTGTATGTGTGTGAATGAGTGTGTATGGATGTTTCCCAGTGATGGGTTGCAACTGGAAGGGCATCCGCTACGTAAAACATATGTTGGATAAGTTGGTGGATCATTCCGCTGTGGCGACCCGGAATTAATAAAGGGACTAAACCGACAAGAAAATGAATATTCAGATTGCACTCTGTGGTGTGGCAGAAACATGAACAGTGTCCTGAGTCGTAGCTGGGCACCGCAGATAGCAGACTTGCAGTGCCAGTGTGTGTACACTGATAAAAATCTATGCTTAGAAATCTAAAATGCATCTGGTGTGCGACCCCCTTTACTGTTTAATCAGTATTTCCAATAACCCCCCAACAATGCAGTGCAAAATGCTAAATATAGGTAAAACACACAAACAAAGGGCAATCTCTTGATAATAATATAGTACATTGCTTAAAAATGACTTTTTTGCGTGAAAAAATGGGCAGTTTTTACAGACATAACATTATTGTGCCACAAAATAATGTGCACAAGTAGACGAGATTACATGACAATGATTTTTATCTTCTAATAGGTTAAATTCAACATCTTAATTCTTGTTTTTTGCCTTCTTCTTCCTTTTCTTCTTCTTTTATTATTCATTCATTTATTCATTTTCTTTTCTGCTTAGTCCCTTTATAAATCCAGGGTCACCACAGCAGAATGAACCGCCAGCTTATCCAGCATATGTTTTACGCAATAAATGCCCTTCCAGCTGCAACCCATCTCTGGGAAACATCCATACACACTCATTCACACACATACACTACAGACAGTTTAGCCTACCCAATTCACCGATACCACATCTCTTTGGACTTGTGGGGGAAACCACAGCACCCGAAGGAAACCCATTCAACCATGAGGAGAACATGCAAACTCCACACAGAAATGCCCACTGACCCAGCGAACCGAACCAGCGACCTTCTTGTTGTGAGGCGAACATGCTACCCACGCCACCATGGTGCCCTTTTATTATTATTATTATTATTATTAAGGTTATTATCTCATTATGGCTCTCGTATTTTTTTCATCATATTTTTAAATTAATAAACATCATAAACAACGATTTTAACCTTTAATTTATAGTGTGGTGAATAAATAATGTTCAACATCAGTTTTAAACACCTTTTATTAGTTTTAGGGCTGTCCAAGAATTAATCGTGATTAATCCCATCCAAAATAAAAGTTTTTTTGGCTTAATATGTGTGTGTTATATATATTTATTATGTATATGTGATAAACACATTCATAGAAGCCAAAACTATATATAAAAAAGTTACATCAAAGTAGTTACATCATATTCAAATGTAAAATTTGTGTCATACACATATATTTTTTAGATATCTAAATATAAACCAACATTTTATCAAGTATATGCATTTGTGTATTTATATATTCATAATATAAATATACACAGTACACACACAAATATTAAGTTAAAGTTTTATTTTGGATGTGATTAATCTTGATTAATTTTTGGACAGCCCTAATTAATTTATTTTTCTCCCACTAATAGTTAAGATGTCTATGCAGCATCACTCCCATATAGAAGGAACATGTATGTATTGCCATGAGACTACAAAATGTACATTTTTAAAGATAAAGGTTCCAAAATAGTGCCACAGAACTGTTTTTAGTATCTCGAAGAACATTGCAGTGTTCTAGTAGTTCTAATGCTACATTTAGTCAACAGATTGTCTGAAATGTAACCACATTTTTTCATAGTGGGAAGTATATTTTAAAAATCCAAAGAACCTTTTCATTATAAACAACCTTTTGTTGAAATAGGAAACTCCTTCAGATGTCAAAGGTTCTTTATTGAACTGCCGGTGGCCAGAGCCAAGAGTGTGTCTCAGGACAGAATCTCAGTCTCTCTTAATTTAGCATATTTCTTTGCTAATGTTTCATGTACTACTTTACAAAAATAATATGCAGTGTTCAGCATGCCGAATGCTACTCTGTCATTGTCTGTCACAGGGAGGGACTTGCTCTCATTAGCGTAGTCAAGATAACATGACTAACTAAGCTCTTTACAAGGGCTTAAATGTAAACTCTTTTCCGGGGATTAATTTCATACTTCACCTTGAACGACGCTAGCAGTCAATTCATATTGAATAACAGGCCACAGCGCCGCTGGACACAAAAAACGAGCAGAGAGATGTCTGGCTGTTTCTTCCTAACATAAGTTAAACGTTTTTCGATAGAACATCCTCATATTTTCCCCCTTTTTCCATTGTTTTTCTTCTCATTGTCTGCATAGATATTGATACGCTTTAAACCGATCGATATAATGTAGAATTTATCACTGACGAGTCTTCATTCTGTCTCTCAAGTCAATGCAAATGCGATTCCTCTTCAGGTCTCTGCGTGTTTCCGTCTCAATAACTATGACACACACATTTCGTCTGTGCTCCTTTTCATTTTGCTCAGTCAAGTGTTCCTCTCATTACTCTAAAGCAGATCAGGGGATTAATTTATTATGTTCTTCTTAACATCATCACGGGATTCATATTTTTTTATTATATTAAACCCGATCAGGGGATTAATTAAAACAATGATTCTAAACAGAATGGCAGGATTAATGTAAACCTAGACATGATTAAAGTGTTCGTTTGTTTTTGTGTTACGTGAAACCTGATAATGACGTTCTTTTATTGAAAAAAGCAAAAATAGCCGGCTGCGTTTCTGTCTTGCTGGTAAAAGTGTAATTTAGATGGAAAGTTTTACAGTTTCAGGCTTTAATTTAATACCTTTGGACTCGATACTCTCCAAGGAAGATGTTTTGAAGAGACCTCCACCCACGCTTTAGTTCAGATCGCATGTTTTCTTTTTGAGGTTTATTGAACACCAGCAGTAAAGACGCTGATTATTATCGTATGCAGTTGTGATTATTTCGTATCTAGAACTTTAACGCTGCCCTCAGAAATGCTCGCATGCATATTCATGATGGCCAAGTGTAATACTCTATACTAAGGATGTCATAAAAGTCTGCGTGCAGCGAATATTGCCTATTTTTAAAAGAATATGCAAAGGGCGCATTATGCAACTCTTCTAAACAGTGCAGTTTTGTTTTTGCTCTTGACCTTTTTGCATTTGATACATGTGTTGTTTGTGTGCATCTGTAAGTGAGCAGCAAAATCTTGAAAATAAAATGGTCGTTTTACAATTGAATCGAAGTTTGTGTAGACGATATCGATCGGATTGAACCCAGCACACCTGAAGAAACGATGAAGCAAACTAAAAATCCCACACATGATCAATACTTGCTCATAGATTGATAAAATGTAATGTTTTGGTCTTAGTGGAAAATATTATAAATGCAATTGGCTTCTTTAACTTTAAACACGGCCGATAGCCACGTGAATAAGTTTTAAATCGGCTTATAATTGTATTTATTTGACTGTAATTTGTCAAATATAGTAGCACACCCAGCTATTTGATGCACACAGACACTGAAATGCTGATATGTCAATATAGAAATGTGCATTCAAGCTCATTGTATATTTCTATAGCCTATGCTAGTTTTAAAAGCAAAAGAATAAAATCACTCACTGCTCTTGACTGAAAGACTTCTGTTGCTTTAATAAGTGACATTCATTCATTGATTTTCTTGTTGGCTTAATCTGGGGCCGCCACAGCGGAATGATCCGCCAACTTATCCAGCATTTGTTTTACGCTGCGGATGCCCTTCCAGCTGCAACCCATCTCTGGGAGATATCCATACATTCTCATTCACACACATACACTACAGACAATTTAACTTACCCAATTTACGTGTACCGCATATCTTTGGACTGTGGGGGAAAGGCTCGAACCAGCGACCTTCTTGCTGTGAGGCGAACGTGCTACTCACTACGCCACCATGGCGCCCTAATAAGTGACAGATCAATTTTATTTCTTTCAGTAAAGACAAAAAAAGCAGTTTTATTCTATTATTTTCATAACTTTTATTTATTTATTTATTTATTTATTTATTTATTTATTTATTTATTTATTTATATATTTATTTAATAAATAAATAAATTTTCCCTAAATGTAGTTTAGTATTTTGTGTAATTTTAAAATTTTGTTATTTATTTTAATTTTTTATTTTTATGTTTTCGTTCTCCATTTTGCTGTGGCGAATCTTCTGAGAATTTAGATTTTTCTTGATCTCTGAAATGTATACAGTAGGTGTAATAGCAACCATATTCAGGATGTGAATTACTGGAGGGTTTGGGGGGGATTAACCCCTTTATTAAGGCCTGATTTCCCCTGAAAGACGTCAAAACAAGATATATGTGGGGGTCCCTTTGAATCTGAGAAAGAGTTCAATCTGATCTGTATTTGAAATAATAATGTTAATAATTAAAATAATAGATATCCATTTGACCACCCCTATAGCGGTTCATACCACTTTGAATGCATAATCACGCCAATCAGTATATGCAAGAAAAAATCATTTAACAGTCTGAAACTGGGAGATTTAGAGCACCAATAGACACCATAAGAGTTCACTAGACTAATTTCTCATAAAATAGGTGTTTGTTTCTACATAAAACCTAAAAGTAAAGTCAAATTAGATGCACAGGGTGTATAGTTTGACCTAAAGTAAACTGAAAATTCAAGTAAGCCATGAATTTTATTAATAAATTTGATGTAATTTACATAAATATGATTCACTGAAGCATGTATTACACAAACTAACACTACTGAAAAACTTCAATCGTCAATAATTCGCACACTGACCTTATTTACAGAAAATATGTGTAATAGTATTCTATTAATGATTAAAACAATCAAAACAAGTTTTTGTCATATGGGCGCTTTTGATCTTTTTAAATCCAATATTGGCCAAAATGATCAAAATGATTATGATTTTTCTAGTGTTCATTCTGACAAGTTTTGGCTCATTTTTATTTTGTCTTAGTCCTGTGCCAAATCTACTCTTAAGTTTAGGCAATTAAAACTTTTTCACATTTTCTCCATGCCAGATAATGGTTAAACTGGTAATACTAATTAATTTCCTCAATTATAATCATTATGATTGTCATTTCAGACATTTATTTTTACATTCTATCACAATTATTGTGCAGTCATACAGAACTTTATTTTTTACCTTTGTGTACTGATTTCTTAAATGCTGTTTACCATATAAATGAACACGCTCTCTGCCCACATTATAGAAACTGCTACAAGACACCACTCTCATAAATGAAACAATGAAATTGACTGTAAAAACTATAATGACAAAGTCAAGACAACTATTAGTTTCTATGTTGCTTTAACTTCTTTTAGTTAATAAGGTTTTTAACTATTTTTTTAAGTTTACAAAGGTTTTTATATATTTTTAGTCGGTTTGATTGATGTAAGTTGAGATGACTAGAAAAGTTCATTTGATTTTACAAAAAAATTTAAGGCAGCAAGAATATTTTTAGTGTGTATTTAATAGTTATCCAAATAAATTCTAAATTTCAGTGTCAATTTTTAATTAAAACTTTAGAAAAAAAGACTCACACAGAGGTTACTTGAATGCATTAATCAGCAACTGCAATCAGAAAAGTCAAGATCATGTTTCAATTTATTACAGTTCATCACAGATTTTGTCACAATAAACTATGTTTGAGGCTGACACACACACATGCACACACACACAAAAAACACAGACAAGCTCTGACACTTTAATTTAAGCAGAATATCTCAAATGGAGATCGCCAAACTCCATCTTACTGTACGTGGTTTTCAGTTCATCTGCGCCACTTTCACAGTGTATAGGAAGTGAGTGCCTGTGGTTGCCAGATTGCAAAGATTAAGTAAGACAGGACGGGAAATCTATTTTTTTTTTTTTAACAGAAACGCTCTGACGGGCATTTAAGCTCTTGACATCTTGAAAGCAGAAAAATGGACACTTACAGTAGAGGCTTGTACACCACTTCTCTCATCGTTAATCAAAACTAAATTTGGTATTATTATTATTATTATTATTATTATTATTATTATTATTATTATTCATTCATTCATTTTCTTTTCGGCTTAGTCCCTTTATTAATCCGGGGTCGCCACAGCGGAATGAACCGCCAACTTATCCGGCATTTTGTTTTACGCAGCGGATGCCCTTCCAGCCACAATCCATCTCTGGGAAACACATTCATACATTCTCATTCACACACATACACTATGGACAATTTAGCTTACCCAATTCATCTGTACCGCATGTCTTTGGACTGTGGGGGAAACCGGAGCACCCGGAGGAAACCCACGCAACCACGGGGAGAACATGCAAACTCCTCACAGAAATGCCAACTGGCCCAACCGGGACCTGCCCCAACCGGGGATCGAACCAGCGACCTTCTTGCTGTGAGGCGAACGTGCTACTCACGCGCCACCGTGGCGCCCCTATTATTATTATCATTATTATTATTATTATTATTATTATAGGTACCTGGTACATTTTTTTGTAAACAGTATTGCGTTGTAGGCGGCACGGTGGCTCAGTGGTTAGCACTGTCGCCTCATAGCAAGAAGGTCGCTGGTTCAAGTCCCGGCTGGGTCCGTTGCGTGGGTTTCCTCCGGGTGCTTCAGTTTCCCCCACAGTCCAAAGACGTGCTATAGGTGAATGGAATAAACTAAATTGGCCGTAGTGTATGTGTGTGAATGAACGCTGTGTAAAACATATGCTGGATAAGTTGGCAGTTCATTCCACTGTGACGACACCTGATGAATAAAGGGATTAAGCTGAAGGAAAATTAATGAATGAATGAATATTGCATTGTAAGAAGTGTTGGGGGTAGTTTGTTACAAAGTTACTAGTTACTGTAATTAATAACGTCTTTTCTGCCGAAAAGTGAAGTAAGGGATTACTCATTTTTTAGAAAATTTAATTACAGTTACTTATACTGCTCTTGCCCTTAATACTGTACAATAATAATCGATGTATAATAAATCAATTCAGAGGAGCAGAGCAATTGTATATATTGCAGAATAACTCTATTTTTCAACAAAAGGTGTTATATTTATCAAGGCAATTGCACACGCTTAAGAAACCATGAAATGGGTTATAAATTTTTCAACATAGTGTGTAAGAAATGTGGTGATGCATGTATTGTTTAACATTTTTTAAGTGTTATTTTTATTTAAAGTAAAACTAAAAGGTCCTTGTTGGATTCGAATTAAAAGAATTAAAATGGTTTCATTTCTGTTGCTTGTGTATTGAGACCTTATTTAGATTTGAAGTGGTTTTGAGTCAGGTAGTTAAAGTACTTCTGTGTAATTAATTTGCTTTTCAAGCAGAGTAATTTGTGAATTAATTTAAATACCGTGTTTTTTTTATAATTATGTTTATTGAATTTTCGGAATAATACAGACATGACAATACATCTTCAAAAGACACGCAAAGAAAAATAACACAAAACAAGAGAGAAAAGGAAAAAGAAAAAAGAGAGGACAAAAAGCTCAGATTATATGTAAAAGCCAAATAAAACTGATCAGTAAATAATTTTTCAGATAATAATACAGTAATGATAGGGCAAAGACTAGATTCTAAATAATCCAAATATGGAGTCCAAACTTGGAAAAAAAAAGTTCTGTTTTTGTGTAATACATGGGTAAGATGTTCCAGGGGAATTAACTCAAACATGATCTTGTGCCAACCTTTTAGTGATGGAGATTTATCACTAATCCATCCATTCATTCATCTTCTTTTCGGCTTAGTCCTTTTATTAATCTGAGGTCACCACAGTGGAATGAACCGCCTACTTATCCAGCATATGTTTTGCGCAGCGGATGTCCTTCCAGCTGCAACCCAACACTGGGAAACATTTATTCACACACATACACTATGGACAATTTAGCTTACGCAATTCACCTATACCACATCTTTGGACTTGTGGGGGAAACCAGAGCACCCGGAGGAAACCCACACCAACACGGGGAGAACATGCAAACTCAACACAGAAATGCCAATTGACCCAGCTGAGGCTCAAACCAGCGACCTTCTTGCTGTAAGGTGGCAGCGCTACCCATTGTGCCACCACACCACCATAAATACAATTTTTAATGATGTGATTAATTAGTAATTATTAATAATTTAATTAATGATTGAGTAATCATACCCAACACTGTTTGTGATATATTAACAGTTGTCATATAATTATATTATTCTTTTTTCGTCTTGTCTTGACTACGAACACGATGATATATCAGGATATATTCAATCATTTAATACTAATACTGCATTATTTAATAAAATAGTTATTTGTAGCCACATATTTTAAATATTGTGTCAAAACAAGCCAAATATATAATTGTATACACTTTTTATTCAATATAACTTGGCTCAGTGGTTAACGGTGAATTGAATAAACTAAATTGGCCACAGTGTATGAGTGTGTATGGATGTTTCCCTTTGGTTGGAGCTGGAAGGGCTTCCGCTGTGTAAAACATATGCTGGAAAAGTTGGCGGTTCATTCCGCTGTGGCGACCCCTGATGAATAAAGGGAAGAATGAATGAATAAAATTAAATGTCTGCACGCAACACACTGCGAAATAAGCGAAACAGCATAATATAAAACATTTTATTTAATTCATACGATATATATTGTCATATCACACGACTTTACTTTATCATAGATATCTTCAATGAAACCAACACCATCGAGAACCCTGTCCTTTTACAGGAATTAGTATAAAATGCTGAAAATTTTATGTTGTGGCAACCCCTAATATATTCCAATTACTACAGAAGTAATATGACTAGCATGTTATTCTGAGCTCTTGACACTAAACCATTAAACCGTTCTCTCTCTCTCTCTCTTTCTTTCATAATATCTGGCTGTCCAGCATTCTTTAAGCCCAATTTGTGGTGCTCTTGAGCAGATTGGCGTGGCCTGACTCTGCAGCAGATTGTTCACTTTGTTCCACAGCTCTTTTCTCAGGTCTAATTTGCGGCGGTCCACAGTAGATTGTTCAGGTCTGTTTTCCTGGTATTCCACACCTGATTGCTGGGCTCTGTTTTGGACATTGAATAACGTCTCCCAGGTTTGCATGAATCGATTTCTTTTTTTGGCTTTTTACTGTGGCATCGGGCTCTGGGAGGACTAATTCGAAAAGGTTCCTTCTGCTGTTTATCTCATCTCTCAAACATTGTTCTGCTGGAAAGTTCGCAAGGCCTTTAAATATGTTTCTTCATTCTCTTTTTTTTTTTTTTTTGTTGCGGTGTTGCTCCCTGCTCATATATTGTGCTGAGATGTTGCTCATGTCCTGCAGGTTTGAACTGCTGTGCTGCCTTATGTTGTTTTATGCTGTTTAATGCATGTTTGCTTTTGCATCATCAAGTTTATTTGGATCGCTTGAAAATATCAGCTGTTTCTCTAAAAAGTAAGAGCAATTGGAGATCATTTGATTTTTCGTTAGTTAATGGAGTCTTTAAAAGAAAAAAATAGTTATCCAAATATTATCCTAATGTTATGATTTTCATTCTTCATTTAGCGTTAGAACTAGCAAGGTAGTCATTTTGTAATTTAATAACTTGGTTAACATAGTGGTAAATAATAGTACCCTGACTTTTCCTAAATGTGTGTATGGGTTCTGAGCGCAGTATTTCTACCTTGAATGACCACAACAGTCGAATTGACTGCACGAGTTTCTGTGTCCGCTACTTTTTTCTGTGCCTCTGTTGCCTAGCAACATTTACCTAACAAAAACAACTTTCTGACTGCAGAAGCATAGCTTTACTTCAGATATGTCTTTCAGACTTTTCTTTCAAAACAACATTTTCATTGCGGTGAAAAACTTTGCTCTCTAGAAGTGAGGTACTTTCCTTTAGGGGCGGTCTAGTAACTCATACACAAATGTAGGCTATATTACAAAAAAGGTCAACCCAGACTTATTTTGAAAACGTATGTCCCTGAAGAGTGTCAAATACGTCCCAGGAGGTATGTTTTTTCCAGTTTTTGTTTCCACAAATCCACCAGAGGTCGCTGTGTACGTTTTTTCAGATCTTAATTTTTCGCCATTCATCAAGTTTTATCAAGATTTATGCCTGTCTCGCATAAATACACCAGAGGCCGCTGTGGACTGACTGACTGACTAATCGACTGACCCACCCTCCTCCTTCCCTAAACCCAACCGATAGTGTTTTCAAAAGCAGTGATTGACCAGCGCCTACCCACTTCCCTAAACCCAACCGACAGTGTTTGCAAAAGTTTTCAGATTTTACCATATTCTCACCCTGTTATTTACTTTTTTGGCTGTTGTTTTTGTCTTATCTGCTTTCTGTAACTGTTCTTCATCAGACTCGAACCCCGTCGTCTTGGTCAACTTCGCTCCACGTCAGAAGTTCGCCAACATACGTGAGCCATTAGACAAACTTATGACAGCGGAAATGCTGTCCACAGGGAGGTATACGGTCAGCTGGTAAGCGCAAAAAAGAACCGTGTCATACCGTCCCGTGGCGTTCGTTTTAAAGAGAAATGCAGCCATACGTTCCTCTGGCTAGATAATTCGCGATCTCCAGAAACTCAATTCAATTCACCTTTATTTGTAAAGCGCTTTTACAATGTAGATTGTGCCAAAGCAGCTTCACATAGAAGGTTGTAGTAAATTGAAACAGTGTCAGTCCAGTTTTCAGTGTTGGAGTCCAGTTTAGTTCAGTTCGGTGTGGCTTAATATTCACTACTGAGAGTCCAAACACTGAAAAGCAAATCCATTGATGTGCAGAAATGTATATAGGGCTACGTTTTCAGAATGAGCCTATGATGAAAAAGGTTGTACTTAGAATAATGACTCCATAAAATATATCCACATTCAAAGCTTATTTTTTACATTTCTGTAGAAATTTGTGTTTCAATGTAAGGCCTATATAGAATTATAGAAATATAGAAGTTGTTCAAATAAGATGAGGATACAAATAACATCAGTAGAGTCTACTGGGTTCAACAATATTAAATATGATATAATTAATTATATAAATAATTAATATGTGTTTCACAGAAGAAAGGAGCTTGTACATGTTTGTGATGACAGAATGATCAGAATTCACTTTTCTTTCTCTTAGAAACCACAGTGTTTCTCTCCTAAGAAGAATGATCTCTGAGTAATCTCACATGTGTCTCTTCAATAGTTGTCAACAATGACTCAAACTGTTTTTAGTGCTGCCAGCCAAGATATGAAAGTCTGCAAAGTTGGAGCTTTTTCAACTCCCTCTATAGAAAGGTATTTCCAAAATAAAAGATTAGGAGCTGCACAATCACATTTTACAGAAAAAAAGAGTTACAGTTGAAAAGTGTCAAAACTGCATTGTTGAAATATAAAAAAACACACATACAGTTCATTGGTGTATGAGTCACTTTTTATCATTTTATTTTAAAGAACTGTTAAAATGTATGTTGTATTTTAGTTCATAATGACAGAGGCAGCTTGATCAGCTAAAATGGTAACGACAGTCATTATTGTCCAGACGTAATGGGCAATGGTTGACCAAAAAATATATGTGCATATGCAAGTCAATAAAGTAATTTTTGTAATAAGCCTAGTTATGAAATATGATGCTAAGCACTGTTTAAAGGAGTCCTGTTATGCTTTTTTTACTTTTTGATGGTTAGTCAATGTTTAGTATGTAATTTTGGGAATAAAATATATCTACACAAACTCAAAGTCCCCTCCAAAGTGTAATATTATTACTTTTTTTTTTATTCGTTTTAAGAACTACAACAGCTCATTCGGACTACAGTATTGTTTTCAGGTGTTTAAGATTTCACAAAGAGGACCATCAGAGGATAACTAAAATAAGTCCTGAAAGACTTTTACTAGGGAGGCACTGAATTTTCAGCCACCAAAAATATCATTAGTGTTTTTTGATGGCCCAAAAAGTTGAAAAAAGTCAAATGTTCAGCACACTGGTTTTGCTGTCCCTCCAGCTGAAATCACCAAATCACAAGAGCAGTCAACTATTAAAATTGCTCAATATTCCACTATGTGTGTATTCCTCTCATGTTTCCTTATCTATGCATATACTGCACATGCTCACTGGAAAAGCAAACTCCGCTCAAGTAATGCAGGACAGTTCTATGTCGTAAACTTGTTCCTGTGGCTTGCAAAAGCGCTACTGTGCTGTCATTGCAACACTAATAAAAATAACATTTCTTGAATCTTTTACTGTTTATAACATTTTACTGTTAATAAAATGTGGTTATTTTATTGACCTTTTTTTCTTTTTTAAATCAGTATAATTTAAGTTTTTGCGTTCAATTTAAAAAGGCTTAAAATGTACTTTATATTCCTTATTCATTCATTTTGTTTTTCGACTTAGTCCTTTACTTAGTCTGGGGTCGCCACAGCGGAATGAACCGCCAACTTATCCAGCATATGTTTTACAAAGCGGATGATCTTCCAGCTGCAACCCATCACTAGGAAACATCCATAACACACTCATCCACAGACATACACTATATATGTATACAATAGAATTTTTAGCTTACCCAATTCACCTACACCACATTTGTTTGGACTTGTGGGGGAAACTGGAGCACCCAGAGGAAACCCAGGCAAACAGTAATTATACAAAACATTTTCAGTTTTGGTTTCGGCCAAATGCTTCCAGAAGTTTCGATTTCAGTTTTTATGACAGTATTTTTTGGAAATTGCAGACAGCGCAGGACAATTTAAAACATGATTTATCTCAACAATAAAAAAACAAAAAATAATCAGTACTGTACGTGCAAACAGATTGCTCTCCTTTAGACATTTTGCTCAGAGATGTTGTTTTGGCACCATATTTTTCACTTGCTTTAGCAACTTTATACTACTGTATTACTCACGGCAACAACTCCACCTCACTGCACCAAATTTGGGCTTTTCCTCTGCGTGTTACTGCGATGTTTTAAATAATCAGAAAGTAAACAAATGCTAGGCGTCTTAAGTCTTTACTGAAAGAGTTAATGTTCTAAAGCGGTGTTTCTCAACCACATTCCTGGAGGCCCTGCACATTTTCTGTGTCTTCTTAACCAAACACTCCTGGTTCAGATCATTAGCTCATTAGCAGAGACTGAAAGACCTGCAATGGGTGTGACAGACAAAGGAGACATCCAAATCATGCAGTGCTGGTGGTCCTCCAGGTACGTGGTTGAGAAACACTGTCCTAAAGCATCTTATGTCTTTACGTATGCAAGTGCAGTAACTGAACCATTTTCAGTTGTTATAGTTCAAATCACCCACTTTTGGAAACCATTAAAAACAATAGTGTGGACGCAGAGCATTTCTAGAGGAAAACATCATATTAGAATTTATCCAGATCAATGTAGATGTTGTCTGAGAGTTTCGATGACAGAATATATCCACGATGGCTGTCCAATGATCTCCAGTCTCCTGCGCCTAGACTAGAAATGGTTGTACCCAACTGAGCCTGGCTTTTCTTGAGGTGTTTTTTTCCTTCACTTTCGTACATTGGTGAAGTTTCGAGCCTCGAGAAGAATGGCTACAGAAAGGGGGTAAGACAAAAACAAAAAACAAAAAATTAAATAAACAAGTAAATAACAGGGTGAGAATTTGGTCAAATCTGAAAATGTGGTAAAAATCAGGCTGCTGTGAGGCCTCTCTTTTTCTGGATTGCTTTTCAAAACACTTTCAGTTGGGTTTAGGGAAAGAGGAGAGCTGTTCAGATGATCGGTCAGTCAGTCGACAGCGGCGTCTGGTGGATTTACGTGAGAACAGCAAGAGTGAATGGCACTTGCGAAAAGAAATTTGAGATCTCAAAAAGCATACACAGCAGTGTCTGGTGTATTCACAAAAACAAAAACTGCAAAAAAAGTACCTCCTTGGACGTATTTGGTGCTCTCCAGAAATATATATATAGAGGTACATAATCAGAATGAGCCTGGGTTGCTATTATCAGAACTATTGATCATAATTCTTATGCACAGGGCTTAATTTGTGCCGGAACACTCTGGATCCGGATCCAGCACCTCTGAAATCTGATCTCCGTCCACGACACCCCTCCCCCACCTCTCCCCCCTCTTCACACCTCTCCATCTCTCCATCCTTGGGTAACATGCCAGATCCGTTACCCCGATCTGTTCCGGGACCTCGCAATTCACAAATTAAGCACTGCTTATGCACTATGGGTGGCGTGGTGGCTCAATGGGTAGCACTGTCACCTCACAACAAAAAGGTTGCTGGTTCGAGTCCCGGCTGGTCCAGTTGGCATTTCTGTGTGGAGCTTGCATGTTCTCCCCGTTTTCATGTGGGTTTCCTCCGGGTGCTCCGTTTTTGTGTGTGTGTGTGTGTGAATGTGAGTGTGTATGTGTGTTTCCCAGTACTGGGTTGCTGCCGCGGTTCATTCTGCTTTGGTGACCCCCGATGAATAAATGGACTAAGCTGAAGGAAAATGAATAAATGAATGAATCATGGACTATTCTCGGGGCCTGAATCTGATTTAAATTGAAATGGCAATATTGTCGCCATCATTAACTATACTGAGCCGATGGAACTTGCTGCTTTGGCAAAGGGCGTGGCAGTACTGAAGCAACATCTAAGCTGTTCACCAATCACAGCATACTGGGACAACCAACCAATCACAATACATTCAGTCTTTCCGGAAGGCCGGCCTTCATTAAACACAGAACTAATTGTGCTGTTTGAGCAAGGCTGAGTAGAAAGCTACTGTAATAATGTAAACAATGCGAATAATAATGCATTTTGCGAACCACCAAGCATGAGATCATGTTCTAGCACCACAAGTCTCCTTCAGGATGTTTCTTTGCGCTGTTGTTGATCTCACTAATCAGATGTGACACTCTTTTTTTTCGGGTATGTTTGTTTGCTCCGAAGCTTTTTGTTTGTTCTCTTGCATGTATTGTTTCTGTGCTTGTTTGCTCCGGAGCGATGTCGTCGGCGCGGCGTTTGTTTGCTCCGTTGTGTTGTTGATGGCCCTGATCTGTTGTGTTGGTCTTGATTGCTCCGTTGCAGCGCGGCGATGTTTGCTCTGGCGTATTGTGCTGTCTGTTTTTTCATTCTGCAGTCTATGTCAGTTCTCTCTCTCTTTCCCTCTCAGGGAGTGTCCTATAGATACCAATTACATCCACTCAGGAAAAGACAGAGCGAAAGAGAAGGAGGGATGGAGCCGAACGAGTGGGAGGGAATAGGACGGCGAATGCACAGGAGGGAGAGCGAGTGAAAGAGAGAGAGGGAAGACGGCGGACAGACAGAGAGAAATTGGAGGAGAGAGATTCCGTCTGTGAGTGTAATAGTCTCCTGCTGTCAGACTCTGGGGAAGGAGAGAGAGAAAGAACGGAGGAGAGAAATGGGAGGGAGACGGTGGAGAAGAAAGGATGTATAGTGACAGAACTGAGGGAAGGGGAGAGCAGGAGAGGCGAGTTGCATGCACAGAGTATAAAAGACTAAAGTGAAGAACTGAAGGGGAGAAACAGTGGAGAGCTGTTCAAAAAGAGGGGATATGAGAGAGAGAGAGAGAGAGGGAGAGAGCAGCGAATTCCTCCATTTAAAGTCTGATCCAATGAACTGTGGTCCTCACAATGCAGTGCGCTGAATATTTCATGCTGGCTTGAGTGTGGGTTTATGTTCTTTGTGTGTGTTCAGAGATTTTTACGTGTGCAATTTCAGCATAAACTGAGAATGAAGATATTTTTTGTTTAAATACAGGTCATTGTTGTACCAATTCTGAAATGAGATTTTTTTATGTGTGTATTTTTGTATGTAAATGCTTAATTCGTTTAAAAAATAATGAAAAATCCAATTGAATGTTTCATCAGCTCAGCCTTTACTTGTTTAATTACTGGATGAATCAGCATTTGTGGATGAATCACTTAAATGATTCAGTGATAAATGCATTTTTAAATCATTTGCTAGGGCTGGGTCAAATTACTATTTTGATATTTAATTAATCAAACTAATTGTCAATTATTTCCCAGACTAATAAGTAAACTTTGATTGATTATTCAGGATTAGGCATGGAACAATAACTGGTTTCGAGGTTTACCGTGGTCTGGAAAAGCCAAGGTGTTAAAAACTTTTTTTTTCCTCAGCGCAATTGCCACTGGCTTGCTTGGATTGGAACTTATGGAGTTTTGCATTGATGGATTTGCTCTTCAGTGTTTAAACTTTCAGCAGTGAATATTAAACCAAACTGAACTGAACTAACTGGGAAACACCCAAACAAGCTCACATTCTCATGCACGCAAACTTATACACTACGGCTAATTTAGCTGTTTCAAATCACTTATTCCACTTATATAGTGAGTAGCACGTTCGCCTCCCAGCAAGAAGGTCCCTGGTTCGAGCCTCGGCTGGGTCAGCTGGCATTTCTGTGTGGAGTTTGCATGTTCTCCCCGTGGTTGCGTGGGTTTCCTCCGGGTGCTCCTGTTTCCCCTACAAGTCCAAAGACATGTGGTACAGGTAAATTGGGTAGGTCTAAATTGGCCGTAGTGTATGTGTGTGAGTGTATCTGGATGTTTCCCAGAGATGGGTTGCAGCTGGAAGGGTATCTGCTGCATAAAACAATTGCTGGATTAGTTGGTGGTTCATTCCGCTGTGGCGACCCCAGATTAATAAAGGGACTAAGCCAAAAAGAAAATGAATGAAGTATTGAAATCACTCATTCCGCATGTGTTTAGACTGTGGGGGAAACCGGAGCACCTGGAGGAACTGAAATGCCAACTGACCCAGCCGGCACTCGAACCAGCAACCTTCTTGCTGTGAGTTGAGAGTGCTAACCACTGAGCCACCGTGCTGCCCCCCTGACACGTTTATCATTTAAAACAAACATATTTTAGAGCAGTAAATTACAATGCCTGATAGCGTGAAACTGCCATTTTTATCCAAGGTTATCATACCGTTAGAATCTTTTACCAGCCCATGCCTATTCAGGATAATACACTTATTGTGCTTCTAACTAGTTAAAAAACAACAACAAGGAAATCACTTCAGCTTTTAAAAATACCTTTTTATTATTATTATTATTTTTTATGAAGTTCAAATTAATTAAATCGAGTCTTTTTCAGATTTTCCTCAGAAGTCATCATCAATAGTCTGGCTGAAACAGTGACTGGTATTGTGATTTTATTTGGGCAGGGCACTGACACAAATGTCACGATTCAGCGTCTATTCAAAAGTTTCTGATTTGATTCCGCATGTAATTGGATTCAGGGCGCCACGGTGGCGCGTGAGTAGCACGTTCGCCTCACAGCAAGAAGGTCGCTGGTTCGATCCCCGGTTGGGGCAGGTCCCGGTTGGGCCAGTTGGCATTTCTGTGTGGAGTTTGCATGTTCTCCCCGTGGTTGCGTGGGTTTCCTCCGGGTGCTCCGGTTTCCCCCACAGTCCAAAGACATGCGGTACAGGTGAATTGGGTAAGCTAGATTGTCCATGGTGTATGTGTGTGAATGAGAATGTATGAATGTGTTTCCCAGAGATGGGTTGTGGCTGGAAGGGCATCCGCTGCGTAAAACAAATGCCGGATAAGTTGGCGGTTCATTCCGCTGTGGCGACCCCGGATTAATAAAGGGACTAAGCCGAAAAGAAAATGAATGAATGAATGAATGTAATTGGATTCAGAATTGATTCATTTGAATGTATATCAGGTACAGTACATTTAAATTTCCAACTAATTCTCAACTAATGCTGTAAATTATACAGGAAACCAAGCCAGATGTTACTTTGCTATATGTTATGAAAGGTTCAAATGAACTGATTAACTGATTTGCATTCACAGTATGCAATGTTTTTAACTTAACTTTGACTAAGAATTAAAATGTGTAATACTTTTTCACATATCTTTTTTTTTTTTTGCATATTTGCTCTCCTCACTTTACCATTATATTATCATATTACATCTGAAATACTGTAAAACGAAAGTATTCATTTATAGCATAGGAATATTACAGTAGGGCGTCACGGTGGTGCAGTGGGTAGCACAATTGCCACACAGCAAGCACACCGCCACTGGTTCGAGCCTTGACTGGGTCAGTTGGCATTTCTGTGTGGAGTTTGCATGTTCTCCCTGTGTTCACCTGCTCCGCTTTCCCCCACAAGTCCAAATGTGGTATAGGTGAATTGAGTAAGCTAAAATGTCCATAGTGTATGTGTGTGAATGAGTGTGTATGGATGTTTCCCAGTGATAGGTTGCAGCTGGAAGGGCATCCGCTGCATAAAACATATGCTGGATAAGTTGGCGGTTCATTCTGATGTGGCGACCCCAGATTAATAAAGGGACTAAGCCGAAAAGAAAATGAATGAATGAATGAATGAACGAATAATACAGTAAATATAGTATATTTTTATACATATTTACATTCTTAAATATAATTGTAGTACTTTTGTGATATTTTAACTTTTAAATAAATACTAAATGAACAGAAATAACTGTATTGGATGCTTTAAACTGTTTTAATAAACTGTTTTAATAAACTGTTTTAATAAAACGACCTGTCTAGGTTAAACACAGATCTGACCGTCCATTGTAACTACTCTTGTCAAAGGTTTAATACACATAGCCGGATTGCTGTCGTTTAGGAATAAGATTTCGAGTGTTTGAAAAGTGTTTGAATCAAGATTGTGATCTTTAAATGATTAATCGTGCACAAAGCCAAGGCTGCTGTCCAATACTGTGCTGTGTGTATGTGTTAGTGCAAGTGTGCGGACTGTTATGTGGGATGGGAGAGTGTTTGTGTTGCTGTGAACTCTACATTTGAGTCTTTGTCCACTTTGACACGTACGTGCAGTCGTTCGTGAAGTGTGTGTGTATGTGTGTGTGGTAATTATGAGAGAGGGGCTGCTTACAGTGAACTCTGCTTTGGTCTATTGTGTGTGTGTGTGTTCGGTTGAGAGCAGAGGGAGTCTTTGTGCTGCCGTCCGAAATAATTCCCATCATACTTCAGTTCTCTGAGAACAAAATAACTCTGATTCCAAGTGGAGAGAGAGAGAGAGAGAGAGAGAGAGAGAGAGAGAAAGAGACAGAGACAGAGAGAGAAAGAGAGAGAGATTGATGTTATTTCTCCTTTTCCAACTTTTCAATCATCTACAAACTTAGAAACACACACACACAACAATTATCAAGCTAAATGAAGACATATTACAGACCTGTGTTGTTTTTATTTAATGCTGATTGGTGTGGGTGGTATACCAGCTAATATCGCAGTATGAGTAGTTTTACATCACAGTAATGGTATATATATCACTATCTAGTTGTTTTGGCTGGAAATGCAATTACAAAAGACTTTTATATTACATAACAAAACAGCGAGCGTTGTCTGTTTTTAATAAGCCAGTGATTATATGGTTGTAAACGAAAGGGACTTCATTTTATTTTATTATATTGCCTTTTTCTGTAACCTAATAGGCTCAAATAAAATATAATTTAACACTTGCATCAGAGCACAAACGCTTTTCTTATTATGTAACAACAGAAACTCAAAGCAGTGTTATGTTATAAATATGTGCAGAGAATCAGATTATTGATGTGTATTTATTTAAAGGGCATCTATTTTATAAATTTTTCAAGATTTAAGATAAGTCTTTTGTGTCTCCGGAATGTTACTGTAAAGTTTCAGCTCAAAACACTCATCAGATTATTTATTAGACCTTTTGGAGTGTTGGAATTTTCTGCTCTGAACACACGGTAGCTGTTTTTGTTGCCCGTGCTTTTAATGCTAGTTCTCCCCGCCCACTGTTCCCACGTGCCTGTCAGAGTGTGCCTCAATCTCTGCCTCGGCTGCTTCAGATAAACAGCACAGTGACAGACATGTAGGAAGCAGATCTCACGTAACATTTGTGAGAAATACTACAGTAAGATCTTTCCCAATGATTATTTGATGTATTTGATGTGGAGTCGATGACAACGATGAGTCACAAACAAAGTTGTAACAAAGTTCACGCACTCACATACACACACACACACACACACACACAGCTTTGCACTGTTTTTGCATGCAAATGTGACAGGATACACGTTAATATCCACTGCTGTATGGATATTCGTTATGTTAATGTACAAAATAAACCTGATTTTACGTCCACAAACTGGGATTGGAGCGCGTTCTTTTATAATTGTACTGTGATGATAAGTAAAGCTGAAGTAAATCGCTGTAATTAATTCCAAACATGCACTGTTTAAAAATGTTTAAAACTTTTCATTCTTGAGATGCAGATGATCACAGTGAGCTGAACAGATCTTTTAATTCCGGTTGCTTTGCGTACATCCTGCCTTGTGGATATGGTTATACACATTACTACTGAGATATATTAATACGCGGCTGTCAATCAATTCAGTGGGCGGAAAAAACGCACACTCCAACACTCCAACGTCACAATGCTGTCGTCCTTCAAAAGTGGAGGGATTTGGATTGTATTTTGAAGTCGGGAAATTTAAAAAAGAGACTTATTGTCTTTATATCACCCCAATATGGCACACTATACATACTGTACACACAGTCATGTCTAAACAGCTTACAAATAATTATTTTCTTCATCCCCTTTAATATTTGCATTACTCACATTTAGTGCTTCATTTTAAAACCTGCCTCCCCTTATATATTTTTAATCATTTTAATGTAAAGCAAACATTATTTATTATTCAGTCTGTTGGAGGACCTATGAGGATATCCCCAATGGCAGTTTCTGTCAGATTTAGCTATATTGTCTATTGGTAGTTTTGTCCCTGATGTATAGCTACTGCAAGTAAACACACACACTCACACACAGCATTTTTAAAAGTGGCCACTCCCATGGATTCTTTCTTGACTTTGTGTTTTATCACGTTTCCTCTTTTCCATCGTTTCATTAAAATGAAGGAAAGCTAAAATCAACAAACAGCTCTCAGGTTGTTTTGCGTCTGTGTGGGTTCAGGTCGCTTAGTCTTCAGGGTCAAGCTTCAGGTCATAGCGGTTGCCCCTGGTAACCTCCCCAGTCTGGTCGCATAGCAACCTTTCTCCTTTGTTCTAAAATGATTTAATTTATGGTTTATCTTCTCCACACCCCCCACCTTTCTTCCTCCACCTCTTCTATCTGTCTCTATATCTCTCTTTCTCCCTCAGGACCCTGTTCTCTCCTCTCTTTGCTTCTATCCATCACAAGACTCTCCGAGGCTCCTGGCGTCTGTCAGTGTGTGTGTATGGGAGAGAGGGAAAGAGAGATGGCCTGATCGTGAGCGAGAAAGTGCTGGAAGTTCAGTCTAAACTGCCATGCTTGTTAGTTGTGCGAGTATGTTTATGGTGGCGTTGTGGTGGCTGAGGTCACCGTGTGTCTGTTTGCTTGATAAAGAGATCTCATATCTCCTCCTCCTTGTAATTGACTTCTTATTTCTCAAAGTGCTTTATTGGCTGCAATTCACTCAATACCTGCCAAAGCACTAAGTGCTCTTTTTCATTGGCTGTGTCTCAAAAACAAGTGAGCTGCCTAGGCAGCATTTTTTGGGAATCATAGGCGTGTTCAAATGTAGAGCTCAGGTTTGGAGATCGTAGGCGTCACTGAATGGTTGATATTAATCTATCGAGCTGCCCACATAGACAGCACTTTTGGGTATCATAGCAAGTTTAAATGGACTAAACTGTAAGTATAAAAGCATAGTGAGCTATCTAGCTACATAACATTTTCTGAGAAATATATATATACATATGTATGTATGCCAGCAGCTAGCTCTCTGCAACTCTCACATGGTCACTCACTGAAGCAAAGCAGGGCTGCACTCGGTCAGTACCTGGATGGGAGACCACATGGGAAAGCTAGGTTGCTGCCGGAAGTGGTGTTAGTGAGGCCAGCAGGGGGCGCCCAACCTGCGGTCTGTGTGGGTCCTAATGCCCCAGTATACTGAACAGGATTCTATACTGCTCAGTGAGTGCCGTCTTTCGGATGAGACGTTAAACCGAGGTCCTGACTTTCTGTGGTCGTTAAAAATCCCAGAATGCTCTTTGAAAAAGAGCAGGGGCTTAACCTCGGCATCCTGGCCAAATCTGCCCACTGGCCTCTGTCCATCATGGCCTCCTAACCATCCCCATATCATAATTGGCTTAATCACTCTGTCTCCTCTCCACCAATCAGCTGGTGTGTGGTGTGTGGTCTGGCGCAAAAAGGCTGCCGTTGCGTCATCCAGGTGGATGTTGCACACTGGTGGTGGATGAGGAATTATTATTATTATTATGTTTGAATGTTGGAAGTATTTTGGGTGTCTTATAAAAAAAGTTTAAAGTGGTAGTTTACTAAAAAATTATGAATTAAAGGTCACGCTTTTTTTTTGATGGTCCGTTTGTTAAATTCAAATAACATTGCAACTAATTCTCATTAGATTATAAGTAGACTGTTAGGTTAGGGTTAGGGTTGGGATTGTGGTTAGGGTTAGTGTAAGTTGACATGTACTTGCAAAGCTTCTTATAGTCAGTTAATTGTCTGTTGAATGTCAGTATCAACAGATATTAAGTAGACAGTCTACTACTCAAATGGACCATCGAAATAAAGTGTTACCAAATTACAAATTGGTTATTAACTACTGACCCTCATGTCGTTCCAAACCCCTGAGACCTTCATTCGTCTTCAGAACACAAATTAAGATATTTTAATAATCTAAGAGCTCCCTTATCCTCTATAGACCAAAATGGTGCCAACTTGTTCAAAGTCTAGAAACATGCTAAAACATCCTCAAACAGACGACATGCTCTCAGTGGTTCATTCAGAATATTATGGAGCTATGAGAATAATTTTGTGCACACATAAAACAAAAATAACACTATTCACCAGTTTCTTCTCCTCATTGTCAGCATAGGGGGCACATTTATGAGAGCATTGTCATGGGTGCTGACCAGGTGCTGACGTATACCTCAGATACGCCTGTGCTTTGTTTCATATGCAGGAAGTTGTACACAGGAATCCGTGGTATACCATTGCATGGTGCTCATAAAAATGTGCCCTATAATGACACCGAGGTGAAGAAACTGTTGAATAAAGTCATTATTTTTGTTTTATGTGTGCACAAAAGTAGCTTTAAAATACTGAGATTAAACCACACATGGTCTTTTGGTGCCTTTCTGGACTTTGAACGGGTCGGGACCATTACTGTGATGAGCGAGCTCTTATATTTCATAACATATCTTAATTTGTGTTGTGAAGATAAGGTGGTTTGAAAAATGTGGATGAGCAATTAATGACAGTTTCCTTGAAAAACAAAACAAAAACAAGTCTGCTTAGCATTATGGCTGCATGATTAAATACAGACAGCACTTATGGGCGCCACAAGTGTGTTTGATTGCTTAAATGTACCTTGAGAGAGCTGCCTACCTAGACAGCACTTTTGGGCATTATAGAATGTTAAATGAAAGCAGCTACCTACCTAGACCGCATTTCCAGGGCATTTTATGCATGTTTGAATGCAGACAGTATTTTGGGGACCTAATGCATTTTTGGGTATCTGAATGTTAAAAAGAAATCTGGTCTACTTAAAAAGCATCATGACTGCATGATAAATGCAGGCAGCACTTCTGGGCATCATAAGCGTGTCTGAATGCTTCAAATTACCTTGAGAGAGCTGCCTACCTAGACAGCAGTTTTGAGCAGGTTTAAATGTAGACTGCAGTTTTAGGCTTTTTTGGACATTGAAACATTTAAAAGCAGACCTGTTGAGCCATGTGCTGTACATAATGAATGAATAATCAAATGTTCGATGCAAACTCTTTTGGACATCATATGCATGTAAAGCATACGTGTGGCTTTGGACAACAAACGCAGTATTATGTTGCACAGGTATATTTTTGGGAATAAAAATATATTGTATGAGTCAGAATTATAGATTTTTCTGCCAAACTTCATTAGAAAGTAAAGATCATCTTCCATCAAGACATTTTGTACATTTCAAAAGAACTTCTTTTCTCAGGTAATTAAAAGTTCTTTAAAAGATCTGCAAGAAAAACTATGAAGTAGTTAAGTACTAAGAAAAGTAATTTTCTTAGTATTTAATTTTTTTAACCCTCAGGTTCCAGATTTTTAAATAGTTTTATCTCAGCCAAATATTGCCCTATCCGAACTAACCATACATTGCCATTTGAAGACATGTCTGATTGTTTACTGCACCTGGCTATAGTCAAATTCAAATGCTTGTAACAAACCTAGAATGTTACCTTGCTTGACTATTTATAGTCAGCCTACTGAATCACCTACAGTATAAAGACTTTGGGGAATTATTTGCCCATTTGACTGTAGACAGCACTTTTGGGCCTTGTAATATTTGAACATTCAAACATTTAATCATACCTTCCGAGCTACTGAACTAGGCAGCATGATTGGACATGTTTTGCATTAAGAACATTTGTGTGTCATAGACGCATTCAAAAACTTGATCCAAATCTATTTTTATGGGAAAAACAGGATTTTTAGGGTATCATACACTGATTGTTTGTTATCAGTATAGCGAGCAGCGCACCTTGACAAGCGTTTTTTAGCTTATGCTTATGGACATTCAAAATACCAGCATACATGATACAAAAAGCGAGTAAACTCGTGGCATTTTAAAGTTATTAGTTGATTTCACTTTTTCAAAAGTGAGTAAAATCATTGCCTTAAAATTAGTAAGTAAATTAACACTGTAAGGCCTGAAATATCACAAGATTTCTACTTTTCTGGAACTGAGATGTTTATTAAACCATCTAGCAAAATTCCCCCCAAAAATTGGCATATTTTTTTCATGATATTTATTTTGTATCACATTTAATACCTCAGTGGTCTGTGCAGCTTTTTGATCACAACGTTTTAATTACAAAAAACAATTTTGCCCATAACTTTTTGACAACTTTTTGAGAACATTTCTTTGTTTTTACCTGTTACTTGATATACCCATTGTACATCAAATCATATGCAGTTTTTTTTTAACAAAGTATTGATCAGGTTGATTATATAAAGTTCTTAGAAACTCGTGTATTAAATATAACAGATTCTGGTTCATAGGGTTAACTATGTGCATAATTAAAAAACGCTACGTGAGCATAGCAGCTGCAAGTTACAATGGGTTTTCTCACTTTTTTGAGTAAAGTTAAGTTCTTGCTTATAAGGCAATGAGTTTACTTAATTTTTTAAGTACACTCAAAAAATATCTTTGCTGCTTGTTCAAACTACTAATTTAAAATAAGCTGAAACAACACAATTCTTGAGGGGTTTTTTTTGGAACAACTTAAATGTTTTATGTTCAATACACCTAAGTTTGTTATGTTAACTTAATCAAATTGTGTTAGGGCAACACAAACTAATTGTGTCGAACTCTGCATTTTTTTACAGGGTATAAAGTAACTAATTACCATTTACAGTTAATTAATTTGCAAAGTATAGTTATGTTTAGGAAATAATGGTTATCTGTTATCATTTATTATTCACAGTAAGTTTTTGCTGATGTTATTGATTTTAACAACGGTGTGATTAAATTTGCCATGTTTTCCAATTTTGGTACTGGGCAAAACCATCGACCCTTGACTTTTAATTCATTATATTTTAACACATACATGATAGGAAATTGAGCCCTTTTAATGGAAACTAATAAACTTTACATGTTTATTTCAAGACGTTTTTTATTATCCTACACTGCTTTTATAAATACTTTTGGGCATGATGTTTATGTTCAACTATAATAAGCTCCCTTTCTAGACAGCATTTTATGGCATCACATGCACATTAAATATTTCAAAGTGAACAAATCAAGCTGACTATCTAGCCGGTGTATTTGACAGCACTTGTCTTGAAAAGTAGCTCATTGAGTTTTAAGACGTAGCTATTCTTTCTCTCTCTGTCTGGGGTCATTTTGTCCCTTCTTGCCCCCTGCGTAGTGTCTCTCTCTGGGGGGCGAGACAGTGAACTAACAATGTTTGACAGGCAGAGAGAGGAGGGCAGCACAACCACAATAACTCGGAAAAAGAGCGGGAAAGACAATGAATAAGTCCTTCGAAAAACAATGTTGGCTTTACAGTGGTTTAATGAAGTCTTTGTCTGCTGTTGAGTGGATGATTTGTATGTTCTCTAATACTCACTGTTAATGCAAATATTCGCATCAGATTAGGCTCTCCAGGAGATTTTCCAGTATCTTAATGGGCACTTTTGGTATCAACATGATGTGTAATTCAATCAAGCAAGCGACAGTTTGTGTGTGTTCAGTATGATAATCATGAAGGTGTATAGCAAAATATATTGTTCCAGGGTCATAAATATTAAATATTAATGTGAAATGTGTTTATTTTGACATGGACGTTACATTAAATATTTATCGGTGTCCAATTATTTTCAAAGTTACTCAGAAATGCTGCATATGAAGTGGAAAATTAAAAGGAAGGGATGAAAAAAGAGGACGAATGACATAAGGGTGTGTGTAAACACCCAGGGGGGCAGTTATGGGGCAGAAGAGCAGGAGTGTGTGAGTGTCTGTGTGTGTGTTGGGGTGGGGCAGTAATAGGGCAACAGCTGGCATCGAGTGGGGGGTTGAGAAGGGTCATGTCGACAAACCCTCTGAATGACCTACTAATGTAGAGCATACTGTACAGCATAAAACAAACGTTTACTTGAGCATGGGAGCCGTTCGAATGTTTAGTGTATATGATTTTTAATTAATTTATTTTTGTATTTATGTTTATCGAGGCAATATATATTCGATCAAAAATACAGTGAAAACAGCAGCAGCGCAAATCTGATTTCAGTTGTAATGTGTTGTATGTACTTTGTTTCTGATTTGGCAAAGCTGAGATTTTAGGATCATTACTTGAGCCAGTCGGTGCGGTGGCTCAGTGGTTAGCACTGTCCAAAGACATGCTATATAGGTGAAATGAATAAAGTAAATTGTCCGTAGTGTATGTGTGTGTGTGTACTGGGTTGCAGCTGAAAGGGCATATGCAGCCTAAAACATACACTGCAATAGTTGGCGGTTCATTCTGCTGTGGTGACTTCTGAAATAGAGATTAAGCCAGAGAAAAATGAATGAATAAATACTTGAGTCACAAAATCATTTTAATGTTTTAATTTGTTTGTCAATGTTAAAAAAGATGTGGCATTTGTTTTTTTTTTTTGTAGAATCTGTGATAAATTATTATTAAAAATGGATAATTTAAAAGATTTTTTTCTATACATTTTTTAGGAACTTAGTATAACAGTTATAGTATATTTGAAATAGACATAGTTCATCATTTAGCTTAAAACAAATGCTTACTTGTTGGGAACCGTTCAGTGTGTGTGATTTTTTTTTTTTTAAATGTATTTAAACTTAAAGCCTCTTATGTTTATTATAGAATTATTATGTTTATTATGGAATTGTCATTATATCTTATGTTGAGGCTATATTTAAAAATAATTTGAAAACAGCAATAGTGACAATCTAATTTCTATTGTAATATATTGTAAAATGTAATTTATCCCTAAGCTGAATTTTCTGGATCATTACTTTCATTTTAATGTGTTCATTTATTGCCAATGTTAAAAACAGAAGTGTCGTTTTGCGTTTTTGTGGAAACCATAATAAATAACTATTACAAAAAATAATAATTTAAAATATGTTTAGTATAACACCTGCGTAGTGTATTTCAAACAGAACCCTTTTTAAAAAACAATACATATCTTTAAAATTACTTTTGAGCAATTTTCTAAATAAATGTTTTCATTTCTTAAGAAAAAAAACATAAACAAAACTGTGGAAAATATTATAATCTTACCTTTTATTAGAATTTGGTACTTTAATCTAAATTAGTTATCATAAACCTACAAAGAAAAAATTATTGTAAAGCCTTTATTCATTGGTAATGTTAATTTCATTCATTCATTTTCGGAATGAACCACCAACTTATCCAGCATATGTTTTACACAGCGGATGCCCTTCCAGCTGCAACCTATCACTGGGAAACAGCCATAAACACTCATTCACATGCATACACTATGGCCAATTTGGCTTACCCAGTTCACCACATGTTTTTGGATTTGTGGGGAGGAAACCCAGGGCTGGAGCAAGCTGAACTGCAGCTCTAGGCAAAGGACTATCACGCCGCCCTCAACCCAAAAGTGAAAACGAAAGTGACATATGTGGCCACGTTGGTCGTCCTCACTATTCTGCTGCCCCAGGCAGCCGCCTAGGTCGCTTCTATGGATGCACCGTCCCTGAGGAAACCCACGTGACATCCCGCTCTGCCTCGTGAAGCTTATATGGAAGTAACTGAAACTCCAGTTCACCAAAATTCCACTAGACCTGTCTCCATAATAGAGCACATTTCTATTGACTCTTTGGTGTTTACAGCCTGGTACAAAATAGATGTTGGTGTATATAGCTAATATTGCACTTCATGATAACTGTGATAACTGATTTTTGCTGAAACTCATCTGTTTCATTTATATTAAGTTATACTAAATCTGCATAATTAAGAGTGTGGCCACTTGAGTGACAGCTAGGTCTCGCTGGTCGGTGTCACTTCACCTCATCTGATTCCGAATGATTAGCCACTAAACTCAGCATATACATTGTATTTTAGTTTTGTTTTATGTGGCTTTACACAGTCAATTGCCTTTTGGAATTATTTCTTACAATCGTCAAATAATATGGCATGCTGTGCACTTAATTGTGCTCACAAACCATTCAAGTGGCCTCCATTTCCCAAGTGAGTGAAATTTTTATTTACTTATATACCATATCTATAAATGTGTTCATTTTATTTAAGATAATTTATCATTTATAATTTTCCTTAGAACTTGAATGGACTCCAGAATCTGACAGATTGATTAGCTGTAGGCTCTAGAACAGTCATCTGAAACATTGCCATACAGTGTTATGCCTGGATTTCATAAATAGCCTTGCATTTACTAACACAGACTATATTTGAAGTGTTTGGAAGTGATTCGCATTTTCCTCCTGTAGAAAAACATCATTAGAACAATGCTTAGTGGCTCAATGTATTACAACTGTGTTTCTAAAAGACAAACACTTTACTGATATAGTACACAACCAAGCACATGTGGATAGAACACAAACGAATCGCAGGTAATGAAGTGAAGAGTTCAGATGCAAAAACCTTTTGATTAGATGAGTTTTTCTTTTGGAGTACACGAAGAATTTAGATGCAAAAGTGCCGTCTGAAATTTTTCTCTAAAATTTGTGTTTTTCTCAGCCTCTTATGTTTATGTTCAGTTATTTCATGTTAAAGGCAATGAAAATAGCCCATTCTTTGCACTGAGGGTAAAATTAATGAAAGTACACTCAAAAGCCTGAGAAAAATGAGAATTTTAGAGGAAAATTTCAGATAGCACTTTTTGCATCTAAACTCTTCCAAGTATTAAGCGTTTCTCCAAAAGCAAAGCCCATCTAAGCAAAAGGATTTTGCATCTGAACTCTTCACTTCATTACCTACGATTTGTTTGTGTTCTGACCACATGTGCTTGGTTGTGTACTATATCAAGTATTATACATACTTTTCAATTAATAAGCGTTTCTCCCAAAGAAAAGCCCATCTAGGCAAAATGCTAGCAGGCATCTGTAGCTCTGCCCTTGCTCCGCCTCTTTGTCCTTTTTTGGTTTTCCCTTGTTGGCGTGATGACGTGCGAGCAAAATGGTGATGGTTGACCACGCCCACTTGTTGCATCATTTGCGCTCTTCAGAAACCTATGGGTGACTTCACGGATACTACGTCCATATCTTTCACAGTCTATGGTTGTAAACTATTTATATGGGCTGAATTTAAACAAACCAATTCAATTTAGTACTGTTCAGTGTTACGTGTTTAAGTTATTAGGTTATTAAATAGATGAGACGTAACAATCAGTGAGTCTCTAATAATGCTGGATGAAAATGAGAAGACACAACTTCTGTATAAGTGAAACAAAAAGTATTTATTAAACAGAGCATGTCAAACAATGAATATAGGAAATTAGATGTAATGTAAATGTTTTAATTAAATGAAAATGAATTATGACGAAAAACAGGTGTTGCCAAAACAAAGAAATAAATATAGCAAAACCATCTAACTAAACCCTAACCCACTAAACTAACTGAACAAAGAAAAATGCAGAAACAAAACCATAATCTTCAGCATGACGCTTAAATAAACTTCATAACTACTCCAAAAAACATAACGACAAATGTGGCAACGCCTCCATAAGTGAAGTTTATTTATAAACTAACTTCGAGAGGATCACTTGCTTATGATTGACACGGCTGGCCCAGAGTCAAAAGCTAATGCACAATCCACCAATCAGACGATTCCAAGCTTAGTATAAATAACCAAAGCATCTTACCTTAGTCATTTTCATCTTGAAGAATCCCCCCTTCCACCCCCTCTCCTCCCTTTTCCTCTATAGGGCAGCACGGCAGCCCAATGGCTAGCACTGTTGCCTCACAGCAAGAATGCCTAGTTCGGGCCTCTTCCCAGCCAGTTGACATTTCTGTGCGGAGTTCTCCCTGTGGTCCCGTGGGTTTTCCCTGGGTCCTCCGGTTTCCTCCCACAGTCCAAAACATGAGACATAAGTAAATTGACTAAAACAAATCAGCACCATACCCAAATTCCACCAGCAGCATACCCTCATAGCAATTTATAAGCAGCAGGAGGGCGGGGGGTTCTCGAGATCTACCTGAGCTCAAACTCCCCTCTCACCTTGCAAACAGGAGGGAGCCCCGGGCTCGAGGATCTTATGAGCTCAGGGCTCTCTCCCGGGACAGCATGCCAAACTAGCTTTATTATCAATCATCAGCTAAGTGTGAACCCTTGAAAGTAACGGAAAACTACTATGCTGCTCAAAATTACGAGAGTCCTTGTAAAGTACACACTGTTAACCATTAGCAAAACAAGAGCTATTTGATAATCCAATTTTCATAAAGATCGTTCAACTTCTCTATAGATACTACATTGATTTGCACAAGCTTATCTGATAAATCAATCACTTAATCTAGAGAAACTAAACAACGACAGCAACAGCAATAAAATAATAATACAAACACAACGAACAGGCTGGCCGAGCGCTCCTGCTGAACAGCGCAAGCGCACGACTTTTATACTTGGCGGACCAGCTCCTGATTGGTGTACCGATTGCATTATGATGGTGACTGACAGCTTTTTCGACCAATAGTTGCACACCTAGAACAGGACAGAATAGACAGGAGAGAAGAGAACGCAAAACAACGAACAAAACATGCGAGAAACGTGACATTCAGCTTCATTTGTTTCAGCCCATTTAAGTAGTTTGCAACCAATTAACCTTGAGTAAACACAACAAATGTTTTTATTTCAGTGTATTTAAGTTATAAGATTATAAGATTTTGAATGCAGATTTTCTTAAATGCAGGGGGTTTAAGCAGTCCAAAATGCAGCAAATGAATGATCTGCTGGACATTGGAGAGAAAGAGAGGGAAGTGTAGTGTTTGGCTGAATCCATAAATCTTCATCGGAGCGAGTGAGTTTTTTCAGACAATCTCCATTAAGCTCCATAAACCAATATTTGCTCCATCTCATATGCTGCCAGCCTTGTGATTAAGCAGATATGTTCCAGCATTTATGATATCAAACCATATCTTGATCAAGTCTTTTAAATGTGCGCTGTCTAACCGATCAATAAGGCAACAAGGACTTCATTTAGTCCAGCTGTTGCGCACAAACACACACACCAACAGCTGGACACCAGAGAGGAACCAACAGGGTGTTTAGTGCCAATCAAACGTTAATCAGGCTGAAAAGTAGACATCTACATATGCAGCGGAGGAAACAGAGGCAGAGAGACGGAGGGAGAGGGCAAAGAGGTGACACGATACCACAGGGAAAATATGGAGAGACGGAGAGAAACAGATGGAGGGAAGGAGGAGAAGGAGAAAAGAAGTGAAAGCGCAGATGGGAGAGAGAGAAGAGGGAAACAGAGAGACGAAGGGGTTATTTTTCACTGTCTGTTTTTGGACAGTATTTATTACACTTCAACCTGCGTTATCTCTCACATACAAACACTCATCTCCTCCCTCCCTCGTTTATTTCTCTCTTCTGTCTTTCCTTTTGGCTTTTCTCGGTCAGTCTTTCTCCTTATTCATCTGTTTATCTGTTATCTTTTGCTTTTGTCTCTTTCCAGCAGCCGTCCTCTCTGCTCTCTCGTCTATGTGAGGAGGGTGTAAACGATGCTGCTTTAAATATAGGCTGTGTGCTGTTTCGACACCCTCACACATTTGTGTTTGTGAGCGAGAGACACCTACTGAAGGAGAGAGAGAGAAAATGACACTGTCGGTGTGTTTTTAAATCAGCATGTTGTGTCTCTGTGTGTCTGTGTGTGTGTGTGTGTACGCAAAGGCAGTGCTTCTAGTCTGCTGGGTCGTGACCCAAAAATGGGTCGCTGAGCCTCAGACGGCAGGAAGAACAATGCTAAATGTGAATAATAAATTCTAACTAAGCGTACGATCATGCACAGTTACATAAATATCTGCTTATCAGCTCCTCAGAGGAAGGAGGAAAGCACTTTTCATGTCTTTTGTTCACTGTAAAAAATATCCGTTAATTAGGAGCTTCTGTAGTTTGTGATTCACCCGTGTTTTCTGCTTATTTACAGTTTTGAATTGCATTATGGGTCCTCTGATCTCTGGTCCAACAAATTTTGATGTCGAAAAGTTTGGCTAAGTAACTTTTGTTGACATTTTTAGCCATTTAAAAGAATATATCATCCTGGTCGGTCACTGAGTCTATTTTATTTCCTTCGTCTTAGTCCTTTTATTCGTCAGGGGTCACCACAGAGGAATGAACCGTCAACTTATCCAACATACTGTATGTTTTACAAAGCGGATGCCCTTCCAGCTGCAACCCACTACTGGGAAACATCCATACACACTCATTCACACACATACACTACGGCCATTTTAGTTTATACAATTCACCTATACTGCTTGTCTTTTGTGCTGTGGGGGAAACCAGAACACCCGGAGGAAACTCACGCGAACACGGGGAGAACATGCAAACTCCACACAGAAATGCCAACTGAACCAGCTGGGACTCAAACCAGTGACCTTCTTGCTGTGAGGCGACAGTGCTAACCACTAAGCCACCGTGTTGGCCGTCAGTGTTTTGTTACTATTTTATTCCTCATACAATGTGTCTTTCGAACTAAAACGTCAATAAAAGTCACATTGTTACATTTTTCAACATGAACAGTTGTCGAAGCAGAGATTAAAGTCTCATAATGCAGTTTGAAGATGTAAATAAACTTTTTTTAAAATCACCCCTGAGTCACAAGCTAAAGGAGACTGATAATTAACTATTATTACATAATATAAAACTATTTTGTCTTCTATGTGGTTGATTGTTTTCTAATTTGTGAAAGGCTAACAAAGATAAAATGGTGGTGATTTTAACGGGCAAAAAAAAAAAAAGCAAATATGCTACAGTAAAAATCCGTTACCTGGTGTAAACTACGTTTTCTTATATGGTATTGTCCTGTACGTCATGACAATGTATGTGACGTAATTCCCTGTACACTGTAAAAAATGGCCGTGATTTCAATGGTAAAAAACTGTAAAAATACTACAGTAAAAATCTGTAACCTTGTTAACAGTATGTTTCCTTAATGTATATGACGAATAACCGTAAATTGACTTTCCCAGTATTCCCTGCATGGCACATCACTCTTTATGCTTTTTGTAGACATTACTATGGATCTTTTTAGTTGTTTAATGATGTACATTAGAGATTTATGTTACATCCAATGTTGATAAACAATGTTTATTTCATGACTTTAATTCATGCGTGTTACCATACTGGTGTTTAGTAGCTGTGTGAATGACACTGAACATCTTCTTTACACTGATAAGTTGTTTGTGGCAAGCATTGGTTCATTATGTAACTTTCTCATCACCACCTGCATATGGCTTTGTTAACGTGTCCTTCCTGTGTAACAAAAGATGTGTAGATGTTGGCAATTCATAATACTTATATAAATTATTGAAATACAGTAGTTTACTGTAAAAATTAGAAATTACTTTTACTGTGTGTACCGTATTTTTAACGGTGAAATACTGGCAACCACAGCTGCCGTTTTTATACCGTAAATTTTACAAATTTATTTTTAACACTGTATGACGCCTCACTTTTTTAATAAATTTTTTGACATCGCTAGGGCCTTTTTTTTGTTTTTTCTCGTCATTGATGTACTGTACATTATGCTTCAGTAAATCTAATATTGATATATAGTGTTTGTTGCATTACTTTAGTTTGATGTGTGTTGTTGTCGTGATGGTGTTTAGTAGTTGAGTGAATGACACTGAGCACCTTCTAAAGTATATATTAGTATGCTTCTCTGCTTGTGGATAAGCTGTTTGTGATAAGTATTGGCTCATCATTTGACTGTCTTATCACCATCTGCCTTTGGTGAGGTTTCTTTAGCAAAGGTACAAATAATGAAAGACGGTAGTTTTAATATGAGTCTTAAGGTATTCATTTTAAGGTTTATCTACCTTCTTTTGTTAACTGTAAAATTCTGTTATCCACAGCTGCAGTTTCTGTTAATGTTAATGAAGATTTTACAGTGAAGTGATGTTGTTGTGTAGGACGCTGGACAATGGACTTGAGGATTCACATGCAGTTTATTAATAAGAGTAATAAGAGTAATTAGGCATTCATAAGAGTTAGGCAGGCAATGGTCGATAGGTACAAACAGGGGCATACAGATAATCAAAGAGCAAGGTCATAAAACAGGCAAAAGTCAGGACAGGCGGCAAGGAATCAGCAGGATCAATAAACAATGCAAAGATCAAAACCACAGCAGGATAAACACAGAAAAGCGCTTCAGAATGCTTCACAAGGAAAAAAAAGACTCAGCTATAGGTGTGTGTTAGAGAGGTGAATATACAGTATAGTCCAGACAATCAGTCCATGATGAGTTACCAGCTGTATGTGTTAGTGTCCGAATGACTGTCAGCTGTGGTATGAGTGACTGGAGCAATGACTTCTGGGATTTGTAGTTCATGTAGTGGCAGAATTGAAGTCTGGGTGATAATGCATGTTTTCCAGCGATCTGCAAAGCCTGGATCGCAGGTGATCGTGACAGATGTATTTACAGCAGGAGTCACCAACCCTGTTCCTGGAGAGCTACCTTCCTGCAGAATTCAGCCCCAACCCTGATCAAACACACCTGAACCAATTAACAGGACTTGAAGCAACACTTGAAAATGACAGACAGGTGTGTTTGGTCAGGGTTGCAACTGAAATCTGCAGGAAGGTAGCTCTCCAGGAACAGGGTTGGTGACTCCTGATTTACAGACTAATCCACTATAGTTCAAAGTTAAATTTGCAATTCACTTTTTTGGTATGCCTATTCACAGTGCTCAGCATATATAAGTACAGCACACCCCTCACAAATCTACCTTTTAAATTCATATATTTATTAGGAAGCTATACAATATTGTATTTGTGCATATACATTAGAATAGTCAGTACTAAAGCCAAATCTGGAGCTTATCTAACAAAATAATTAACAGTCCAAAAACTAGTACACTCAAACTTATACGTCATAGAGAAATATTAAATACAAATTTAAAAAAGAGGAAAAGTCAAGAGAAGCAAAAAATAAATAAAAACATTTTGTTGAAATTTTATAGGTTGTAATTTTTTTTGCAATATTTTGCTTGATTTTAATTGTATTATCTTTCTATTTCTAAATATGTTTGATCACTAAAATATTATTCTAATAAATATATCTGTTTAATAAATCTGTTTTGTTTAAATGCACCAAAATACATTACCTATATTTACTGAGAAATGAATGACGACATTTATTTTCAAAATGGGGTTTACTCAATCATGCTGAACACTGCGTAGGAACCTTAATGGTTAATTTCCTTAGAGATATAGATTTCCAAGTGTATATGTTTGATTTATACACATTTAAAGTCACTTGATGGTAACGCAAAACATGTTTATTAAACAAATTAAGAAAAAATGTACATTTTTAACAGCTAAATTAATAAGGCTATTAAAAAAATGACCATGAAATCAGAACTCACAACAATATCACAGTGCTTTTTGTAATGTATAGACAGTTGTATTTGTATCTGTATTTGTGTTCAGTACAGGTTTAGTAGTGAAAGGTTTTTCGTTTTCAGGCGAAGCATCTTTTAAATTGGACTGTGTACATTATTAAGGTAACGTTATGGTTCAACATAAAATGGCAGTGACATTTGTGTAGAGCGTTCCAAGCACAAAATGAGACGGTAACGCCCTGCACCCCTCCGAGTACTCACTTTAAGTGCTCTGCCCTTTGGAGTGAGCAGGACACAGTGGTGTTCACTATGAAATTGAATTCACCCATATTCTCTCTCCCTCAATCTCCTCTTCACTCCATCCACTCAGTGATTAGAGTCGAGTCAGTGTCCTGACATAACCAGTTAAATGGATCAGATGCCATTTTGAGAGTCTCAGTAAGTGCCCCCTGCAGCAGTTGTCCACTGCAGAGAGAGAGCGCGTATGTGACCCACTAATCGCATATTAACTGCTAACACCGCTCTAATTGGTTGCCGATAAGTAGCCTGCACCATGTGTGCTAAAGCTAAAGGCTAATTTTAGCCTATTATCTTTTGGCATAGGTTCATTGGGTTGGAGATCTGACTCTAATTCTAGCACTGTGTTGGTTTTGAGAGCGCCGGAGGTTTTAACATCAACGCACATACATAGCCAGATGTTCTGCGATGTAGATGCTGAGACTTAGTCTTTTCTCATCCCTTCTGCTCCGGCTCTATTTTTAAAAGCAGCGTCTCGTTAAAGCCTTTTAGTCTAATCAGGCTGAGTTCGGCCCTGCTACACACTTGCCCGGCGCACCTGCGTTTGTCCCACATATTTGCCCGCAGAAAGCCGGCGTTTGGCCTGCAATTGAGTAGGTTAATCCCAACGCTAGCAAAACATCAGGCTAGAATTAAGCCAGCGTTTAGCCTGAATCAATCCAAGATTGAGATCGACAAAAGCGCGTATCATTAGGCCAGTGTGTTAACAGCATCAGGCCAAGATTAACCCAGTCTTCAGCCAATGTTAGCCTTGCAATTAGCAATATTTGTCTCGCCATTCATCCAGCATACACCCAACAATCAGCCAAGTTCTGCTCGCCTTTAATCTCTTCCAGTCCAGAGCTTGGCCAGCGTCAAGCCAGCATTTGCCCAGCATTCACTAAGCATTAGCGTTCCATTCAAGCTGCCATTAGCCTAACATTCAGACAGCACTTCGCCCAGAGTTCATCCAGCACCGGTCAGCATTAAAAAGGTCATCGATTATAACCTAAGTGGTAATTATTGGGTAAAGTGGAGCATGGGCCGCCCAGGGCTGAATTATCATACAGCTAGACTCACACTGGCATTACATTTGGCCTTTATGCACACACACACACCCACCCACAGACACATTTCCAATATAATGAGTTAAGTTGTCATCTGTTAGATGCCTGAAGGGCTTTACATGGGTTTGCCTCAAACCCTAATCTCCACTAACACTACGCACCCTATATAAAACCACAAAACTTAATGATGGTTTTAAAAAGTAAGTAGTATTTGGCTTCACAAATCTCACCATAATGTCATGATTCTGCTTGGCCATGCTTGGTGATTGCCAAGGGGGTCGTTGCTAGGGTATTCTGAGGGGTTGTCGTCATAGTGTTGCTATGCAGTTGCTAATGTATTCTGGCTGCCAGTTGTTACTGTGCAGTGCAGCTATATGGTGTTCTGGAGGAGTTCCAGGATAGGATAGTTGCTTCATTGTTATAAGAGGGGTTGTCAGGGTGTTGCTGTGCAGTTGCTAGTATTTTGGGGTTTGTTGTCAAGGTGGTGCTGTGCAGTTGCAATGGCATTCTGGGTCATTCTCATGGTGTTGTGATGCATTCACTTAGCTGTAAAGCAGGGGTCTCAAACTTAATTTACCTTGGGGCCGCTCGAGGCAGAGTCTGGGTGAGGCTGGGCCGCATCAGGTTTTCCACAAGATATTAATTATATTATTAATTATTAATTTGTAATTTGTTTATATTTATCTTATTTTGTGTATAAGATGGAAAAAAATAAGATGGAAAAAAATCAAGTTAATACTGCATCGATTAAAATAAATACCAGAAAGAAAAACAAATATTTCCCAAAACGGGATCCGGCAAGATCCGGCTCAGTTTAAGCACTGATTTATATACATTTATTTTGTTATAATGTCCCGCTGGGCATCAACTTAAAAAACTTTTTTCAAGTGTTGTGAATGAAGCGCGCTGGGACGAATGTCTGTGTGTGCCCAATAGAAACGAGGCAGCGATGAGACACAGAAGAAAACACTTGCTGAAGTAACTTTCACTCATTGAGAAATGTTTCTCTGCCTGCATCGAGCTGATGTCCCGCCTCCGAGAGCCATATACCCCACCGTGATTGGCAGGTTCATTCAGCTCCACACACAACACTTTAAAGTGCCATACATATCAATCTTTCAAATTAAGGTGGGGGCCACAAACTATCGTCCCGTGGGCCGCATTTGGCCCCCGGGCCATGAGTTTGAGACCCCTGCTGTAGAGGGTTGCAGCAGTCATTCCTGTGCAGCTTCTAGAGTGTTCTTAATAATTGCCAGGGTGTTTCTGTGCAGTTTGAATGGTATTTTGGATGAATTTTGTGGTATTACTCTGTAATTGCTAGGTTATTGTGACTGGTTATTAGGTGTTGCTAGAGTATATTTTGGGCTAATCATCAGGGTGCCTATTGTAGGGCAGCTACTAGGGTGTTCTGACTGGTTTCCAAAGTGTTTTTTTGCTAAGCCTTGTTTTTATCAGATGAGCACAACAATTTAGATACATAGATTCTAGAATGACCCTGGTTGGTGATTGCCAATGGGGGTTGGTGTGTCGTTGCTAGGGTATTCTGAATGGTTGTCATCATAGTGTAGATATGCAGATGCTAATGTATTGTGGGTGCCAGTTGTCACTGTGCAGTGCAGCTATATGGGGCTCTGGATGAGTTCTAGGATTGTATCCTGTTGCTTGGCTGTCATGTGAGTGGTTGCCAGGGTGTTGCTGTGCAGTTGCTTTTTTTGTGGTTCGTTGTCAGGGTGTTGCTGTGCAGTTGCTAGTATTTTGTGGTATGTTGTCAGTGTGTTGCTGTGCAGTTGCCAGGACATTTTAGTTGGTTCTCATGGTGTTGTGGTGCATTTCCTCAAATGCTGTGGGAGGGTTGCAGGGGTCATTCCTGTGCAGCTTCTAGAGTGTTCTTAAAAATTGCCAGGGTGTTTCTATGCAGCTAGTATGGTATTCTGGATGGATTTTGTGGTATTACTCTGCAATTTCTAGGTTGTTTTGAGTGCTTAGGCTGTTTCTATATGCTGTTGCTAGAATAATGGATAATTGTCAGGATGTTGCTAAGAGGGTCATGTTCAGCCAGTTCTCAGGCAGCTATTAGGGTATTTTGACTGGTTTCAAGGGGATTGCTACACTAAGTCTTAGTCATAGCATAAGTAACATGATTTGTTTCAGTTATGTCTATATCATACATGATGTATGCTTCGTACATGTCGAAATGTTATACCTTTCTGTTTGTATATAAACCCCTCCATATGATTAAATATTGGATATGAGCTTTTGTAAACACTAATTTCCTATCATCTGTTAAAGTGTGCTGTTTTACTTTACGTTCTTGTAAACATCAGCGTACGTCATATATTTTGATAGTCATCATACCTGTTCAATTTCATTCCTCTATCTTTTCTTGCAAATGGTGGTCTTTGATTTTCTTTTCTGGTGACTCCTGCAGTGTGAGGTGGAGGCAATGATAACGATGCTATTTTCATTTTTTTTTTCTCATCAAGAAATACACAGCGCTGCTCTCAAAGATCATGATGATGGGGACGAAGCATCTAATTTTCACCTAAGTCTCGCTCTCATTTTCTCCCTGTCTCCTTCTCCCCCCGTCTCTAACTATATCTCATTTCATGATGTCATCTTGTTTTTTTTTTTTCGACTCTAATATGTGCTCATTTATCTCTGTCCTGTTGCCCAGATGATGACCCCTTTCAGCCGGTGACCCAAGATGAGACGGTGGCAGTGGGCGGGGTTGTAACCCTGACCTGTGGCGTGAAGGAAAATGATAACTCCTCCCTCCAGTGGTCTAACACGGCCCAGCAGACCCTGTACTTTGGAGAGAAAAGAGGTGAGTGTCACCTATTTTAAAATCTACAGTAATCTACGGACCCTCATGTTCTTATGAAACTGGTGAGGTTAAAGGACATGGCAGGTAAGGGCCCACTCAGTATGACGGCTGGTTCCTCCTAATCAAATTATAGTGTGTGTGGTAAAGACGAAAGATTGGGAACACTTTAGTTTATGTACCAATTATCACTATTAACTATAGTGGCTTATTATCTGCTTATCATTAAGATATTAGCTGTTTATTAGTATTTACGAAGCACATATTATGACCTTATTCTACCTTCCTAATACCTAAACCTAACTAATACCTTATTAAATATTATTAAGCACCAAATTGGGAATTTATTCAGCTAAAAGTCATAGTTAATGGTTTGTTAATAACCAGAATTGTGCCTTAAAATGAAATGTGTCTGAAAAAAATCCTGCATGTTTGAAGATATTCACTCAAATACAAGATTGTAAGAAGTAAAAAGATCCTGGTGGATGAACATTGATCTTCCAGTTGTGCGCTTCTATTCTATGGTGAATTATACGGCTGGGAGTCTGAGCAATCAATCAGCTCCAAAGTGTAAAACAGTCCCTGATTGGTCTTTACTCGTAGTCCCTAACCATTATAGCCACCTACCTGAGATCCAGTTTCGATTGATTGAACTTCAGGTTGTCCTCTAAAGACGTTAGAAAGCACAGTATCATCGCTGCGATGCGATAAGATCCTGTTTTTAATTAGCAAAGCAGCATGTAATGCAACTCCATAATGATTCTCTCAATGTCTATGCATTGAGTTTTGCTGTGTTCAGGCTCATATGGATTGAGAACGCTATTGTTTACTACTGTAATGTTTGGCTCAGATGCCATATCTTCTTTTTTTATCTGTATTTGTCTCCCTAAAGAGAAATATTTTTTGGGATAAAGAGAGCAGATTGACAGTGCAGCTTAGTAACAAAACAGCTATTAATAATATATAAGCATTCACAAAATACATTCCACAAAACACCCACACCCTCCTCACAAAGAAATAATTGAGTAGATAATGGAATTAATGAAAATTTATAGCTATTTAACTTGCAGGCTGCTACACTGTAAATCAATGCTGGGTTCCACACAATTCCTTCGTGTTGTCTTAACACAAATTAAGTTAACTTATTAATATTTTTTACAAATTTAAGTGAATTGAACATAAAACTATTAAGCTGTCCCCCCCTAAAAACTAAAGAATTGTGTTGTTTCAACTAATTTTAAATAGTAATAAATTATTTTATATTTATTAATTTATTTATATAAATAAATAATTTTCTAAAATAATTACTCCTGTCTGCGGGAGCCATTTTATATTCCTTATAGAGGATATACAGTACACTTGACGGCCACTTTGTTAGGTACACCTGTCCAACTGCTTGTTAACATAAATTTCTAATCAGCCAATAATCTCTGAACACACAACACCGTCGAACCTTGAGGCAGACTGGTTTGAGCTGATAGAAAGGCAACAGTCCAATAGAGCACATTTGGGATGTGGTGGAACGGGAGATTCGCTTCATAGATGTGAAGCCGCCAATTCTGCAGCAACTGAGTGATGCCATCATGTCAATGTGGACCAAAATCTCTGAGAAACAATTCCAGTATCTTGTTGAATCTATGCCGATTAATGCAGTTCTGAAGGTAAAAGGGAGTCCAACGCCATACTAGTAAGGTGTACCTAATAAAGTGGCCATTGAGAGTAGCTTTGATCACAAATAATTTTAAGGCTCTGCTTCTTTATAGTGTGTATTGTATATATAGTATGTACAAATAGTGTTTATCTGTACTGTATTTAATTTGGTCTCTACCTGAAACACAAACAAAAATATTGTACAGTATGCCATGTCCTGGCTGCTCTTTTCCATCACAGTTTCACTTTATCCATTAAATGGAAAATGAGAACCGAAGCTGCCTATGGCTCAAAAAAAAAAAAAAAAAAAAAAAAATATGAGAGGTCTACATGTTTTCGACTCTCATCTAAAGCAGTTGTGTGAAAAGGAAAGTCATTTATTTATTGAGTAGCAAACTCTCATTTGGTTACGCCGAGTCCTGTTTACTAATCTCTCTTTCAAAATCCAATAAGCATTTAAGTACATTTATTTATATATTTTAGTAGACCATCTAGTTTGCCGCACACACACCAAAAAAAGGTGTCAAATTACAGATAAAGCGGGTTGTAAGCGGCGATTCACATTGACTTTAGCAAATGGACATTTTATGACCTCTCTTTTACTCAATCGCTTTTAAGTCTGTGGTCTGTGATTGCAATTACTTGCCATTTCGCTCCGAACAGGAAATTGATTTTCGTCGGACCCTTCCTTAGAGATTTTCACAGAGCTCTTAGTCCCTCAACGCCGAACACAATAAAGAATGCGCAAGACACCTTCCTGAAACATTAATATCACCCTAAAAACAAACAGGTGGCTCCGTGATAACAGAAAACGAGGTGATGGAGAGAGAGGGAATGGAGGGGTGACCTGATTAAAGAGGAAAACAAAAGAAGGCGACAAGAGAGCACCGTGAAGAAGCAGAAATAGAAAACAGTCTATTGAATGAAAAGGATGGATGGAGCATTAAAACAGGGGAGAAGAGGAATGCAGCCACAAATGTGCCGCCTTAAAACGATATAAATGTTCTTTATATGCGTAGGAAGAGTTTCCAATTAAGTCTATTCGTCTTTCCCTATTGCAGTCAATCTAAATTTAGTGTGGTTTATGCTTAAAACAGGAAGAAAAAAACAATTAGTGGTGAGAAATACACTCGATTCTAGATTAATTCTTTGAAAACAAATCTCATTATCTCACACAATTTTGCTTCTCGTGCACATTCATCTTGTTTGAGGGATGTTTAGATATTTGGAAAGCAAAATACAGATTTTTAGCAGTGCATAGACGAGAGCAAGAGCTCAGTTAAAGGTGAACAGTGGATCACAAGTGTGAAGAGATGAACAGATTAGTGTGGAGGGACGATGGATGGGTGGATGAACGAGGAGAGATAAAGTGAGGAATGACAAAGGAGGAGTGTGTGCATGAAAGAGCAGGATGGAGGACAGAGGAACAGCAGCTGATGAAGACAAATTAAGTGCCCTTCACTTACTGATAAAGCATGAAGCGCGCGCACACACACATTTACTGTAAATCTGCTCTAGACACAAGTTCTCCCTTTGTTCAAAGGTGAAGTGTGTGATTTCTGCACCATTAGCAAAAATAATAACTTTTCAAACAAGTTTTCCCCATCATTGCCAGCCTGTTTGGTCAGACAAACAGCGATGGGGTAGCGCCTGATTGGACAACAATCTGTGGAGTGCATGATGAGTCATCAACATGTTTGCTCCGTTTCTTGAAGATGACAGTGCTGTTATTTGAAAGAAAACTGTTAAAACAAAATAGAATTGTGTGATTATAAACATACCATATATCACACGAGTAGCAGTGCGATATGGCTGTATATCGGCACTGATGGGTGGCGTATGTTGGCTCGAGGCTGCAGGCCGAGTTCGTTAGTGTCCCACCAGTGAGGATATACAGCCATATCGCACTGCAGCAAGTGTGATATTGGGTTTATACAACAGTTTGACAACACAATCGTGTGTATAAAAAAGACAATCAAACACAGAGAGTCTCAAAAATCCTTTTGTACCAGGAACAACTTTCTTCTGCTGTTTATTCACATCTGCAGCTGACGTCAGAACAGCAGAAACCGTTGCTACCTCACAAATGTCACTTTAGAGCTAGTATTTGAATGATTCTCTAGGGTAATGTATACAGTGATGTCAAAGCAGGTGCATTTGCTGACATTTTAAGATTATGTCTTTAAGTCTAAAGAAATTTCCCAGTATTTCTCTGTTGTAATTGGGATTTCACAATAATTAACCAGTAAAAGCAAAAGCAAAGCAAACCCTACCAAATTACTATGGTATAAATACAGCACTAAAAAATGCAAGAGAGATCTTATCTGTTCTGTAATTATTTGAACAGCTGTAGTTGAAAACTTACGCTAAGAAAATGCTGTTTTTCTCCCCTAAGGACTTATTATGCGGTCTCCGTTGCCATCTTGTGGCAGAACATCCGTCTTTGCTCTGTTTAGTATAACAGTCTAATGGCTGCCAACGTGCAGAATCTCAGAAATTTTAAATATTTAAAATAGGCACCATACTTATAAATAAACTGCATAGTTGCAATCTAAACAACTACATTCTCAACTAAAACAGCCTCAAAAGTACATTATGTTGTCCAACAGCTGAAAAATTTGTCAAACTGTAGTGAGTTTATTGATCTGCTGTCACTCTCTGTGGGAGGAGTAACACACAAGAGTGAAGAGGCTGTACGAGTTCTGATATTGCACAATATCACACGGCTATCAGCCAATCAGATTCAATCTCAGATCTCAGAATTGTGAGATTTAACAGTAACAACTTTCTGATTAAAAAGTCAGAATTGTCTTTTTTTATTTCTCAATCAGTGGTGGAAACCATATTAGGGTGAGACTGTATAATTCAATATATAAATCTTTCAAAAGTTAACTTTTATGAAAGTGTAGCATATAAATCTATATTAGCATATAGATGACATTAAAGCTTAGAGACATTTTTTATGTAGAGACTATTTATATTTTATCTTATTTCTAAATGGAAATTAGGAAATTCATTTTTTTTCTTTTAAGATATAGAATAAGTCATTTAAACCCATTTTGAGTATGACATCAACCCTGAGCATTTTAACATCATATTGTTTGTTCAATGCTCATCCACTTGGCTTGTTCTGATGAACATTCAAGAGTTCACACTTAGCTGATGATTGATAACAAAGCATGTTTGGCATGCTGTCCTGGGTGAAAGCCTTGAGCTCATAAGATCCTCTAGCCCCCCTTTTGCAGGGCAAGAGGGGAGTTTGAGCTCAGGGTAGATCTCGAGACCCGAACCAGAGACATTTTTTCTGTAAGGCAACAGTGCTAACCACTGGGCCGCCGTGCCGCCCTATAGAGGAAAAAGGTGGGGGAGAAGGGTTGGAAGGGGCGATTCTTCAAGACGAAGATGACTAAAGTAAGACACTTTGGTTATTTATAATAAGTTGGAAAGTGGGAGCCGTGTCAATGATAAGCACATAATCCTCTCGAAATTAGTTTATAAATAAACTTCACATAGTGTTACCCAATCAGAACATTGGTCATTTACATAATGGATTCCTAAATGTACATTCTAAGGCTTGGTAGAACACAAACCTAATCTGAAGCCTGAGTGTCTGCACTGTCATTTCTCTGGGTGGAATCCGTGTAGTCAATATCGAGTGTATCTACAAGGGTTGCTATAGTAATAATGTCAGCATCAGCACCATGCCAAGAGACTTTCTCATACAACAACTGAGAGTAGCTGTCAGTAGAAAGAAAGCACAGAGAACTGGAAAGTTTGCCTGTACTCGTATCTGTCATCTCACTGTGCTGCTGAACTCACCAGATCTGGAGGAGAACAGAGGCATTTTATGCATTCATGCATACAGTATACTATCTAAAACTGCTGACTCGTTACGCTGTTCACTACATAGTGAACATCACATGGTTCGCTAGATGCAAGCAAAAAGGAAAGTATTCGGATCAGACAATACTGCGCACTCTGCATGATGTTGTAAACGTCACATTGCTGAATAATGAATGGAAAAAAAGCTTTGAAATCTGATCTGACCTTTCAAACTAAGAGGTGTACTTAAAGAAAAACCACATTTTAATTGGATCTCAGAGGCATTTGAACATTGTGCGGATGGGGTTTGTACAGATAAGACTGCTTATGTTCTGTTTTGTTGTTGCTGTCGTGGTTTTGCTTGTGATACAGCAAGGGAATGTAAATGTTACAGAGAGAGATGGTGGAAAGCAATCACATAAATCTAAATCACAATGGTTTTGCTGGCAGATATTTTGACTTGCGCTATCAGGCGACTTCAGGGGAGGGAAACAAAATGCTAAAACTTGTAGTGTACGGCACCTATGTAGTGTATGTATTCCTCTTATCGGTTCTGTCTCTTTCAGCACTGAGAGATAACCGTATCCAGTTGGTAAAGTCCACGGCCACAGAGCTGATAATCACCATCGGGGATGTTCAGCTGTCAGATGATGGAGAATATACCTGTTCCATTTTCACCATGCCTGTACGGACTGCACGAGCCACAGTTACTGTACTCGGTAAGTGTGTATGTGTGTGTGTGAATTTTCTCTCAGAGTGAGAGCTGTAAGTAGAAATTGCTATTGCCATATATAGTATATCAAGGCTGTAAGTAGTGATGTGCTCATTCAAATTGCTAATTTATTTACAAGCAACGGGCCAATACCAATTTGTGGCTCTTTTTTTTACTTTACATAAATCATGCAGTTGACTCATCCTGTACTTTCAGATAAAAATAACAAAATTTAAACAAAAATGCCAATTCAAGGGATGTTTTGGTGTAATTATGAGTGTGTACACTGAGATAAGGTTCCAAATGCAGCTGGACCAATGGAATTCATACTTTTTCGTTTAAAATGGATTTATCTATCTATCCATCTATCCATCCAGCCACCCACCCACCCAAATCCATCCATCCATTCTGTCATTTTATTTATCATTCTTTCAATTGATTATATCATAGTCTATTGTTCTACCAGTGTCTACCATTGTCATTATCCATCCATCCATTCATCCATCCATTAATCCATTCATTGATCTATCCATCCATCCATCCATTAATCCATCCATCCATCCACCATTCATCCATCCATCCAATTATCTCTCGCTCTTTCTATCCATCCATTTGTCACTCCATTCATCATCCATCCATCCAGCCAGCCATCCAATCATTCTGTCATTTTATTTATCATTCTATCATTTAATCATATTGTTGTCTATTGTTTTGCCATTGTCATTATCCATCCATCCATTCATCCATCCATTGATCTATCTATCTACCCATCCATCCATCCATTAATCCATCCATTAACTCATCCATCCATCCATCCATCCATCCATCCATTCATTCATCCATTAATCCATCCATTTATTCATCCATCCATCCAG
>CAIGQQ010038184.1:2088456-2118721 GCA_903798035.1 Danio albolineatus
TGTGTTCAACAGAAGAATGAAACTCAAACAGCTTTGGAGCAAGTGAAGTGAAATGATGACAAAACTACCAAATTTGAGTGTTTAGGAAACCTGTTCAAACACAGTCATAAGCCTTGCTTTACTCTCCAGTATAATCCTGATAGTTAAGCAATTTATGGACATGGTTCTGCAGGTCACGTGGGTAGCAACAATGTTAGTTTGGCTGCATGGTTGTCTTGTCTTCAGATTAACTCTGGATCTGTGTGAAAGTGTTTGCCCCCCATGTTAAAACATAACTTCAATTCAATTCACCTTTATTTGTATAGCGTTTTTCAATGTAGATTGTGCCAAAGCAGCTTTACATAGAAGGTTATAAAAAACTGAAACAGTGTCAGTCCAGTTTTTAGTGTTGGAGATCAGTTCAGTTCAGTTCAATGGGGTTTAATATTCACTACTGAGAGTCCAAACACTGAATAGTAATCCATCGATGCGCAGCTTTACAAGTCCCGAACCATGCGAGCCAGTGGCGACAGCGGCGAGGAAAAAACTTCACCAATTGGCGAAAGTGAAGAATTAAAAAACCTCGAGAGAAACCAGGCTCAGTTGGGCACGACCATTTCTCCTATGGCCAGACGTCTTGTGCAGAGCTGCAGTCTAGGCGCCGGAGGCTGGAGAACTCGAGGCTCGTCTTTCCTTGGAGGGTCACAGGAATCAGTCTCATGCTTGCTACTCCGCCATGCACCAAACAGCTGCTCAGGATACAGCGTTGTCCAGGATTATGGAACCTTGGGATTGTCTCGTTGCGGTTCTTGGATCACATCCATAGCGCTGCATAGTCTCTGGGGGCCTCGGGATGAGTATCCCCAGGTGGAAATAGAGAATAAAGAGAATAATTAGCGAAAGAGAATAATTAGCGAAAGAGAATAATTAGCAACTTCACACCTTCACAATAATTAACTTCACACCTTAGTTCAATTTTTCTAGCCACACCCAGGCCTGATTACTGTCAAAAATGTTTATAATCAACGAATAACTTAAATAGGACCCGACTGACAAACTGAAGTATACCAAAAGATCCTCAAAATCTAGACATCATGCCTAGATCCAAAGAAATAAAATGCATTCGATACTATATATATCGATACAGTACATACATATGAAGGAAAAGCACTGCAAACATGGACAAACGAAACTTTGTTTATGTTTTTCCCTCAGTTTCACCGAGAGTGTTGATTCATCCTGAGAGTGACCTGCCCAGAGAAGGAGAGAAGTTTTACCTGCAGTGTGTGGGGAACGGAAATCCAGAGTAAGACAAACACACACACTCTCTCATTTCCATCTTTGACATTCATGTTTTATGTATGAAGCTGAAAATGGTCAGCCTATTGATCTCCTTTCTCTCTTTTGCACACACAAACACATGCACGCTGCTCATTCTGACAGTATCACCGAGGTATTTGTGTTGATGTTACATGAGAAACGGAGAGAAAAACAGAGGGATCAGAGACGTCCTTACACAGAGTTGTTTTAAATACAGTCTCTATGATCTGACTGAGTTCAGCAGCTCCCTTTTTCGCAGCTAAAGGATGAAACGTTATTATTTCAGATATATATTTATTACATTTCTAGCTACTTAAGCCCGGTTCTATCACATAAATATTTCTCTCTGGAAATAGCAGTTAATGTAATTGAATATCCCCCTCTGCTGGTGCAGGATCGCATTACAGCTCATTACGACTCCTGACATCCATTAGTAGCACACCGAGAGCTATTCAAGCCCATTTAGACATCCCATAGTGTCTCCGTGTCGCATTTTCTCATCTGCTTTCACTCTGTATCGCTTCCTTACTGGAATGGGAGCTCAAACAGAGGGTTTTATCTGTAGGAGATATAGCACTTGGCAGCATTTACAGCATTTGTAATGGTATTGATGATATATGCATTAAACACACAAACATATGAGCGTAAACATGATTGTTTTTAAAGGACATGAATGCTGTTCAAAGCACTAAGTTGATCAAAGTTGACAAAAAAGACAATTATTATATTAGTAAATATTCATATTTCAAACGAGTGCCCTTGAATTTTAAAAAATGTTTATTTATTAGAGAATTGTGTACTTTATGAAAACATTCTGCACTCTCAGAAAAAAAGGTACACGATGGTACAAATAATGTTCCTTGAGGAACAGTTTTCTACCTTTGTAAAAATTGTACCTTATATGGTACTGAAAAGACCTCTTATGATACTGTTCTGTGCCTTTTATGGTACAACTGAAATAAAGGTACACAATTGTTCTCATATAAAAGGTACAAAAGTGTTGAACAACTCCTTTATTACAGTATCTATGAAAATAAATATGACTGGAAAGGCAAAGTGATTTTTATGAATAATTTCCATATTAAAACAAGAATCATCGTTTAAAAGTATCTGTTTAAAGATACTTATAAACATACTTTTTTAGTTCCAATACAATAATACAAAACAACTGGTAAAACATAAAACTATAGGCATTGTAAACTAAACATTTAAGGCATTTTAATAAGTGCTTGGTAAGCATTTTTGACACTGTTAATCACTGTGGTGGTAGCTTTCACAAAGTATACAATATTGTATCTGCAGGTTTTTAAAAACAAAGGTACATTTTGGTTTCCCATGGTACAAATCCTGACCTTAAAATGTACAAATTTGTTTCTTTTCTTAAGGTACAATTCTGTCCCATAAAAAGGTACTGCCCCAGTGACAAGGGTTTGTACCTTCTTTGGTACAACATTGTACCATTTTTTCTGAGAGTATGGACATATTCAATGTATTATACAGTTTGGAATCATATTTTAATTTGTTTTTAGAAATAATAGTAATAAACATATTTCAACACCTAAAGTAAAAAGCATTAGAATCATTCATGAAGGATCTGAGGCTATTCCGTCAAATATTGACTCCTTAAAGCCTTGCTATAATGTTGTATAAAAATGGATACGAAATCATGTATCACATATTTTATTAAAAACAGAGTGCTCCAAATGACAACATCTTGATTTTAAATTTTGGAAGAATTGTCAAGGGTAGTTACATAACATTAATAATACAAAATAATAATACAACAATTATGTTTACTTCATTCATTCATTCATTTTTTTTTTCAGCTTAGTCCCATTATTAATCAGGGGTTGCCACAGCGGAATGAACCGCAAACTTTTGCGGCATATGTTTTACTCAGAAAATGTCTCTCCAGCCACAACCCAGCACTGTGAAACACCCATACACTCTTGCATTCACTCACATACACTAAGCCCAATTTAGCTTATTCAATTCACCCATCTGCTTGTTAAGTGTTACGTCATGTCAAGTGACTTACAGGTCAAAGCTCTTTATCAGACTGTATGGGGCGACTCATCAAATGGTAATAATAAACGTTTACAAAGTGCTGTAATACTTTCGAAAATCACAATAGCAATATATCCATGCCTAATATCCGATGGGCAAAGAGTGATTGATTTTTTTTATAAATTGTTACAATTTTGGTATTTGTGATGCAGCAGGCCCAGAGACTATGTGGTGTACACCATGATTGTATATGATATTTACTTTAATGTGTGATAGGACTAAAAAGGGGTCAGAAACGAACATTTTCTCCATTCAAATGAGTAGCAGCTTTGACCCGGAAACAGTATTCCATACGTCACCACTTCACAAAGCGGATATGGCATGTCTTTGAACTGTGGGGGAAATGCGAGTACCCGGATTAAACCCATGCCAACATGGGGAGAACATGCAAACTCCACATAGAAATACCAACTAACCCAGCTGAAACCAGCGACCTTCTTGCTGTGAGGCGACAGTGCTGCCCACTGAGCCACCGTGCCCCAATTATATTTACTTAAACACATAATTCCTATAAATAGCATACATCTATATATCCTTTCCCTTGCTTTAGCGTCTTACTGTATTGCAAGTAACATATCTTGTGACAGAAAAATGAACTACAAAAGCCTAAATAATTCTATCAGGATCATATTATTTTGGTTTACTCATGTGCTCAAATAATGATACGCCTGCGTCCCCTCTGTAGTTCCCTAAATCCCTGCAACACACGCAGACACGCTGATTTAGACACGCATGAGGAAAAGCCACAGTTATTTTGTCGTGTGACTGGAATTTAAAGATGAAGTGTGTAATTTTTTGATGCTAAAATACTTTCTTTCATCCCAGCAGTAGGTTAACTTCCTCGGGAAGTGTGAACGCTGTGTGGAGTTAGCAAAACATTTCTCTGATCTCTGAATACTAGCAACACGGGCTTAACCAATGGGAGAACTTTGGGGTGAGGGTGGGGAATTGGTCACCCGCATATTAAAATGTAAGCATAATTACTCATAGTGGTTCCAAACCTTTATGAATTTCTTTGTTCTGATAAGAAGATGATATTTTGAAGAAAGCTGAAAACCTGTAACCATTGACTTTCATATTTTGTCAAACAAATACTACTTAAGTCGATGGTTACAAGTTTCTAGCTTTCTTCAAAATATGTGTATTTAACAGAAGAAAGAAACTCAAACAGGTTTAGGCACAAGTAAAGGAAGAGTAAATGATGACAGAATCATCAGATTTAGGTGAACTATCCTTTTAACCACTGGAAAATGCAGAGAATGTTTAGGAAACCTGTTTAAACACAATCATTACCCTTGATTTAAAGTCCAACGCAATCTCCAGTCAAATCCTGAGAGTTAAGCAGTTTTATGGACGTTGATGTTTCGGCTAGTGGTGCTGCTGGATCACGTGGGTAGCAACAGTGTTAGTTTGGCTGCATGGTTTCCTTGTCTTCTGATTAACTGAAGTCTGGATCGCTTCACTTGACATGTGATTGAGCTTTGCCGTATTCGGGACGCTCTCCAGTCCGTCCCTCTGTGCTCCGCAGCTCTTTTGATAGTGTGCCAAATTGCAAAACCCTTCAATCTGCTCAATTAAACGACGCTTTCTGCTTTGCTTTTGATGTGAAATTTCAAAACGCTGTATATGTGGTCCGTTTTGTAATGTAATCTCTCTCTCTCTCTCACTCTCTCTCAGGCCGAATGCGTTTGTGTGGCGGAGGAAAGATGGAGAGCTCCCCCCGCTGGCCAAGGTGGATGGTGCGTTCCTGCGCTTCGAGTCCCTCAACAAGTCGGATAACGGCATTTACGAGTGCCAGGCTGATAATGGGATCGGCATGGGGGACGTAGCACACACCCTCCTGGTACAAGGTAATTAATGACAGACCAGCGACGAGGAGGGATGGATGGCAAGAAAAGGTGTTTTCGTCATCATTAAATGTCTTCTGCTGTTTTACGTTGACTTCCACGTCTCTTTTTTCTGAATTTTACTTTCCTTTCTTTTTTGTTTCTCTTTTGTGCATGACACGCTCTTTATTTCATCCCTCCCGCTTGTCATCCATCTGCCGTCTTCTTTTTGTCTTCTTTCCCTTCATCTTCCAAGACCAGGGAGATCCAGATTTCCTGATTCCCTCCTTTACTCTTCCTTCATCCACCGTTTCTCCCACATCTCCTTCTCAAACTTCTGTTTTACCCTCGACCGAAGGCGAAACTCTTCCTCCACCCTCCTCTTCATCATCTTCCACTGTCATTCCCACGTTCACTCTTCCCATCTCCTCGACTCCTTCAGCTTCTCCGACTGTTTCTCCTTCTCCCGAATCTCCCACCACTGCTCTGTCCAATGCTCTGTTCCCTGAACTCACTCCTCCGCCTTCCTCCGTTTCGGCTTACACCCCTCCCTCAACCCCCACCATCCCCCCCCGCCACTCCATCATCTGTCCCTCGGCTGAATGGAGTTTACACCTTTACAGGTAATCCATCGAGCACACACACAAACCTGATCACAGTTTAACATGCCTCTGCCTTCTCTGTGTGTGTGTGTGTACAGTATGTATGTGTTTGAGTCTGTATCTTGTTTTCCTTACATTCTGGGGACCAAATATTTCCAGAAGTATAGCTATACCAGTAAAATTTGACTAAAAAATGTCCCCATGAGGAAAACGGCTTATAAATCACACAGAATGAAGTATTTCGAACATGTTAAAATGCTGATTGTTTCATGTGAGTTTTAGGTATAGGGGTAGGTTTGAGTAGGGGATAGAATATACAGTCTGTAGAGTATAAAAATCATTATGTCTATGGGAAGTCCCCATAAAGATAGCTGTGCAAGTGTCTGTGTGTGTGTGTGTGAGTGTGTCTGAGATAGGGATGGGCATCATTACCCAAATGCTTTGAGAAGAGACAGCAATGATCGATCTTGACATCACAATAATTGGCTTGACTTTTAAACTGCGAAACATTTTGGACTAATCAAAATTCAGTAACAACTAGACACGCATGAGACAAAGGGGACTGGATTCTGATTTTGCCATTTATTTATTATATTGGCATTTACATTTTTGTCAAAGAGATTTGTCATAAACGAATAATTTTATTATGAAATGATGCATTCAATTTGAAAGTGGCAGAATACATTGTCTTTTTATCAAAATAGTCTTTAAAATACCACATTGATTTAAAAAATAGGAAATGCTTCTTAAACTATGCATTTTCAAGGTGAGGATATGTGGAGCACCACAAAGTGAGTGTTAGAATAAAATGAACCAGTTTTTAAATTTAGAGTGCAAACAAATGAATACAGTACTGTAATGACTGTAAACATTATTGACCCCACAATAATAACAGAAACAACGTGGAGTATTGATGTCAAAGATCCCTAATCTGATTTCACCAAGTAGGACATGTTCCTGGATTAACATCTCTGTTGATCCTGGAACAACATTCCAATCAGCCAATCAGGGATGCGTTTACCGTTTAAGTTGACCGTTTACGGTTAGGTTTATACACTTCTACATGATTGGTATCCAACTATTATTCCCCTCTGATTTTTAGAAATAATTTCCAGTTATGGTTGGGTTTAGGGCTAGGGAATAGGTAGGGATTACATTTTCTAACAAAAATGATTTTCCAGGATCAGCATAGATGTTAATTCAGGATTGCATCATACTTGGCAAAATCATGACGTTCATGGGAGATTCGGGTTTAAAGCACAGGAGTAAATTAAACTTTAAAATGTATTTTAAAAAATCTTTAATAAATTGTTATAATGTTGTGCGCTATTGCTGTATTTTCTAATAAACATATCCTGCCTTGGTGGGAATAAAAAAGGTATACAGTATTTGTATGTCATTGACATCACTAAAGGACATCACTCCAGTTAACAGATTGTTCACCCAAAAATGCTAATTCTGTTGTTATTTTCTCACCCCATGTTCATCCAGTACTTTATAACATTTATTTCATAGATAATCTGAGGCATGGTTAGGTCAATACATACATGTGAATGAGTACTGTGTTTGTCAAGCTGCACAAATCGCATAATGGTAGCATAGAAATGTATTATAAAAGTCTTTTGGAGCCATATGCTAGATTTACAGATCTAAGCTTTTCTTCAGAAGAGAGAAAACTGTTCAATTTATGAATGAATCATTATTCCGAGTTGAACTTTTTAAGTAATTTGTTTGATTTAAACTGCTCCAAATGACTCATTCATGAACTCGACTCATTTGCCTAAGTTCTGGAGAGGAGGAATATTAATAAATAACTATTTAAAACTCAAAACTCTTTACATAAAGCTTACACATTGAAGCTTTACAGCCTCAGTCCTCATTCACACAGTGTATAGGTTTCACAATTCCATATTTCACAACATGAGAGTGAGTAAACAATGACAGAATCTCCATGTTTAGGTTTATGCTAATGTAAATAGAGCAGTGTTAGTGTTTATAGACTAAAAGCTTCTTTAAAAAAAAACCTCTCATGTTCATCCAGTACTTTATAATGCTTATTTCATGGATAATCTGAGGCTTGGTTAGGTCGATAAAAAATGTGAATGGGAACTGTGTTTGTCAAGCTCCAATAATGACCACAAATACCATAAAGGTAGCATAGAGGTGTATTATGTAAGTCTTCTAGAGCCATATGCTAGATTACGCTTTTCTTAGAGAGAAAACTGTTCAGTTTATGAATGAGTCATTATTTCGTGCTGAACCTTTTCAACAGTTTGTTTGATTTACTTCACAAAACCACTCCAAATGATTCATTCATGAACTCGACTCATTTGCCTAAGTTCTGTTTATTTTAAAGTGTGAATGGAGTGGGGGAATATTAATAAATAACCATTTAAAACGCAAAACTCCTCACATAAAGCTAACATGTTGAAGCTTTACAGCCTCAGTCCTCATTCACACAGCGTATAGTGTTCACAAATCCATATTTTACAACATGAGAGTGAATAAACAATGACAGGTTAGGTTTATACTAATGTACAGTAAATAAAGCAATGTTAGTATTCATAGACTAACAGCTTCTTTTTTTTAAAAAAAAGCTCATGTTCATCCAGAATATAGAGAGATGATCACAGATAATCTGAGGCATGCTTAGGTCAGTATAAAAATGTGAATGGGAACTGCATAAAGGTTGCATAAAAGTGTAATATAAAAGTCTTTTAGAGCCAAATGCTAGATTTACAGATGTAAGCTTTTCTTCAGAAGAGAGAAAACTGTTCAATTTATGAATGAATAATTTTTTCGAGTTGAACCTTTCAACAGTTTGTTTGATTTACTTCACAAAACCACTCCAAATGATTCATTCATGAACTCGACTCATTTGCCTAAGTTCTGTTTATTTTAACAGGTGAATGGAGTGGAAGAATATTAATAAATAACCATTTAAAACTCAAAACTCCTCACATAAAGCTTACATGTTGAAGCGTTACAGCCTCAGTCCTCATTCACACAGCGTATAGTGTTCACAAATCCATATTTCACAACATGAGAGTGAATAAACAATCACAGGTTAGGTGTACAGTAAATAGAGCAATGTTATTGTTCATAGACTAACAGCTTCTTTAAAAAAAAACTCATGAATATAAATAGATAATCATAGATAACCTTAGGCATGCTTGGGTCAGTATAAAAATGTGAATGGGATAAATGCACAAAGGTTGCATAGAAGTGTATTATAAAAGTCTTTTGGAGCCATATGGTAGATTTACAGATGTAAGCTTTTCTTCATAAGAGAGAAAACTGTTCAATTTATGAAAAAATCATTATTTCGAGTTGAACCTTTCAACAATTAGTTTGATTTATTTCACAAAACCACTCCAAATGATTCATTCATGAACTCAACTCACTTAGCTAATTTTAACAGATGAATGGAGTTGAGAAATATTAATAAATAACCCTTAAAAACACAAAACTCCTCACATAAAGCTTACACATCAAAGCTTTACAGCCTCAGTCCTCATTCACACAGCCGACACTCTTCACAAATCCATATTTCACAACATGAGAGTGAGTAAACAATGACCGAATTTCCATGTTTAGGTTTATACTAATGTAAATAGAGCAGTGTTAGTGTTTATAGACTAACAGCTTCTTTTTTTTTTTAAAAAAACGCAGATGTGTGGACCCTTTAGCACTTGAGTCCTCGTCTGATTCATCTTTCAGGATCCTGTGCCGACAGAAATGCCCATCCCTGGTGTGTGGGTGGAACAGCTTGAATGTGTCACTTCATACGCGAGCAGGTTGTGTTTTTGTGTGCGCGCGAGAAAGATAGAGATGTATATTGAGATCTCCAGTGCAGTATCACAGAAGCATGTTGAGCAGCATCTGCTGTCGGCTTTGACTGTAATGCAGGATTTAACCAGGCACATCTCACCGCAAAGCCTCTGATTATCCAGAAACACAATCTGACACCACACCTTCCCTCCAGCAAACATCCGCTTCAATTATTTCATTATTTCGCCACGTAAAATCCTCTTTAATACTGTTGCGAGATACTTATTCTCTGGGAGAGTTCTGCACACACACACACACACACACACACACACACACACTTTCTTGCACACATTTTTTTTTTCATCGTTTTTCTTTGTTCCTTCTCTTGCTTCACATCTCCACTCATGTGGTCCTCATCCATCCATCCACTCATCCATCCATCCATCCATCCATCCTATCATCCTCTTGGGAAGAAGCCGGAGAGAACGCCGCAGGTATTGTCACCTCTCAAACTTTCTCTTTTCTTTTTCTTTCATTTCTTCCTTTTTGTTTCTTTCAGAGTTGTCCTGTCTTTCTGTTGATGTCTCTTATGAACGAATCCCTCTTTCTCTCCACCGTCTGTCTATTTTATCTCAATTCATGATGGATCTGGATGTTTTTTTTTAGCCACCGCTCTCTGTCGAATTGCTCTGTCATTATGAACATAGTTAATGGTGCAGGGACGTACTTAATGATGGCAAAACATTTGATATTACATGGAAAAGCTATTAATATCAGCGCAAATTTGTTGGTTCATTGAAAGCTTATGAATGAATTAGGCTCACGCCGAAAACTGCAATTTCAGCCAATTTGAAAACACTCTCGTTTAGAATGAAAGACCGAGATGTATGCTATTGACGCGGGTTTTTGCTACAGGGAGGTCCAGCCATCTGCATCCTGCATGGCGGACGAAGCAAAAACAATCATTCGAACATGGAAGCGCATCTCCCCGTGTCATCAATCTGGTCATTTTTACAGCCTGACTCATAAGAGATGCCGATTTACGATTACACGCTGCAAGTTGGATTCTGCCTCTTTTATTTCCCCCCACATTGTGCTAATTTAAACCGTTGTAGATTTGCATGATCAACATGAGTGCACCACGCAGAGACCCTCCTCCAGGGGGGGACTGCAATCTCTGCCGAAAAATGTGCAACACTGTGGGAACCCAACGGGGGGCAAAGGCTGATCCATTTGTATTGAAGTCAAAATAGGGAGATCCCTTAATTCCCTGAATAAACTATTTTTGTATCGAATCAGACTGTTTATCACACGATAAAGTGATTGCTTTGCTGCTAATTTTCAACAGATTCGCCGTAACTGTTTGGAGAGAGCTATATTTGCAGTTTGCTGTGAAGATAATGAGCGGAGATGGTTACATTTTTAGCATTTAATAGTACTTTTGGCAGCATTAAAATTGATATAAACACCACACATCAGGGCTGTTAGATGATTAAATGGTTAGTTCGAAGCTACGTTTTCTGTCATCATTTACTCTCCCACGTCTCATTCCAAACCCATAAGACTTGAGTTCATGTTCAAAACTCAAATAATATTTTAAAAGAGGGTTACACAAGATGTTAGAGAAGACTTTATGTCTCATTTCATAATATGTACTGTGAGTACATTGTGCAGCCTAAAATGCCCAACAGATAAGTTGTTAAAACCCTAGTTTTTGGGTGTGAATAAAAACAGGCTGGTTTTGATGCTGTGTCTTTAAAGGTCCAGTGAAATTAAAATAACGTTTTTTAGATGTTGGTATCAGTATTTAGTCTTCACGGATATATAAAAGCTAGTGTGGTACAAAACAATGACAAAACTTGCGTTTAGAAAATAGAAACCTGATATAAACATGTAAAGCTTGCTGTTTGTCACATCAACCGAAATGGATCAACATTTTTTTTTCATATCACCTTAAATCCCCTGACCAATCAAATGCTCTCTGGTATCTGACATGTCCCGCCTCCTTCTAAAAGCTTCTCATTTGCTTTTCATTTGATGCGCTTGAGCTCACCCACTCTCACTGGCAGAGCTGTGATAAAAACACTATTGGCTATTTTTTTAGGGGCCACCCTCACCCACGCCAAAATGCGCATTTCAAAGCACTTTATGGGACCTTTAAATCCAAAATGATCTACCGCTCTTTAACCAGAACAGGGCAGAGTTTTGGCATCTCTGCTTAACTAGTTATTAGGATAAGCAATTTGGCTGATAGATGAAATTTATTTGTGTGGAGAATTGAAGGGATAATTCATTAAAAGCTGAAAATTCTGTCATTTAAATCCCCCATTCGCTTGTTCCAAAACTGTTTGAGTTTCTTTCATCTGCTGAACACAAAATAAGAATAATTTTTTAGAAGAAAATTTGAATACTTCCATAGTTTTGTTTTTCCAACTATGCTTGTCAAACGGTTACCACGTTCAACAAAATATCTTATTTGTGCTCTACATAATAAAGAAACTCATAAAGGTTTGGAACCACTTGACTGTGAGGAATACATTTTCATGTTTGGTGAACTATTCCTTTTAGGAATATAACAGGCATTCAATTTACTTTTGGGATTTGCCACATCACATCTATTGCAGACACCATCACTGTTTATAGTGGATTTGATTGATTTTAGTCTAGTGAAAATACTTTGCACTACAACAAAAAACATACTGTATGTTCCTTCAACCAACCACAAAACATCTCAATCTCAAACAATAGAGAATGGCTCACTTTAATAGTGGACTCTATGCTAATGCACCAGTGTCCATCAGCAGTCATGAGCGGGGCCTGTAATATGTGATGTCACACTTCAAACTATCTGCAAATGGCTTGTTCTGATATGCTGATTATGATTTATCGGGGTTAAAACAAAGAATGGATGGATTTTTTTTATCATTATAGTGTGGTTGTGGACGCACGTCATGATTTTGCTAAGTACTATGCGATCTTGTATTAACATCAGTGTTGATCTTGAAACATTATATTTACTGGAAAATGTAATCCATACCTATTCCCTACCCCTAAACCCAACCATAACTGTAAATTATTCCCAAAATCAGAGGGGAATAATAGTCGGATACCTATCATGTATAAGTGCATAAAACTAACCGCAAGCCTAAACCTAACAAGAACGGCAAATTTATCCCTTAATTCTGATTGGCTCACTGGAATGTTGTTCGAGGATCAACATTGATGTCAATCCACGCTCTCAGAAATAAAGGTTCATGAGCTGTCATTGGAGTGGTACCTTTTCAAAAGGTAAAAATTTGTACTTAAAGGGTCCATATTGGTACCTCAAAAATAGAACCTAAAAATATTGAGAGGAACACTTTTGTACTTTTTAGGTGCTAATATATACTCTTGAGGTATTAATATGAACCTTTTAGGTACCACCCCAGTGACAGCTCGCATACCTCTATTTCTGAGAGTGCAGGAACATGTCCTACTTGGTGAAATCATGTTGGCGGGTTGTGTACACACTGCCAACAGCCATTACTCTTCAAACCATGCAGTAGTGAAGTCTGCATGATATCTCCCCTTTTTTAGATTTTTAGCTAGTTAGAAATCCCTCTGATTTCATTAAAAAAGATCAACAAAACTCTCATGGGTTTGGAAAAAATCCTTTTGGGGTGAGCCCATTAACTACGGTAGTTATCTTTTTATGGTTCTTGTTCTTGGTGCGAACGGCCCTGTAGAGCAATGTTCTTCAGTGTGTATTTGGCCAGGCATAAATAATCCACTTTATAATGTTTTTATCAGTGCTCAAACACAATTCCCTTTTATTTTACAGTTGAGATAACTAAATGCTAAATTTAACGACACTGCTTAGAATCTCCTAATGAATATCCATTCTTGTTGAGCATTATAATTTTATGATGCCTAACTTCACTGCTTTTAAAAAGTATCGGTTTTATTGTGTTATTTTCAATGTATTAATACTGACCAGTAAATTCCTAATTCATACTATTCATAATGCAAGACCTATAAGCACTCCAGTTCAAAAGAGACATTATCTCTTCAGTGCCTTCTGCCTCTTTCTGTATTCTTTCTGTGTTGTTCCTCTTTTCTCTTTCTCTCTATTTTTTCCATGTCGCTCTCAGGGCTTCTTGTCGTGTCACTCAGCACTCACTCTGTTCGTCCTCCTTCATCCTCTCTGCTCTCATCTATCGGCCCTCAGTTTTTTTTCTGCTCTTCAATCGTGCGAGCGTCAGGGTGACTGTTAACTTGTCCTGTTTTGATGGAGTATTGTTTGAGAAGGAGACAGAGATCGTGCTGTGGGTGGGAGTGATGGATGTCGTTCACGCTCTCTGAGTCCAGGCAAAGTCACTGAAGCTTATGATAGACTCTTCGCTGAAATCTTGCATTTGATTATTCATGTGTTTCCTTTTAAACAGAGAGGTCAGCGACTCAGATGGAAATAATCACACTGTAGGAACTTGGTAGCGCATTACAAATAATCTCCACTATAACTTTGTTTTTATACACTACCATTCAAAAGTTTCAGGTCAGTAACGAAAAAAAAAATCAATACTGTTCAGCAAGATTGCTTTAAATTTATCAAAGTGACAGTAAAGACAGTTTTCATCTCATGAAAGATTTCTGTTTCAGACTAATGTTCCATTCTTGAAACAATCCTGAAACAAAAAAGTGTCACTGACGTTTACATGGACACCAAGAATCCGATTTTAATATGATTAAGACAATACTCTGATTAAGAGTCTACCGTGTAAACAGTGATTTTTGATTACCTTAATCTGACACATAAGTCATAAACTAATTAAACAGAAACGGAATTAAGGCATGTGGAGTATGCCAATTTTTATGGCATTGAAGTGCAGTACAGACATGTAAACACCGCAAACTATTACCGTCGTGTTGGAGTTTTTGCTGCATTTTGCGACAGGATAGTCTACACACACGGCTGTTTGACACTGTTCTTGGCACCTACAGATTCAGCAAAGGACTACATACACCTGCATCGCGAAATGCGGAGGTATGTTTTCCATACGGCGTGTGGTATTAAATTACATAAACTGCAGTTAAAGTTGACACAATAAAAATGAAACACCCAAAATGAAACTCCAGAAGAAATGTGGATAGCGTAATGACGCAACGACGTTAATCGAATGATGTGCTATAACATGTAAAGCGGGATCATGAAAGGAACATTCAACAGCATCTCATGTAAACACCTTAATCATATTATCATCTAATTCAGATTAAGGCAAATAAATCGATTACTGTCTGTGTAAACGTAGTCCCTGAGTATGTTTGATGGACACAAATAATCAGATTTTAATAGGATTAAGATAACACTATGATTAAGAGTCTACCATATAAACAGCGATGTTTGATGACCTTAATCCAACCAAAGTCATAATGTAACCAAACAGAAATCGAGACATGTGGAGTATGCTGATTTTAGTCTCATTATTGAAGTGCAGATGTAAACACCGTAATCAAATTATTAACGTCATGTAGGATTTTCACAGCATTTTGCGACAGGATAATCTATACACTCACGGCTGTTTGACACCATTCTCTGCTCCTACCGAGTCATTGAAGGACTATAAATACCTGCATTGCAAAATGCGGAGGATTTTTTCCCATAGCTACGGCGTGTAGTATCAAATTTTATTACAGCAACAGTCTTCCTTCAGTTTATACTCGCATCCAATATCTTGTTTGTCACAGGGTCATGCATGAAAGGATCCTGAATGAAAGTGAAAGTGCCAAACTGCAGTTAAAGTTGACAAATTTAAAATGAAACACCCAAAATAAAACTCCAGAGGAAATGTGGATAGCGTGATGACGCAATGACGTTAATCAAATGATGTGCTATAACATGTAAAGCGGGATCGTGAAAGGAACATTCAAAAGCATCTCATGTAAACACCTTAATCATATTATCGTCTTATTCAGATTAAGGCATATAATATGATTACTGATGTCCATGTAAACGTAGTCACTAAGTACATTTACATGAACACAAATAATTAAATGTTAATATTAAGACAGTACTCTGATTAAGAGTCTACCATGTAAACAGCGATTTTTGATTACCCTAATCTGACTAAAGTCATAATCGAACTAAACAGAAATCAAACTAAGTCATGTGGAGTATGCCGATTTTATTCACGTTATGGAAGTACAGATTTGGTCATTCATTCATTTTCTTGTTGGCTTAGTCCCTTTATTAATCCAGGGTTGCCACAGCGGAATGATCCGCCAACTTATCCAGCATTTGTTTTATGCAGCGGATGCCCTTCCAGCCGCAACCCATCTATGGGAAACATCCATACACACATTTTCACACTCATTCACTACGGACAATTTAGTTTACCCAATTCACCTGTACTGCATATCATTGGACTTGTGGGGGAAACCGGAGCACCCAGAGGAAACCGACGCAACCACGGGGAGAACATGCAAACTCCACACAGAAATGCCAACTGACCCAGCCAAGGCTCGAACCAGCAACCTTCTTGCTGTGAGGCGAGCGTGCTACTCACTACGCCACCGTGGCACCAGTACAGATATGTAAACACTGAAATTAAATGATTAACGTCATGTAGGATTTTCGGCACATTTTGCGACAGTCAATAATCCATACACACACGGCTGTTTGACACTATTCTCTGCAACTACCGAGTCAATAAAGGACTACAGACACCTGCATCACGAATTGCAGAGTTTTTTTTTTTCCATACAGTACGGTGTGTGGTATTAAATTCCATTAAAGCAACACTCTTCCAGCAGTTCATACTCGCATCTAATATCTCGTTTGTCACAGGAGGCATGCATGAAATGTTCCTGAATGAAAGTGAAAGTGCCAAACTTGCTGATGCAATGAGGTTAATCAAATTATGTGCTAAACTGTAACATGCAAAACGGGATCATGAAAGGAACATTCAAAACGCAACTCATACTATTGTCTTGTTCAGGCAAATGATTTGATTACTGATGTCCATGTAAACGTAGTCAGTGACTGGTAATTAAAGATCACTGTTTACATGGTAGACTCTTAATCAGAGTATTGTCTTAATCATATTAAAATCGGATTATTGGTGTCCACATACCATACTCACTATTTCCACAAAAGTGATTTTAAAATGAAATGATTCGTGAGGATCAAATCAGCATATTAGATAACTGAAGGATCACATGAAACTGAATACTGGAAGACATTGCCGTCACTGGAATAAACAAAAACAAAAAACAAAAAAAACAGGAAATGAGACCTGTTCTTCTTTGAATGAAAGAGCTCTCAGTGATTATCGTCTTATGTGGGTTATTTTAGCTCAATTTGCCTGAAAATGTCAAGGGCTCTATAAAAAGGAGAAATCGCTTGAAATTGTTTTCTAAGATTAGCATTATTGTGCATTATTAGAGCTGGGAAAAGAGGATGCATTGTGATGCTCTCTCAAGAGAATATTCAGTCAGAAAAAAAGTCTTTTACATTCATAGTAATACAATTTAAAATAATAATGTTTATTGAAGGAGCGGCATTAGCATAGGTGTTGTATTTTTGCTAGTGTGTGAATAATCAGGCTTCAGTCTTATTCAATATGCCGATGACAGGTTTAAATAAATCAACTGCGGAGCCTTTTCTGTATGGCTTAACAGTATCATTGTAGAAACTAACTATATAAACTAATTAACCTTATTAAGTCAACAATATAGAACTGTCACATGCAGATGGAGTAATAACTTCTGCTTGTTAATCAATCACAGTTAATGTATTTAACATAATTATTTCTCATTTGCATAAGAAGCATAAGCCTGTCGTTTTGAATCACCTTAAAACATTACACCTGTACACATGCAGTTCATTCAGTCTATCATATTTCTGATTTACTTCCTATTGTTCTTTATACAGTATGTCATACCCAAGGGATCCCTTATGCATATTACACTTACACACTTCTCAAAAATAGTGTAGATGGTTGACAGACATGCTAAAATATATAAATAATAATGTATATACTGACTAGCCACTTTATTAGGTACACCTTTCTAATACTGGTGGACCAACTTTTGTCTTCAGAACTGCTTTAATTCCTTCTGCCATAGATTCAACAATGTACTGGAAACACTGATCAGAGATTATGATCTATATTAACATATTGATAGAATATGATCTGACATGCTGAAATTTACTGATTAAAATGTGTATACTGACCTGCCACTTTGTTTGACAGACATGCTAAAATATATAAATAAAAATGTATACACTGACCAGCCACTTTAATATGTACATCTTGCTACTGTAATACCGGCCGCACCAACTTTTGTCTTCTGAACTACTTTAATTCCTTGTGGCATAGATTCAACAATGCGCTGGAAAACATTGGTCAGAGATTATGGTCTATATTGACATATTGATAGAATAATGATGATTTGAGCTTTGTGACATCATTATCTTGCTGGGAAGCGGCCATCACAAGATGGGTTCGCTGTGGTCAAAAACAATGGAAATGGTCAGCTTGACAGTCCTCTAGGCTGTGGGGTTTAAATGCTCCGTAAGGGCCCAAAGACTGCCCGGAAAACCTCTCCACAGTATTGCACCACAAGCAACCTGAAGGATAACCCATTGCTTTTAAAGCGATTAGTTGACTTTTCTTAAAAATAATGAGTAAATCTTTTAAAAATGATTGAATAACATTAAAAGGATTAAATAAATGAACTTAAATTAAATCAGCTGAACAGTTTCAAGTTACAATGAGTTTACTAACTTTTTTTATTTAATGAGTTTCATGTAATACTCATTTTCTAAAGAAAAGTCAACTAATCACTTTTTGCGGTGAATGCTTTCATGTTGTTCATGCAATGTTCTGTCAAAACCATCCGAATACTAAAGAAGAAGACAACATGGACAGTCTTTTCTAATCTTCTTTTTCCGTTTTGATAAGCCTGTGTGAATTGTAGCCTCCGTTTGCTTTTGTTATCTGACTGGAGAGTATTCTGATGCTGTAGCTCATCTGTTTAGTGGTTTCAGAGATGCTCTTCTGGTGACCTTAGTTGCAATGAGCGGTTATTTGAGTTAGCGTTTCCTGCCTATCAGTTTGAATCAGTCTGGCCATTTTCCTCTGACCACTTACTTCATATTTCCTCCTTTTCAGACCATTAACTGTAAACTCTAGAGATGGCTGTATGTGATAATCCCAGCAGATCAGTGGTATTGGAAACACTCAGACCAGCTGGTCTAGCACAAATGACCATGCCACTTTCAAAGTCACTTAAATCACTTTCTTCTCCATTTTGATGCTTGATTTAAACTTCAGTAGATTGTCTTATATAAGTAAATTCACTGAATTGGTGCCATTTGATTGGCTATTTAGATATTTTCATGAACACATATTTAAACATATGTACATAATATAGTGGCTGGTGAGTATGTTTAAATCTTTTTGGGTTTGTTTACACCTAATTGCTTCATGCAGTTTTTTTTTCTGATTGGAAAGGTTTTCAATTGTGAAAGGTGCGAATGCCCTCTGAAATGCATTTGAGATGGATATAGAGTAAATCCGATCAATCAAACCACTGCAGGAGGTGGTCTGGAATGCATTTCAGCCAAACTAGACAGACCTAAATGCATCTGATTGTTGAAAGCACTTATGTCTATTTTACTTCTCCCAAAATGTAAAAAATAAATAAATAAATAAACGTGAGAGCAGGTTATAGGCTTTATGACAAAGATATAACACAGTTTGGGATGTTTATTACATTTTATTTAATATTTTTAATTTAATTCTATTTTTACAGGTTAAACATTAAACATTAAATGATCAAATCAGAATGTTAAATTAATATCAAATTGCAACATTAACAAAAGAGATGCATAAGTAGTGACTCTGTGAATGGAAAAAATAGAAAATAGAAAAATACAGTGTTTCCTTCATTTACAAAGAAAGTATGGGAGAGTATGTTATGGACAAATTAATGTAAACCCCTTAGAGTTTTAAATGATGACTTGCATGTATCAGCATGACAAAAATAGATATTTCATTTGGCCGATAAGACAGTAATCGTGGAGCCCGTCTCGTGATGATGTTTTACTGGAACACTAGTGAAGCCAAATAAAAAAAACATTTGTACTGTATGCTGAATAAAATGTATAGCTTTTATTTCTGTAGAAAAAAAAAGAAATAAAAAAAAAGATTAAAGAAAATACTTTTAATCAACACACCCTAGTTAAATTTGCATTCGGCCCAAAGATTGAACACATTTATTTACACGCACTTATTTATTAAAAGGGGAAGAAAAACCTATTTGTGATTTGTGTCAGAATATTGTGATGACAAAACATATTTTAATAGAATGTATATTGTTAAATGATATTAGAGACGGGTTTTATTCAGGAAAAATGTTAAGGGAGATGTTTAAAAAGGTGTCTTTTGAAAGGATTTTAAAGGATGTATCACTGATAAAATTGAAACAACCTATATGACTTTTTATCAATGTTGTTATTTGTATGTTTTGTACAATGAAAGAGAAAGTTATTATTGTAAATTATATATTGAATATTTACTGTTAGGGTTGCCATGATCATAGCCAATGCTGTTGATATGAAAGGAAGAACCCAACGTCAGGCTGACATCAATGTCCTACATCCAACCTAAAATCAACCAAATATCAATGTCTAATGATGACACAGCTTGACTTTTTTTTGGACATTACCACTGTGACGCCTATCAGACATTGGTTTTTGGTTGCCATACCTGAGGAATAAATGTCAGTATTTGACGTCAATATGACGTTGGTTTAAGATTTTGGCTCAGAATTGGATTTTGGTCACTTTCCAACACAACCTAACATCAACTAAATATAAACATCATTTGACGTCGTTATTGGTCATCAAAGTAACATTGCCCTTAGACGCTCGCTTGATATTTGATACATTGATAATATTTACATCTTATGATGTGTACCTGCAGAGAATGAAAGAAAGACAGAAAGAGACAATGAAAGAAAGAAACAACGAAAGAAAGAAAGAACAAAAGAAAGAAGGAACGAAAGAAAGAAAGAAAGAAAGAAAGAAAGAAAGAAAGAAAGAAAGAAAGAAAGAAAGAAAGAAAGAAAGAAAGAAAGAAAGAACGAACGAACGAACGAACGAACGAACGAACGAACAAACCCAGTAGACACAGGATGTCAACATAACTTTAAATTAATGTTGTACCCCTAAGTTATGAGGATGTTGCATTATGTTTGGAAATGAAAATCATGTTGACATCCAAACTTAACGTCAGGCTGACATCAGTGTCCAACCAAAAATCAACCAAATACGAATGTTACCACTATGACGTCTATCAGAGGTTGGATTTTGATTGCCATACCTGACGAATAAATGTCAGTATTTGACATCAATATGACGTTGATTTAAGATCACGTTGGATTTTGGTCACTTTCCAACACAACCTAAATTCAACCAAATATCAACATCATTTGACGTCGTTATATGACATCAAAGTAACGTAGACACTGGCTAGACACTGAATTTTTTATCACCTGGCATCACAACCTAAATCTAACCCAATATTAACATCTTATGATGTTGTGTGTCTGCTGGGAAAGAAAGAAAGAGAAAGAAAGAAAGAAAGAAAAAAAGAAAGAAAGAAAGAAAGAAAGACCTATTTATTGATTAAACTAAATAAATGAGATATCTGTTTGATCAGAAAAAAGCACAAAGTTACAATGTATAAATGTATAGGCTCTGCTTCTAAACCATGAGTTTATAGTGCTGTTTGAGGAGAAACTATGGTTGCGAGTCGTTGGATAACAATGCTTATGGTAAATGCACTGCTGAATAGACTTACAGCGACATTCCATCAGTCATTCAAGTCATTTTGTAGCATTCAACCTGAAGCATTCTAAGAAACATACACATTTCCATCCGCTGCACAGCTTCCATATATAATGGACAAAAGCAAATCAAAATACATTCAGCTGCACGCCATCACATTGTGACTCTCTGAATCAGACGCAGATTGGATTCCCGAAGTTACTGTACATGCAGCACCTTTGTGAAGAAAAAAAGAAAAAAAGAGGTGGAGATGAATAAGAATTGTACAGTTTGTCAGTTTCAGCTGAAGTTTCTCTCAGAGTCTTCTCTGATTTTGCCTGGTGTGTATTGTTGAAGTGATTCTGATTCTGTGCGTGGTCGTGACTGTCTACAGCAGCTGTCTGTCTGTCTGTCTGTCTGTTCCGCAGACCCCACAGCGATGTCCACCGGTTCGGGAGTCGACCATGCTGTGATTGGTGGAGTGGTCGCTGTCATTGTCTTCATCATGCTCTGTCTCCTCCTCGTCCTCGGCAGATACCTCATCAGACACAAAGGTAACACACAGACACACAAGGCAAATCAGACAAAGAAATCCCTTACTCATACACATACACACACAGAGACCTAATCAGACACAAAGAGACTGCACACACACACACTCTTTATAACCTTTTGGGACTGTCTTCAATTTCCCGAGAGAGGGTCTGGCAGCAATCGCCCCATCAGCAGCTTTTTTAAAACGATTTTTTCACGGATTTTGTCTTTCAATTTAAGCATCAACAAACATTGTGGACGCTTGACTCAAGATCTCATTGTTGACTGGGATATTATACTTGTAAATGAGTCACGTGTCTCGCTGCAGTGGTGCACCTAAAACGCAGGAGGAAAATGGGTTGGGGGAAAATATGAAAAAGAGAAATATGAATAAACAGCTGCTGAGTCTGTCAACTTATAAGACAATGAAGTGCACGCATTCACACACACTTTATGACCTTGCTGTTTATAAATGTATATTCATTGGTCTATATGAATATATATCCAATATCTTGCAGGATTTTGTTTTCATATTTATGAGATATTCTGCACTTCAGTTGTCAAGAATAGTTGCCAGATATTTCTCATTTTAGTTATGTATATATAATATAAAATAACTAAAATAAAAATGGGTGCTAAAAATGTCTTCTTTAATTATTTAATTCTTTAGTTCAGGGATGTCCAAACTCGGTCCTGTGTCCTGGAGAGTTTTGCTCCAACCCTAATCAAACACCCCTGAACCAGCTCATCAAGATCTTACTAGATATACTATACTTGCTGGCAGGTGCGTTGAAGCAAGTTAGAGCTAAACTCAGCATGACACCCCTGCTTTAATTTAACTAATTTAAATGATTATTTAAAACTGCAGTGATTACTCAATGATACTAAAATAACTTTTTTAACTATTGTATTTTCTTCTGTGCCTTATTATTTGTTATTGGATTAATGTTATTGTTTAAAGTGACATGTTATATTATTGCATTATATTATTGCATTGTATTTTTTTAAGGAAAGAAACACATTTCTGTTCAGATTTCACAAAAATGAAAAAAAGAATTCAAATAAAAATGTATTAAACATTAGACATAATTGAGTGCTAAAAATGATTAAATCTTTAAATAAAAAACAAACGTCATTTGTTAAACGATTATTAACCGTTAACTGGTCAGATTAATATCAAATTATTATTATTATTATTATTATTATTATTATTATTATTATTATTATTATTATTATTATTATTGAAAATTAATTGACATAGACATTGTCTGTTTTGTGTGACACAATACACATCGCATTTTAAAATACAGATTTATTTTAACATGCGAATAACAGCATACAGAACATACTGTAACAGATATCTTCACGCTCCTGCAGTGTTTCCAACAGCATACAAAAAGAATAAAATAATAAAAATAATAAAATTAATAGGCCTTTCCTAGATATTTTTGAATATATTTTAAAGTAAAGGCTAATATAGCATATAACGATTTAGTTGTATATGACATTGCATTAATTTGCATTCATGTTTTATAAGCTATAAAATGAAAGCCTCTTTTCGGTGCGAAAAATCAATTATCATTATGCAAAAAAAGCAAAAAAAAATTGCATTTGTTTGATTCGTAGATTAGGCTATATAGACTATTTTAAAAATGGATATTTTATAAGAACTATTAATAACTGTAATTTTTGTAAGGTTTGTTGTACACTACATCATCAAAACTATAGCCTATTTGTTGTGTTTATGACTGGTGGTGGAGCGTGCCCTGATAGAGAGAAAACCAAAGGCTCCAACTTGTGGCCGACTAGTTTCCAAAGCAGAGGACATTTCAGAAAGTTTTGTTTTGCTGCTTCTTTCTCCAATTGTGCAAATAAACAGAGGTGCTTATGACGTGGATCCAAAACAGAGGCAATCAGCATCAGCGCTGGTTTAACTTCAACTCGTCTGTGTCAAACTGTGACCAGCAATTTTCTTCTTTTTATTTTGCTTCTTTGGCAAAATACGTCTGTCGGCACGTGTGGTTGCGTGCTACCGTCCCCGGAGTTAACAAATAAGTGTTGCGCATTTATGCAGCCAAACTTTTTAAAAAAATGTAAAATAATATTTTCGTTTAACTGATACCATTAATCGGTTTATAAAACGCACCTTTTCGGTTAACAGTTAATAGGTTATTATGAGCATCCCCAGTTATAACATTTGGATGAAGTGACATGTCACATTAATGCATTATTATAATTAAGAAAAGACACATTTCTGTTCTGATTTCACATTTAAAAAATCTCTTTTCAATGTGGCAATATGTTTCAACACTTGGATAAGATTATTGCACACTCAAATGATGCATTGATGACAGAGCGTTAGCTTTTCTGTTCATGTCTTGTGACAAAGTCACCAAAAAAAAAAAAAAAAGACAGGTGCTAATTTGCATTATAACAGAAAAGCTGTATGCACTGATTTAATTAACAAAAATGAAAATGTGATTATGTGAAACACGTCACTCATGTTCTTCATCTTAACTCGAGAACTGCAACAGTAGTCCTGAACTATCCCAGAATGAGCTATTTTTAGACTTTAGCAGACTATACTGTAAGTACACTGGGGAGGGGGCTGGGAAGTTTGACGTCAGCGTAGTCCATCAGTTTCTTTTATTTCAAAAGAACAAAAACAGTTGTGTTCCATCGTATGTCCCCTTAAAAGCAGCTATTTTGCAGAGTGCAAGCTGCAATTGACAGAGACTGACAGACTGTGTGACTGTGACGGCACAGAGGGACACTGTAAACAGATCATCACAGCTTTTCCTCCGTCTTTATGTGACTTACAACGCACAGCTCTAGAAAAACTGTCAGAAACTATACATCTGGGGAAAAGCAGCTCGCTTTTCATGCCAAGGAAAAAAAATACTGCTGAACAAGGATTTAATGCAGCTGCGCATAGGAGGATCATATATACTCCCTTTGGTGAAATACTGGCGTAAACACAGACGGATGAGTCGGTAAATGTAAACAACGTGAAATATCAAAATATTTATGTGTACCGTAATTGCAGAAAAATAGACAGCAGAGGGAGAAAAATGCAATATTCAAAAGACAAGATATTAATAAAATAAAATAGAAACAACAAAAACAGAAAACAGTAATAATATTATGTTAAATTTGGGAAATACCTGAAGGAAAGTTATATATATATTAGGATAATATCTCACTAAAGCTCCATCGATTTATCTAAGTATTGTCTAAATAGTTAATACTTTTATGAATAAATAATACTTTTGTGAAATATTATTACAATTAAAATAGCTATCTTCTTTCTGTGATTGTAATGCTGAATTAACAGCAATTATTTCAGTCATTTTAATCATCAATAGATTGATAATAGCACAGAATATGATATGTATTTTTTTATTGAATTTTTAAGTTACATTAAATTGTGGCCAGCTGAAAGCACATTTTTAGTGTTTTTTCTTTTAGGATAAGATCTATTATCCTTGCATTGCTCAGTTTATTTAATCAGAATCAGTTATCAGACGATAGACATTAAACAGAGATGCAGTTAGTCAAAAAAGATCTAGATATTGAAATGTAGTACAGATTTGTTGTAAATTATAAATACATAAAAAATATTTAATTAAAAAATAATGATAATATTTCGTGAAATATAATTAAAATAAAATTAGTTTTCTATGTTTTAAATACAGTTTTTTTTATCTATTATTGTAATGCTGATTTGTTAAACAGTTTTTGATTAATACATTGCCGCTGTTGTGACCCCTGATGAATAAAGAGTCTAAGACGAAGGAAAATGAGTAAATGAATGAATGAATGAATAAATAAATAAATGAATGAATGATATGTGACCCTGGACCACAAAACATCCATAAGCATCCATTCATTGTACATAAATAAGCTTACTGTTGATGTTTTCTTTTGCATATGCTATAAAGCATGTGATATTATCTGGCTGAAATACAACTATTTGAAAATCTGTAAACCTGAGGGTTCAAAAAAGTCCTAATACTGAGAAAATTGCCTTTAAATTTGTCCAAATGAGTTTCTTAGCAATGCACTTTACTAATCAAATTTAGAATTTTTATATATTTAAAGTTGAAAATTCAGTAAAAAAACATCTTCATAAAACATGATCTTTACATGATATTATATAATTTTGACCAATATAATGTTTTTAGATATTCCCACTAATATAACTGTGCCACATAAGACATTGTTTTTTTAGTCCAGGGTTACATATGTATTTTTTTTTTACTTATTAAAAAAAAAAAAAAACGGTGTTGAATTACATTAAATTATGGCAAATCAAAACATATTAATAACCCTAACCTGAGAGTAAGTACACATTGTTATTTAAAGCTACAACTTTATAAGCTCAATTGAAATGTGTGACTGTCTACATTTCTGCAAAAGCTGAAATACACTGTCTCTAGTGAAACGTCCACAAGAGGGAGTTGTTAACAGTAAGCTTTTAAACAAATCACTGGAGATGCAAAATTATTGAAGATGCAAGTAGACAAATTTCCTTATTTTAAAAAGAAAACATTTACCTGTGAATGTACCACAAATCACGACAAACTACCTCTTTTCTTCAACCTTAAAATACCTCTTTTGCACAATATTGTTCCGTCTTATGAAAAAGTACTTGTTTATTCAGTCTTAGGTTATGTGTATAGTTTAAGAACACTCACTGGACACTTTATTACGTACACCTTACTAGTACTTCTGCCTTTAGAACTGCTTTAATCCTTTGGGGCCTAGATTCAAGAAGGTACTAAAAATATTCCTCAGAGATTTTGGTCCATATTGACATGATAGCACGAGGCTCCCATTCCACCACATCCCAAAGGTGCTCTATTAGATTTAGGTCTGGTGACTGTGGAGGCCATTTGAGTACAGTAAACTCATTGTTCAAGAAACCAGTCTGAGATGATTCGCGCTTAATGATATGGTGCGTTATCCTGCTGGAGAAGCCATCAGAAGATGGGTACACTGTGGTCATAAAGGGATAGACATGGTCAGCAACAATTCTCAGGTAGGCTGTGGTGTTGACACAATGCTCAATTGGTACTAATAAGCCCAAAGTGTGCCAAGAAATATCCCCCACACTATTACACCACCACCACGACCAGGCTGAACCGTTGATGCAAGGCAGGATGAATTTATGCTTTCATGTTGTTGACGCCTAATTCTGACTCTACCATTCGAATGTCGCAGCAGAAAACGAAACTCATCAGACCAGGCAATGTTTTTCCAATCTTCTATTGTCCAATTTTGGTGAGGCTGTGTGAATTGTAGCCTCAGTTTCCTGTTCTTAGCTGACAGGAGTGGCACCCAGTGTGGTCTTCTGCTGCTGTAGCCCATCTGCCTCAAGGTTTGACCTGCTGTGTGTTCAGAGATGCTCTTCTGCATACCTCAGTTGTAACGAGTGGCTATTTGAGTTACTGTTGCCTTTCTATCAGCTCGAACTCTCAGAACTGACCTCTTGCATCAACAAGGCATTTGCGCCCACAGAACTGCCTCTCACTGGATTTTTTTTTTTGGACCATTTTCTCTTTTTCCGACCATTCTCTGTAAACCCTAGAGATGGTTGAGTGTGAAAATCCCAGTAAATCAACCGTTTCTAAAATACTTAAACCAGCCCGTCTTGCAATAACAACCATGGCACATTCAAAATCATTTAAATCACCTTTCTTCCCCAATCTGATGCTCGGTTTGAACTGCAGCAGGTCATGTTGACCATGTCTACGTGCCTAAATGCATTGAGTTGCTGCCATGTGTTTGGCTGATTAAAATTTATGTTAACGAGCAGTTTGACAGTAAATAAAGAGTGAGTGTATATACAGTACAGTTAGATTACCGCTGCATTATCTTAGTTATGTATAGGTTTAAAAAAGCTCTTATGTCCAGTCTCGTGTTCATATTTATGATTTTGTTTAGTGATGTAGCACCGTGGTCCTGTAAGACACAACATTTTGTTCCACTCTATGTCCACACATGCAGCAGAATGACAATAAAACTTGACTTGAGCTGAAAGGTTAAATGTTTCAGTCTCTCTGTCTGTCTCTCTCTCTCAGGTACGTACCTGACTCATGAGGCGAAGGGATCAGACGACGCTCCAGATGCAGACACGGCCATCATTAATGCTGAGGGAGGCCACTCTGGGGTGGATGACAAGAAAGAGTACTTCATCTAGAGATCCATCCCTCCGTACCCTCTTCCTTCACACGCTTCAGTTCACTCAGCCTGACGGGGAAATAAACGGCAAACGAGAGAGCAAATAAGTGAGGAAAAAATAAAAAACAAACAAAAAAAGTGTTGACCTGCTGGGACTGAAGGACCTCTAATAAGCTTCGACACACAGGACAGGGAAGTGAGAGTTACGCACTGGCGCGTGGGCTCATTTTCACACACATGCACACACACACACATTTCTTCATTACCATAATGAGCAAACACACCCGAAGTGACGTAAACAATAAAAAGAGAAACATCAAGGCAATATGACAGTGAACACACTTCCCTCGTCTCCCATGATTCCTTTTTTAGCGGTCCAGATGTGCGCTCTGAAGTGCACATGCATGAACTTTCAGGACACACACACGGTCTGATCCCAAACCCATTGAAGACACCGACGCATAACAGGCACGCATGCAAAACACACACTGAACTAAAAGCATCTTAAACGTTAGACTAAATTGAACTTAGACCCTGCAATATCACTGACACACACACACACACACACACATTTACATCACATAAGTGTTAAACACACACACACACTCATTTACATCACATCAGTGTTACACACACACAAACACACACACATACATGCACACACACAATAACCAGGTGAAAACAGCAGCCCCTGCAATCATTGTGTGGGACCCCTGATATAAATTTATAAATACAGTACATATATATGATTATATAGCATCATTTTTACTCAGTGTGCTGTAAATATATCCTCCATCTCTCTCTCTCTCTCTCTCTCTCTCTCTCTGTCTATCTCTCTCTGTCTATCTCTCTAACCCTCACTGTCTGATATTGCAGTATATACTCTCTGAGCCTGCCTGGTTTTCTTACATGCGTGGAAATGCTGAGTTGATAAAAAACTAAATATCTGGACTATAGGAAAAAAAAATACATGGTGTTATGAAAACTTCAGTAATATTTGTATGAATTGCGTTCTCTTCGAGTTTGATTTCTGGTGTTTACTGTTGGTGCAACAGTCTAGTGTCATTTCATCAACCTGGGAAGATTATTAATGTTATGTTTTTTGTTATTATGAGGTCATCAATCTGAATGCATTTCATTGTTTGTGATGCTGACGTGTCATTGTATCAGGCCCAGTGATCGGCTCACTCACGCCACCTTCAGGAATGAATCTACTCTAAAAAAAGCAGGGTAATGCAAACTACTGCTCTCTTTCTCTCTCTCCCTATTTCTCTCTGATCGATTCACAACTCTGTTCTTTCCCTTCTTTTACAGTCATACAAATACATTATTTACAGACCACAGATTATGGTGATTTTTGGAGGGAGTTTGAAGGTTTAGTCATTTAATAACTCATTAATTCATGTAATTAAGTAAAGTTTAAATCCCCTTTCCAATGTGAATGTGAATCAACTGTAAATAAGCCATTCGTGTGATGATTTTCTGTGGTGCTGTCAAAATATTTCTCCTGTTTGTTTGAGCGTCATGACTACCTGATATTTAAAGTCCACCAATGGTGTGCAGTTTGATTCAGCTGTACATAAATGACACGCTTTAATTTTTAATTTTCATCGGGCTTGAGTTTTGCTGTAATTACAGAAAGTGGCCGGTTGTTTATTTACATTTTTTAGATATTTTACAATACTACTATTTTAGTTGTATTTGAAATGTAGCCTAGATGACTCCACTTTGTAGTAGCATCAAACATTTTAAAGTCACAACATTTTCTTGTCCTAAACATGGAAAACTGTTGTAAAAATTGCAAGCTTTTCTCTCTAATCTTGAGAAAATGCAACTGAGATAAAAGTGCGGATCATTAAAACATCTGGCAAGAACTGAATAATAAAATCTTTGTTTAATTCTAAAACACAGCAGCTAAAAATGTACATTTCGATAATTCTGTACACTGAAAAAAATTAATCATTGGATTTACCAATGATTACCAACTGCACTGTAAAAAAAAGTTGACTCAACTTAATATTTTAAGGCAACAAACTTCAGGACATTTTTTAGTTTACTCAACTTAAATCGAGTCAAGTGAAAAAATTGAGTTGAAAGTTGAGCAAACTCAAAAATGTCCTGAAAAATTGTTGTGTAAAATTTTGAAGTTGAGTCAACTTTGTTTTTTTTTT
>CAIGQQ010038184.1:2132216-2158484 GCA_903798035.1 Danio albolineatus
TAGATAGATAGATAGATAGATAGATAGATAGATAGATAGATAGATAGGTAGATTTTTCCAATTGAATTTGGTTCATTAATGTCATTGATTCATTCATTCATTTTCCTTCGGCTTCGTCTCTTATTTATCAGGGGTCGCCACAGCGAAATGAACCACCAACTATTGTTAACATACATTATTGTTAACATATAAACAAATGTTTTATGCAAGGATGCCCTTTTAGCTGCAACACAGTTCTGGGAAACACCCATACACTGTCACATTCACACACACACACACACACACATCCACACACTACGACCAATACCTATACCGCATGTCTTTGGACTGTGGGGGAGCACCCGGAGAAACCCACAACAACATGAACTTGACTTGATTTGAACCAGCGACCCTCTTGCTGTGAGGCAGCAGTGCTAACCACTGAGCCAGTGTGCCAACCACTGAGCCAGCGTGCCACCCTTAATGTCATCTATTGGACTCGAATAACCAAAAAGAGCACAAAAATTGCCTCAATTGAAATGTATGAAAAAATTTGTCTTTTTTTTTTATAGACACAACATATTTCCCTGTGTGCATCAATATATTATAGATTTTGCAATGAAAAAAGTGAATGCCTGGTTGCGAGCACTGCAGAGAGTGAGGCACGAAGGGGGAAATATGTTTTTTTTTTTTTTTTGCGGCGTCTCTCTTTTTTTAAATAAATCTGTTACTATAGCAGCGCTGGAAGCAGAGGCAGAGCGGGAGGGAGAGAAAGAGACCTGGTAACCATAGCAGCTCACAAAGAGACTGGCAGAAACGCACAGAAATATATGAGCTGTTATAGGCTGGAGGGAGAGGAAGGGAAGAAAGAGAGCGAACGAGGTGAGAAGCACCTCGGGGAGGGACAACAGCTAAATGGACATAACAAAACACCTCAGCCAATCAGGAACTGACCCTCGTCACTACCGCCCAATCAGGAAGCGGCTACAACACAAAGCACCTTTCATGTACAAGACTGCGGGCCGTAGTAAAACATGACAAGCGGAGAATGAATGTACACTGGGTGATGCAGAAAACAGCAATGCTCACCAAAAATGAATGAAGTAGTAATTCAGAAGCAGCATAAATGTGCACACGCAGTATTACCATAAGAAGATTCAATTATTAAGCAACCTGCAGAAGAAATATACACTGATTAAAGGGGGAAAACCTGCAACAAGGAGATATTTGAACCTCATTGTATGCATAAATCAATGGTATAATGTTGTAAGTTAATATATTTAAGAAGATTCAACAATATTAAAATTGTAATAAAACCAGTTTATTTTGTAGCTACCACTTTTAGGTTGCCATTTTTCATGCTAGCGTGTTAAATTTATTTTGATTCAAAGTTAAATGAATAAATATGAAAAAAAAATGCTTTTGGTATTTTATTCTTGCAGTTTGCTTCTCGCCTCGAGGCGATCTTTGACATGGGTTCATAGATTTGACATTTGGCATTGATGTGTTTAAACAGAACCTGGCAATTCATTTCCCTTTAAAAACAACCATCAGTTCTGTGGGAAACTGCAAGGAAACGTATGTAAGTTTCTTTGTTCATCTATACAGTACTGTATGTTAAAGGGATAGTTCACCCAAAAATGATAATTTATACAAGTGGTTTCACATCTTCATGAGTTTCTTCATTATGTTGAACACAAAAGAAAAATGATGTTTGTAAAACTGTTAAACCTGTAACTATTGAATTGTTTAGTAGGAAAAGCAAACACTATAGAACAGTTACAGGTTTCTGGCATTTTTAAAATATATTCTTTTGTGGTCAAAAGAAGGAGGAAAGTCAAACAGCTGAAAGGATGACAGATTTTTTTTTTTTTTCTTTTTTTAATGATTATTATTTTTATTTTTTTTCAGTTTTGGGTGAGCAGTCCCAAATATTAATTGCCCTTTACATGCGACGCTGACATTCCAGAAGCTAAGAAAAACAAAGAAAAACACTTGAAACCTTTTATAAATTGCTCAATGCTTGAAGTTCATTCATTCATTCATTTTCTTTTCGGCTTAGTCCCTTTATTAATCCGGGGTCGCCACAGCGGAATGATCCGCCAACTTATCCAGCATATTTTTACGCAGCGGATGCCCTTCCAGCCGCAACCCATCTCTGGGAAACATCCACACACACTCATTCACACTCATTCACACTCATACACTACCCAATTCACCTGTACCGCATGTCTTTGGACTTGTGGGGGAAACCGGAGCACCCGGAGGAAACCCATGCAACCACGGGGAGAACATGCAAACTCCACACAGAAATGCCAACTGACCCAGCCGAGGCTCGAACCAGCGACCCTCTTGCTGTGAGGCGAACGTGCTACCCACTACGCCACCGTGGCGCCCCTCAATGCTTGAAGTGTAAAGCTGTATTTTTAACTCACCTAAAACCAGAGCTGCACAATTCTGGAAAAACTGAGAATTATTATTATCATTTTATTAAATTTTTTTACATTTTGATTACTGGGTAAAAAAATTGTACAAATGATTAAGTGGTAAATACTTAGTTTGAAGCTATTTTCAAGTTTTCTTTAACTATTTTGATCACTACCATAGACAGCAACTTCTAATCCTAAACTTGATCTGTTATGCTGGTACTATGTTATAATATGAATGTTTCTAACAAAGAAATAACAAAACTGTGTTGATACCCCCTAGTTCACTAATTCTTAGTTATACTTTATAGCTGCTCTCTTTGCATTTGTTTTTTAAATGAAGAACCCCTCTAGGCTCTAGGGTTTCAAAATAAGGTTTTTTGAATGATGTCATAGAAGAACCATTTTTAAAAAATAACCCTAAGTTTTATTTAATTACACTTAAGATGAACATTTCATTTACCACAACTGCCACTGGCCACAACAATTTTTGAATACTCATCAGTAATATCCAGTAAATATATTTATTTGCCATAAAACTGTATGTGGATTACTTTATTTAAATAAAACTGCATGTATATTACTTTATTTAAAAACACGTTTAATTACAACCAGTCAATCAATCAAGCAATAGTTATTATTTTTAATGTATAAACATTACCTTATCTTGTGAAGCACTAATAAAGAAATAACTACATAATTAATAATTATGGTAACACTATTTCGATGGTCCATACGAGCATTAGTAGACTGCCTACTTAATATCTGTTGATACAGACATTCAACAGACATTTAACTGACTATAAGAAACTTTGCAAGTACATGTCAGCTTACACTAACCCTACCTCTAATCCCAACCCTAACCCCAACCTCATAATACTTATAATCTATTGACAATTAGTTGCAATGTAACTTAAATTCAACAAACGGACCATCAAAATAAAGTGTGACCATAACTATGATGATGATGATAATAATGATTAGACTAGAATACTATTCTTATTATTTTATATGTATAACAGTAAAATTAAACAATTTACATTCCTTTTTTAATTTGATTTCAAATATTAAACCACAGAACTTTTATGTTGGTGTAAAAACAGGGAAACTTCTGTATCTTTTACTGGCAGTAGATCTTAAAATCATTAAAATTCAAATTATAAACAGATGTTTAAATGTAAAAGTGACTTTAATGTGAACTGAACTGCTTGGAGTCACTGAAAACACCGCTATCATGAGCTGCTCATGTCAAAAGATCATAGTGCTGTGCTTTACTTTGCTTATTTACAGAATCGTTCTCTCATGCGTTAGAATTTATGAAAATGTTATTTATAAATAAAGTAAGAATGAATAAAAAAAGGGGCGCCACGGTGGCGTAGTGAGTAGCACGTTCGCATCACAGCAAGAAGGTCGCTGGTTCGATCCCCTGGGCCAGTTGGCATTTCTGTGTGGAGTTTGCATGTTCTCCCCATGGTTGCGTGGGTTTCCTCCGGGTGCTCCGGTTTCCCCCACAGTCCAAAGACATGTGGTACAGGTGAATTGGGTAAGCTAAATTGTCCATAGTGTATGTGTGTGAATGAGAATGTATGGATGTGTTTCCCAGAGATGGGTTGTGGCTGGAAGGGCATCCGCTGCATAAAACAAATGCTGGATAAGTTGGCGGTTCATTCCGCTGTGGCGACTCCGGATTAATAAAGGGACTAAGCCGAAAAGAAAATGAATGAATGAATGAATGAATAAAAAAAGCAGTCACAACGTCTCTAATTGCATAGCCATGTAAATATATACTGTAACTGATTGTTTAAGGTTTTATGTCTATGATATTTATATTCTAAAATAATTTTCTCTCAGAAGCTACTTTGATATCCATATACTGTAGTACATCTTAGCTTCTCTGTTGGAAAGTTAGTCATGTAAAGCGGTTGGCAGAAAATGTATTGCAGGGGCCATCTCTCCCACAGCAGCATCGGGGTTAAGTCTGTAGCTGAAGGGCAGGAAAGATAGAGCGGGATTAATCTCTGTAATCGTGTCTCAGTGTTTCGCTCGTCTCTATTTGTAACTGAACTTGCAACCTTTAGGGCAGCGGTCCAGATCCATTGGCATTAGGCTGAAGGATTCCCAAAATGCTCCAAATGACAGTGAAGGATTACATGGAGCAAACTTTATCTTTTAAATCAAAGCATTGTTCTCAAAACAACGCTGGCAATCATATGAAGCCCTGGATTTGGTACTGCTTAGAAAGTCAACAGCTGGTTTTTGGAGGGATTGTTGATGGGGCTTCATGTCTACTACATGTGTCCCAACTGTTCTGCTGCTCTCTGGCATTGTACATTTATGTGGATGGCAGACTCTCTTTTGAGTTTTATCTAATGCTAATTATTTAGGATGCAAAGTTTAGTATACCAGTGCATGCCTTCCTTGGGAATTGAACCTTTTACCTTCCTTTACTCTTTAAGCAACAGGAACACTTCAGAGTGGAGATAATTTTTACTTAAACTAGCCATACCGTTTTTCTGTAGGATATTTGTGTTTGATTAGAGTTGGAGCTAAACTGTGCAGGACACAGGCCCTCCAGGATCAAGTTTGCTCACCCCTTCTCTATAGGGTAGCTGCATAGCTTTTAACAAGCAATTTTTCACGTTCTTGTAATGGACATATATTTATAGAATATTTAGTATTTATTTATGCATTTATTTACATATTATTATACACTAATTTTATACATAAAGATCGAAATCAATCAGTATAATCACAAAAATCAAATGTACTGAAATGCATGTAGAGTGCTATATACTGTACAGGGGCGCCGCTAGCAATTTTGGGCCCCATGAAAAAATATGAGGACGGGTCCCCTACTACCAAGCTAGCTATCCAAACTCTTTGTCTGCAGTGTAGTTATACTGTCCTATGCATTTTATTATTGATTTTGTCCACTACTTATCAGTATTTAGTAAGACAACGGCCATGACTGTAGCTAGCAGATGATTCATTGTTCAAATTTAAAAGTAGTACAAAACAGTAATCAAATATTCACTGAAAATTTTACATTTCTAAACACACAAAACACCAATATGTAACTATTTAAATAACTGTACTGCAATAGTGTCTCATATAATGTGCAGTACACTTTGGTTGAGGATTTTGCAAGCAAGAAGGCCAGGCGTTTGGCACTTGGAATTTAAGTTACTGTCAGGTCAATCAACAGACAAGTTTATTTATGTTGTGTTTATTTGGTTTGCAGTGTGCTGGATTTTGCACTCTGTTATTATAAATATGTATTATAAATAAGTAATGGTCAGTTTAAACAAAAGAACATTTCTTATTTATGGGTCTCATTGTAGTATAATTTTGGGTCTCATTGATTTAGTGTATAGTGTGTTATTTGGGATGCAGCTAATGACTCTCATCACTCTCATGGGATAATACTGCTTTCACAATCCAAAATAAATATAGTTATCCAACATGTGCGCCCGATAGCCCCTTCCGATACGTGCGCAAAGCTGTGGTAATTAAGTGCGTGAAGTGTCCATCATCACACACTTCATTTTACCGGCGGAATGAGTGCATCATCCGGGTAATTAAAGTGCACTTATTATTTGTAGAGTTTTCAGTGTGAACGCACTATTTACACTATTTATACTTCAAAATGGCGTAGAATAGTGCATAAGTATGCGATTTGAGACGCAGATGATGTTAACCTCGAGGATATCGCTGCTTTCAGTTTACCTGACAATCACACTCAACATAGCATCTCTCTTCCCGCTACTGACGGACTGAATCATGCAGTGAAAGGAGGGGGGTGCAATTTGACAGTGACCGATGTGACAGACACGAGGGGCAGATATAAGCCGTATTTTTAGTTATTTGTAATAAATTGTTTTACTTGTAATTTAGAGATACATTCATAATTTATATTACATTATAGTACTGTTATTAATTATAAAGCAGATCTCTGTGGGCCCACTAGAGTGCACGGGCCCTTAGAATCGTCCTAACTTTCCCCACCTTAGCGGCGCCCCTGGCTATACATGTTAGCCCTACTTTATATAATTTTAAAAGAATGCAAATTTTAATGTAATTAATTATTTTCGCAACTTTTTTTTTGTCTTTTCCATGGCGACAGTACATAGTTGATTTTCAAGATATTAGTATTCAGTTTAAAGTGCAATTTTAAAGCTTAACTAGGTAAATTAGGTTAACTAGACAAGTCACTGGACAACAGTGGTTTGTTCTGTAGCAATAAAAAAAACATCATTTCTGAAGAGGGCTAACCCCAATATTGACTCTAATATTTGTTCGCTAACACCCCTAAGAGCCCCACCCCCAGGTTTTTTTAATTCTGGGTGCAACACATCTCTGTGTATTAAGTGTCTAATGGTACATGTATAACTGTCACGGGATGAGGCCCACTGTAGGTTCGCACTCCCTTAATGAATACAGTCAGTCCAGATGTGCAGTGACAGTAAAGATGACAGCAGTGCAACAACTGAGGAGTTATTCACATAGAACAGGTATTTGCGTTTTGAAGCTTACTGAATATTAAATTTAATACATAATTATTATTTTCCTGCTTTTTTGGAGAGGGCTGAGCTTTATCTTTGAAAGTTTAATACACAGTTTCTTAATTATATTGTTTTATTTTTCATGATTGTGTTTATTTTGTACTTTGCATCACAAGAAGCTCTTCAGTTCTGTAGCTAATTGTAACAAAACACTTATTGTATTGGAGATTTGTTGCTTATTTCTGTTCATCGAAGTGTGACCCCAAAACCAAAGTACATACCGAACCGTGAACCTTTTGTATGTGTATATGACTTGCTCATCCAAATTGGCTCAATAATAGTTGGGTATTGTGACTGTGCAGACCATGAGAGATGTTCAACTTTGCTTTCATGTTCATCAAACCACTCTGTCACCAGTTTTAATTTGTGTATTGGTGCATTATTATCCTAATACACTCTGCCACCTTCAGGATACAATGTTTAAACCATTGGATGCACATGGTCCTGCAGAATGGTTCAGTAGTCCTTGGCAGTGATGCGCCAATGTAGCACAAGTGTTGGGCCTAGGGTATGCCATGATATTGCAGCCCAAACACATCAGATATGCGGCCGGCCGAAGTGCGATATGCACATCAATATAGCTGCATTTTTTATAACACTGTATAACATTCATAATAATTCATATTTTACAGTACTTTTATAGTTTAGGGTTAGGGTGGGGGTAGGCATTAATAAAATACAATAAATGGGAAATTTAATAAATAATACAAATAATTCTCGTTAACTTCAGGCCGTAACCCTATCCGATAGCAACAACCATGTAGGAAAGACAGTGAAGATGGACTCATCAGAGAACATGTTTTACATTGTCCACTGTCCATAAGATTTTCGCTACTGGCACCATTGAAACCAATGTTTGGCACTGGTACAGGTAATCAAAGGTTTGGCTATAGCAGCCTGGCCATGTATACTGACTTTGTGGAGCTCTGATGAACAGTTTTGTTGGAAACAGAAGAGTTGGGGTGCACATTTATTTGTGCAGCAAGTTGGGCAGCTGTTGTTTTATGTGTTTTGGATACAATCAGGGTGAGCACCTGGACATCCCTTTTAGACAACTACTTCTTGCACATATATATATATGTGCAAGAAGTAGCTGTCTAAAAGGGATGTGTATATATATATATACTGTCATCATACAAAGGTAAAAGAAATCAAATATTAGAAATTAGTTATTAAAACTATTATGATTAGAAATTTGTTGAAAAAATCTTCACTAAACAGAAGAAAACATTAAACAGAAATTGGGGGAAAAAATAAACGGGGCTAATAATTCAACTGTATATATATAATTAGTTTAAAGAGATTGTACATATTATTTTTTTCACATACCTTCACACACATGCTCCTTCTCTCCACAGTTCCTTAAGCTCACATGCAACACACACACACACACACACACACACACACATGCAATCAATCACTGCTCCTTTTCCATGCGCACACATACACACATTAGATTTGCAAATGGAAGCAGCTCTGCCTGAATGAGTGGGTGCACTGGAGAGCCGAGAGGAAGAGAAGATAACGAGAGATGTGCTTTCCCTCTTCCTTAATGTGTCTTTTGTGTTTTTCGCCTGTCTGTCTCTCTCAGGATACCCTCCTCTTTAGTTACCATGGCGATGGCATGCTTCCCCCCCTCATCTGTCTACCTTCTTACACGCATTCGCCTTTCTTTTCTGTTATTATACCTGTTCGTTCTGTCTTTCTTTGTGTTTTCAGTCTGTGTGTCTGTCGCTGATGTGCCTGTACTGTGGAAGACTTGTCGTTTGTCCGTCCGCTTGTTCATCTGTCAGTCTGTGCGAAATTGTTTGCTGATTCTCTCTAAACATCATCACTGGAGACAGTGTGCGCAGGGCGGGCAGCAACCAGCACGCATATAAAGAGAGATTTTTTGGGGTAATTTTCGCAGACGACAGTTGTTGCCATGGCGACAGAACTTTAGGATTTGGATGGAAGCAGCAGAGGGAAGAATGTGGGAGAATGGATGGAAACAGTGTTAGAGATAACTGGATGTATGGAGAGAGAGAGAGCGAGAGAGAGAGATTTTCAGGAGACGACCCTCTGCATGTTCCAGATTTTTGGTGGTGCGCTGGCGAGTTGAATATGTCACACTGCTTACTGCAGCTGCTTTCTTTTGTCATTCCAGTATGTCTATTTGAATTTAAATTTTGTAGGGGGAGGGGAAAGGGGGAAAATCTACACTAAAGCGTGTCCAGAAAAATTAAAGAAAAGTGGATTTTGAAATATTCTGAAGAAAATATGAGTGGACATAATCTGTATTATACGGGCTGTCGAGTTGTTAGGCTATTATGGGTGGTTGCCAGGGTGTTGCTGCCTAGTCACTAAGGAGTACTGAATGTTTTTTTAGGACACTGGCATGCAGATGTTATGGTTGCTGGAGTTTGCCTTCAGGGGTTGTGAGAGGGAATTGCAAAGGATTTGTTGATAAAAAGGTAATAATTAAATTATTGAAATCTAATTTTTATTTATTTAACTAAACTAAAACCAAATAAAAAAGATTAAATAAATAAATAAAAATAAAAAATAACAATACATTTAAAAAAAAATTTAAGCAAAAAAGTTATATATTTAGTTTGTTTATCTGCATGTCATTTGACCACTCTGATATGAACATGCAAATGTGTTGCTAAATTATTGAAATATTAATTTACAATCTCAGGGGGTGAAATTATTTTTGTAACCGAGGATAGGTCAGGGTTTTCAATCTGCCACGGAACCCCTAAATACATGTATATGATCATCCTTATGTGAGGGCCTCTATGCTACAATATAAAGGTGTCTTAAATATAGGCCAAATTTATACTGTAAAACATTCATTATAAATGATCTAAAAATATTGAGTGTCATTTAAGTATTTTCACAGCTCTCCTTAAAAAGCCAGATGGTGTAAGGTGTTGTTCATATACATAACACAATTAGCGCTTACTAATTTTTCCTTTTAGTTAATAAATTAGAATGAGAATTAAGTCACAGTTTACTTAAAAGAAAGTATTTTTGTGGTCTTAAAAAAAAGAATGGCATACGGAATTGTAAAAAACACTCATGAGTGAGTAAATTTTCAGCTAAACTATCATTTTTTATTATTATAGATTTTTCTGCTGTATGTTCAGCAAATACTAAAGTCTGACTTCAAATAAAAATGTATTAAGATATTTCTATTTCTACATTCCTATTTTTTAAGATCTCAAAAGATTGTTTTTCAAAGTAAACTGTGACTTGATTTACCTATTTGGTTGAACTACCACTTTAATTTACTAACTAAAAGGAAAGATAAGTGAACGATCTTGTTAAGGAGAGATGGGGAAATACTTACATCATATATGAAACTAAATATTTTTAGATCATTTATAATACACTTTTTACAGTATAAATTTGGTCTTTATTTAACACACCTTATATGGTCACTAGTGGAAACTGAATGCTAGCTGGTGGTCATGTCTGGTACTGTGGTCAAACAACATCATACTGAAAGCTCATTTTTTAAGATATCAACTTCAAATTTGAAGTTGATCTCAAAAAATGAGCTTTGAGTATGTTCAGACATTTTTTGTTTAGACATTTTTTTTTTGTTCAGACATTTAGGTTTGTTTTTTCTGTAAAATGTGGGCTAAAACTTTTGTATAATACAAATTTTTGTGTAATAAAATTAAATATACATTTAAAGGCACATTACTTTATTTTTTTTCACTTTAGCTACAATCTGACAAGTGTCTTCTTTAAAATTAGACCAAGCTTAAATCTTTGCACCAAAGCATTGAAGTTGAATGTCATTTTAGTGTCTGTTTAAAAAAAGCGGAGGGTAAGTTAAGTTACTACACTCTCAGAAATAAAGGTACAGGAGCTGTCACTGGGGCAGTACTTTTTCAAAAGGTACATATTTGTACCTGAAGGGTCCAAAATGACCTCAAAAACACTTTTAACGTATGTTTAGACACTAATATGGTCCTTTGAGGTACCACTGTGGACTCTTTAGGTACAAATATGTACCTTTTGAAAAGGTACTGCCCCATTGACAGCTCCAGTACCTATATTTCTGAGAGTGCATCATATATGAAAAGTGGGTAAAAACTTGAGGGTGGGTAAATGGTGAGTACGTTTAAATTTTTTGGTGCAAGGCAAAGATTTTCTTTTGGCAAGTTAGAGAAGTGGAGTCTAACTGAGAAATGGCATGACAGATATTTCTCCAATTCTTAATTAAGAAAGAGGCACATGACATGAGGTGCGATGGAAAGTTTCTGAGCAAGAGAAGAAAGTGGAAAGAAAAAGGAGGTAAAGGAAATGCCTCACATTCTTTCAGTGCCGTGAAAGAGACGGCGTGTGTGAGATGATCGGATGGAAAAAGGAAATGGACAGTCAGGATGAGCTGGAAAAACTAGCGGAGAGATAAATAAAGGAAGAGCGCTCACATACCAGAAAGAGAGAGGAATATAGATACTGAGTGTACGTGCAGGAAAAGGAAAAGAAAGCAAAGAGAATATGACCAGCGGGGTGCCTTCATATGTCCTGCACCCCCTGGAGATGACCTTTGACCTTTTTATCAGCCTGTTGACACAAAGAGGTCAGTGGGTCGAAGCTTGAAGAAGCTAAACAAGCACATATTATGAGCACTGTAGTCGAACTTTCATTACATTTCTCACACTCACTCCTCTGCAAGTGGAGAAACAGCAGAATTTCATCATAGCTTTAGTTTAAATGGCTGCCTTAATTAGTGGTACGCACACACACACATACAGTAGAAGCACTTTTATCTGAGGGAAGATGTAGATGTTTCTGCAGCATTTCTCTGGGGTTAAATCTCTCTCTCATCCGCTCCTCTGAGCATCGGTTTGCTTGGGATTCCTGGGACGGTTGGGATGTGTGAAATGAAATATTAATGAAATGAAGGGCGTTTGGCGAATCTTTTACGCTGCGCTGTTTCTGTGCCACTGCTAATGTCGAGGGTCAGCAGGTCCCCCTGAGGCCCGTCGTGCGCTGAGTGACATTTGAGTGGTTTGGCAGAATGTCCTGAAGCATGTAACTCCTGCACACAACACGCCGCTGTTTACAGAACAACATCTTGTGGTGTGTGTCTGTGGTTTTTGAACGCCGAGGGTTGCTGTTGTTGTTTTTGTTGAATACATATGCTTGCCTGAAAGATACACTATTAACAAAGAGGTCCTATGTTGGATTAAATAATGAATCTTTATCTTAACATCCATTAAACCTGTCCATTCCACAAAAGGCTATTTTGATTATAAAAATGGTCTTCACACTAAAAAAATTGTTCTTTTGAAGAATTTTCACTTAATGATTGTTTGAGGAACTCGAAGAGGTTCACTGTGAAAACTCTATGTTGGTTCTTATAGCACATTTATTTTTAGTAGTGTGCAGTAGCTATCTTTTTATTATGACATTTATTTAATATTAACTAAACTTAATTTTTAATTTCTAACTTAATTTTTTTAATTATGCAAGTTGTTTTAAGTCAGTTTAACATAACGTAAGTGGACTCATAAGGTTAATTTGATTCAGCTTAAAAATTTAAGGCAACCTGGATTGTTTTACAGTGTAGGAAAAATATTTTTTTATAAAAATTAATGTGTTCAAGTGTTGATAAGTTGCACTGTGCAAACTCAAGGTAAATTAATATGTTTGATCCAAATTTTCCCTGTTCTACATTAAATTTTGCTCTTAACTGTAGACAATAAGGTGTTTTGAAAAACTGGGAACAATGAGGTCTCATTTTTCTTCTCAGAATTCCACCATTGTACTGTAAATCAAAATTAAGTTTTGTAGATTTAACAAATTACTTTCTACTGTCTGTGAAAAGGCAAAAACATAAAACAAATTTAAGACAAAAAGCAGTATCATTGACATGATAAAGGAGTACTATATTGTATGAAAACAAAGGTGAAGTAATCTGGAGAAACACAACACAGTGAACCCAAATATTCTATGATACAAATTTTAAAATACTAAACATTGCTTTTGTTGAAGCCATATATTGTAAAACGACATTTGGACAGGTGGCAGTGCGATACTGTATAACTATGGCATCATTGCATTGAGGAGGGAAGTGTTAGTAGGAAGCACACAGTTTTTGACCAAACTTTAGAGTAGTGTGCAAAATAGGCAAGGCAAATTTATTTACTAAGCACATTTCATGGACAGTGGTAATTCAAAGTGCTTAATATAAACAGGACTAAAAGAGACAAGTGTAACAAAATAAAAACAAATAATAAAAGTGATTAAAAGCAGATAAAACTTATTAAAATGTGTTAAAACAGGTTTTAAAGGAATGAAAAAGAAAAGAAAGACATATTAGTGCGATCTGTTAGACGTAGCACAATGTTCATTCAGTAAAGGCACAGCTAAACAGATGTAGTCTTTATTCGAATGTGCCTGATGTTGAAGCACATCTGATCATTTCTGAAAGCTGATTCCAGCAGCGGGGGTGGGGGTAGCTGAAGTAAGATTCACCCTGCTTTGACTGAATTCTTGGAATTTCTAGTTTATGTGATCCTAATGATCTGAGTGATCTGTTGGGTTTGTATTCAGTGAGCATATCTGTAATGTTTCGAGGTTCTAGGCCATTTAGTGATTTATAGACGAGTAATAATACTTTAAAATTTATTCTGAATGTAACTGCGAGCCAGTGTAAAGATCTGAGGACAGGTGTGATGTGCTGTGATTTTCTGGTTCTGATCAGAATCCTGGCCGCAGCATTCTGGATGAGCTGCAACAGTCTGACTGGCTTTTTGGGAAGGCCAGTGAGCAGGACATTACAGTAATCCACCCTGCTGCTGATAAAAGCATGAACAAGTTTCTCTAAGTCCTCAAAGGAAATAAAGCATCTAATTCAATGTTTTTGAGATGATATTATGTTGATTTAGTTACTGCTTTGACATGACTACTGAAACTAATATCTGACTCCAGAATAACACCAAGACTCTTGATGATGGTATAGATGATGGAATCCTGTTGTTGTGGTATGGACTTCATGGAGTATTTAAACATTAATGTTTTAAAGCAAGTTTGCTAAAGAAAATCTGTATTGGAAAACAAATAAAGAAGTTTTATCTGCATCTATTTTTGCCTACAGACTCAACTTATGGGCATAGAAAACTTGCTCCCTCTACAAACAATAGCCAAAACTGGAACGCCACCACAGCTTTATTTTTTATTTTTTTATTTATTTATTTATTTTTTGACAGATAAAAATTTGGAAACATGGATTGTTTGTTTTAGTCCTTTGGAATAAGAATTTCCCAAACGTTGTAAGATCAACCCATCCAAAATGCTGGAATCATGTTCAAAAAATGCTGAAGATATAACCAGGACTAATTTGCTATCGGTTGTTACTGCACTGTTTACGTTTCTGCACTAAATCTATGGAAAAAATGTATAAATATTCGCCAACAATGTGTCAAATGGTGCAATACACCCTGCATAGCTACATTTTATGAAGACTGGCTGTTATGTCCATCTGTCATATGCGACTGTGTAATGTGATATTGCTTTCATTCACTTTTATACAGTTCAATGAGCAAGTGAACGTTTAGGAGAAAACTAGCCTCTTTTATTTGGGATTCTGAATCTGCTGCTTCTAGTTGATTTGATGTCAAACCTTGAAAAACATCACATCAGATCTCGCTATTATGGTCAGTTTTGCTTTCGTTCATATGTTTAATTTAAAAAATGCAATGTTCATTCTTTTAAACAAAACAATTACTTCTGTTTCGTTGCGCTGTCAATGACACACAAAGACAGGTTTATACAGAATCAGAATCAGAAAGAGCTTTATTGCCAGGTATGTTCACACATACAAGGAATTTGTTTTCGTGACAGAGCTTCTACAGTGCAACAGAATTACAGAGACAGGACAAAAAACAGATAATAAATATATTCAAAAAATAGAAGTAAGTGTTAAATGCAAATATACAGATGGACAAGTGTATGTATAGTTGTATTACTATATACAACATTATATGTGCAGCTGTTATGTGCATGTAAAGTGTGTTGTTAAATAAGTGTATGCGTGTGTAAAAAGTGTATTGCAAGTAGTGATGTTGGTTCCACGAGTATCTCTACAGAATCTATTATCAATAAACCTTAATTTAAAAAAAATAAATTATTAATTAAAATGGAATTTAGGGTTTATAATAATTTTTGTCTGGGCATGGGAATTTATTCAGCACAAACCTCAAAGTTTATTATGGGTATTCTGTAGCTGTTGATTGTACATGAGTTAAAGTGCATTGTGGGAATGAACAAGTGCACTCACTATGTCCACTATGGTCTGTTTCCTCAAACAATGCCCTATTTAAAGGCATAGTTCACCCAAACCAACTTTTAAATGCTGGTAGCTGGCACTCGTTGACTTCCATGGTATATTTTTTTCATTATTAGGTGAGATACCCCTTAATTGATTTAGTCACAAATGTACTAGTAACACGGGTTTAGTGTGTCAAACTATTTAATTTCTATTAAAATTCTGAAATAAATAAATTCTGATAGTGGAAAAATCGATAGTAAAAAAAATGTGTTTGTTTGCGTGTGTATAAAATGTGTTGCCAGATTTAGAGGAAAAAGTGTATACCATTGACTCAGAGGTGTGAACATATGAATGGATAGAGTGAATGGAGGTGGAGAAGGTAGTGGAGGATCAAATAAACGCAAAAAAAAGGTAAAAGAAAGAAAGGCGAGGACTAAAAGAAGCAAAAGAAGAGGAGTGAGGTGAAAGACGAGCATGTTTGAAGAAATCAGAGGGGGAGAAGAAGGATTCCGAGTACTGTAAAAGCAGAAATTGAAACTGCATCTGTTTGTTTCTCTCCTCACTTTCACTTATATTTCCCTCAGGAATGAGTGGGATAGAGAGAAGTGGGAGAGCTTTATTCACACTTTTCCTAAAGAGATCAACAAACATGACATAGGAAAGGACATAGGGCTACATATGTAAAGAAGGTAAATAAAGGGAAAGGCAATCACAGAGTCACACACACTCTTCCTCTCTGATGTTAATGAGAGCTGATGTGTGTGGAGAGGTTAGCATATTTACTTCTCTAAAAAAGCAATTAGTGCCACAGAGAAATGAAATGAAAAACTGAATAAAATATGGCTTGAAACAGATGGAAGTGAATGAGAGTATTTGTGGAAATGGGTCGGAAAAAAAACAAGACAAGCAGAGTGGCAAGAGACAGAGGCAAAATAAAAAACATCAAAAGTGCTATAAATATCTTGATCCTTTAAAATTAATTTGGGTGTGTTAATAAGAATATATTTTTGAATGCATACATGTTTTATCAAAATATTTTGATAAAGAAATATATGGCACACATTAAATAAAATATATTCAGAATAACTTTTATTTTTGTCATAAATGTTAAATTGCTGTTATTATTACACACTACCTTAGATTTTGGGACACCTCTTAAACTAAATATGTAATAAATGTGTTTTTAACAGTGCACAAATAGTGCTGCTATTTCAGCTGTCGATACCTGACAAACATGACAAAGCTGTTTTATGTTTGGGCAAGAGAGTAAAGACACAGATTAAATAAAATAAAGAGATAATTAAAGATTAGACTAACAACTCATCATGGAGTCCATTGGAAAACGTATAACCAATTTTTTTATTCCAATTCTTTGGAAAAAGATTCACAGACAAATGTTGCTACTAGAACAACACAACTTGCCAGAAGATGTTTAGAGGGATAGAACATCCCCAAAAATTACTGTTGTTATTTACAGGCTATTGAAGATGCAGATAGCATTTGTTCTTACTCTTACTCAACAAGGCAGAGATCAGACACATGAAACATAAGGGTGACTGAGGGTAAATTAACAGTATATTTGTATATCTTGTTGAATTATGCCTTTAAAATCTAGTACTGTTTATTTCAATGAAGTGATTAAAAATTTTGATTCATTCAGCATCTCTTTCTGTCTTTCACTTTATTATGCCAGCAGGTTGCGATCATTGAATCGTTGTATCATTCACTCAACAGCACGGTTTAAAGTAAAAAAAAATGATTTGCTTCACAGCCACACAAAATCACTAGCTAAACGATCACAGTCACTTGTGTCTTTTAATGGAGAAACACAAGAATACCACTGAAGGCAATGAAGGTGAAAACAAAGACTATTGTTTGTTTGAAACTGTGCAGAGAAGATTTATAAGCTGGCATTGACTCCTTGTTATACCAGATGCATACAGTAAATCTGTCTACATTTATTATTGTTTTTCTGGAAAGGTCAATCAGTGTAATTTTTACTTTATAATTGAACTATTGGGTGACATGGTTGCTCACAGCAAGAAGATCGCTGGTTCGAGTCCCGGCTTCCAGGTTTCCCCCACAGTCCAAAGACATGAGCTATAGGGGAATTGGATAAACTTAATTGGTTATAGTGTATGAGGGTGAATGAGTGTGTATGGATGTTTAACAGTACTGGGTTGCAGCTGGAAGGGCATCTGCTGTGTAAAACATATGCTGGATAAGTTATAAGTTGGCAGTTCATTCTGCTGTGGCAATCCCTGATGAATAAAGGGACTAAGCTAACGAAATATGAATGAACGACTTGCACTATTTAATATTAAATCTAGGGTGTCGCGGTGGCGCAGTGGGCACTGTCATCTCACATCAAGAAGGTTTTTGGGTTGAGTCTCGGCTGGGTCAGTTGGCATTTCTGTGTGGAGTTTGCATGTTCTCCCTGTATTGGCGTGGGTTTCCTCCAGTGCTCCAGTTTCCCCCACAGTCCAAAGACATGAGCTATAGGGGAATTGAATAAACTAAATTGGTCATAGTGTATGAGGGTGAATGAGTGTGTATGTATGTTTTCCAGTGTTGGGTTGCGTCTGGAAGGGCATCTGCTGTGTAAAAAATATGCTGGATAAGTTGGTGGTTCATTAATAAAGGGACTAAGCCGAAAAAAAGAAAAAAAAAAAACGAATGAATGAATGTTAAATCTACATTTATTTGTGTTTTGGAGAAAGTTGGTCCAGAAAAGAGTTGTGGAATCAATTTATTAATCCAAGTTGGTTTTCAGTTTTATCTGCTGATGTATTTTGGTACCTTAGGCAGATTTAGACATAGAGTGAATTTTAGTACTGACACACAAATACTCATGGACATCAGACAACACACACCCACGCAAAATACATTTTTTTTATTTGTGTGTAAAATTAGAGCAAGACTTCCCCCCGAGGAAGGATGTGGACAGATGAATGTTCAGTCTGAGACCATTTAAACAAGTCATGTATTCTTACTTACCTTTCGCTGCACATAATTAAAAGCCTGTTTGTGTACCACAGGGCACATTATTGCCATTCTCTGTTTGATTCTCTCTCCATGACGCGTTTCTGTGTTTGGCTCAGCTTTTGTAAATGCTTAAAATTTGGCAGCACCACTTCAGGGACGGTTCTCTCATACTGTAGCATCTGGAAATACTTCAGAGTTTTCAAAGATATTTTGGACGAATCGGTCTATGAATCAGACATCAGATGTTGCGTCTTTGTTCCGAGGGCACTTTGGCATCACTAATGACTAGTTAACCGAGTGAAGCTGCTTTCAGCGTTCTTATACACAGGCCAGTGTCATTAAGCGCTGTCATAAGCAGCTGTGCCGCAAAGACATGACGTCATGTCTCCGGCAGGCCAATCGCAGCGCTCAGACAGATGCAAGGCTGCTTTTATGATAGCAACGTCCAGAGACCTTGACTTTGCGTCTGACTTTCTGTCTTCCATGGAATACCAAAGTCTTGGCAGCCTCAGTGCTACTAAATGGAAAAGAGCAGTCATGGAGGATGAGTAAATGATGGGAGAATTTCCATTTTGGTGTGACACACTCCTTTATGAATGATGAAGAGTTTTGTTTTACGCCTGTAAATGTAATCCTCTGAGGTGCTCCCTTTCTTTCTCTTACCCCTCCTTTTATTAACGAGTTTGCCTTAATTAGCAAATTGGACTCTTACCAATAATCCTGGAGGAGTGGCGTATGCCTGAGGAGAAACAGAGAGCGTGAGCGATGGAATTTTTTGGGAAATGTGTCTTTTCAATGATGTTACGGTGGAATTATTTGGGATGTGGCCATAAGTGGGTGTGTGGCTCATGTTCACAAATATACTTATTTTGGAATCGCTCTGCACTTTGATTTGTTACAATAAGACAGCCATTAACACAATCTGTCAAGATAATTGGGCTAAACATTAATCAGGGCTTAAGGCAAACATTTTTTTCGCTGATATTAAAAAACGTGCAGACAAATGCCCTGCTTATGATCTTCTCAAATGGTTTTCATTTGTCATGTTGCATTTTAACATACTGTATAGTTCCTTAAAAATATAATAATAATAATATAAAATTGGGGGTTGGTACAATTTTTTTCAAGGGTGGCTTAATTTGATCAAAAGAGACAGTAAATACAATAACATCACGCATACACATATAACATTTCATGAGTGACAAGCAGCTTTTACTACAGGAATAGTAAATCCTTTAAATTGCTGTACTGTGTGTACAAAGTCTGACTCACTCTCGAAATTGTGATAATTGACACCATGGTTACCATAGCAACATCATGACATCTTATGCATTTGGAATTCACTTTTTTGACTGAAGTAATTTTCCAGTGACCAAAGATTGGATTTTTTGTTTGTGTTTTTATCTAACGCCTCATCAACTGTATATAGTGTGCAGCTTATTTAAGTAAAGCTTGTGTTTAAGTTAAGTTGGCTCATTCCTAGCAAGTGTTATTTTTCTAGCAAGATCTGACAGTAATAATGAGGCAAGACGTTCCTCGGATCCTGTGATTTCTTGCAAACAGATGAAGAAACAATTCTGATAAACATTTACTTCATATATGTGACCCAGCACCGCAAAAAACAGTCATAAGTGACAATTATTTTTAAAATGAGATTTATACATAATCTGAAGAAGAAATGAATATGGTTTCTGTTGATGTATGGTTTGTTGGATAAATAAAAATATGGGTGGGCGCCACGGTGGCGTAGTGAGTAGCACGTTCGCCTCACAGCAAGAAGGTCGCTGGTTCGAGCCTCGGCTGGGTCAGTTGGCATTTCTGTGTGGAGTTTGCATGTTCTCCCCGTGGTTGCGTGGGTTTCCTCCGGGCGCTCCGGTTTCCCCCACAAGTCCAAAGACATGTGGTATAGGTGAATTGGGTAGGCTAAATTGTCCATAGTGTGTGAGTGCGAATAAGTGTATATGGATGTTTCCCAGATATGGGTTGCAGCTGGAAGGGCATCTGCTGCGTAAAACAAATGCTGGATAAGTTGGCGGTTCATTCTGCTGTGGCGACCCTGGATTAATAAAGGGACTAAGCCGAAAAGAAAATGAATGAATGAATGAATAAATAAAAATATGGTCGAGAAAGAACTGTTTGATAATCTGGATTCTGAGGGTTTAGCAAAAATAAAAATACTTTGAGAAAAGCGATTTAAGATTTAGATATATTCACAGCAAGAACTTTACAAAATATGTCTTTACTTAATCTCCTAATGATTAATAAAAAATAACACATTTGACAGATTGTTTGGCTATTGCCAAAAATATACCATGCAACTTCCAGCATCACATTTGTCATTAACAGCTATTGTAGTTATTTATTATGGTTTATTCACAGTGCAAAGATTTTTTTGTTTAAGCAGATGTCAGTACCTGCATTTATTTCCGCTGTTAATTTGGCTGTTGAAGGAGTTTATCACTCTTTTAAATTACTATTCAATTTTCTGTGCACAAAATAGTGATGTCCATAAAATCACTAAACAAATTTAGTTGCTGTGTACATGTTGCCTAAAAACAATATATTTTAATTTCAAATAAATTATTTCATTTGGAAATGTAAATTCACCAAGGTAACCTGAAAAAAAAAGTATCACAGTTTCCACAAAATTTTTTTTAAAAATGTAAAAAATTAAGGATTGGAATAATGTTTTCTGAAAATCAGCTTTTATATTACCGTATAAATTATATTTGAGAATACACTCTAATAAAAAACAGACTTTTCATTGTAATAATATTGCTAGACATTACAATTTCTATTATTATCTAGTTTGTCAAAAGCAGAATTGTTATTTTATTGTTCTACTTGCTTGCCTGGTTTAAACAAAGAAAAAAAATCTAAAAGTTGACACATGGAGATTTTCCACAGGACACATTTGAACTCATGAAAAGATTTTGACATTGTAAAAAAAATTGTAGTGTAACATGGATTCTCATTTCTGCCCCTCTCCCTTTCTCTGCCAGTATTCAGCGGGCCACGGTTTTCTCAGGAGCCGGCGGATCAGTCTGTGGTGATCGGCGAGAGGGTGGTTCTGTCCTGCGTAGTGTTTAACTACACCGGCATCGTACAATGGACCAAAGACGGCCTCGCTCTTGGAATCGGAGAAGATCTAAGAGGTGAGCACACGCATACACATACACAAACCAAGGGCATTGTGCTCTTTTTTTTAAAGAAGAAACAAGTGTCTGTATGGGCTGACTTAAGTGCTTTAGGTGAGAAGATGAAACCAAAGGGAAAAGGAACAAGACAAGGTAGTTTAGCGGTACAGTGAGCACAAAAGGGGACACTGGCTCAAGTGAATACATAAATAAATAAATAATAAATCATGCATCATATGATTACAGTGTTTTATTTCAATGGATTAGTACTAGTATGAGCAATGGCTGTAAAGCAGTGATTTTTAACTGTAGAACATATAACTGACCAGATTTAGACACTATTTTTTACCTACACACATTAAGAGATAAAACTATTTGTCCGTTCAGTCTATTTAGCTGAGGTATCTGTCATTTCTAATGTATATAAGCAACAAACACATGCAACATACAGTCTGTCTTTTGAAATAAAGCAAGAGACATATTTTTTTTTCTCCCCTTTGTTGTCCAGACATTGCCATTTTCTTTCTTTGTCCTCTGTCTTTCTCTCCTTCCCCCCTTTTTTTTTTTTGGACGTGTTGATCTTTTGTCCGCTCTCTAATCACAGACACATACACATATAGATGTGCAAACACGCGCACAGGTTAAACGTCTGCTCGCTGATTGGTTGGGCTAAAGGATGATGTAATCGTTGCCAATACTTTTGTCCTCCTGGTATCCAGATCGATGATGTCATAATGTGTGTGTGCAAGAGAGAGAGAGAGAGAGCGTGCAGTCAGAATGCCAATGTGTTATAGTGCTGCCCTCTGCTGACCAACACATGTTACAAGCCAACAAATAATCACTGATGGGCAAAACTGGCTGGATACAGTATAATATATGCTTGGGGTTTTAAAATTCAAAGATCACTGGAGTTTTTAATAAATATGTTATGGATATGTATATTTCTTTCAGCTCTAAAATCACTAAATAATTGTCCTTTTAACTCATGACAAAAGACAAATGAAATGGGCTGTACATTCTGTATAAGCTATGAGAGTTTTTATCCACATCTAAAATAATAATGCATGCAGTTAGCTAATGATAGTGTATTGTGTTAAAGTGTGCTGATGTGTCTGTTTTTCAGCATGGCCGCGGTACCGTGTTTTGCGTATAATGGATGTTGGGCAGTATAATCTGGAGATCACGTCGGCGGATCTGACCGATGATTCCCTGTACGAGTGTCAGGCCACTGAAGCCGCTCTGAGGTCCAGAAGAGCTAAACTCACCGTTCTGAGTGAGTACACACTTGATATGCTTAAAATAGTCTAGCAAAATTATAGTATGCAGAGTGTGATGTTGTTTAAAAATACTATTTTTACTATATTTCTGGCATATAAATGTCATCGTCTGAAATGTGCTACAATTCATGTTCCAAAGCGACACTTAAAGGGATAGTTCACTTTAAAATTATGTTTTTGTAAAATAATAATAAAATGGGGCATCACTGTGGTGCAGTGGGTATCACAATCGCTTCACAGCAAGAAGTTTGCTGGTTCGAGCCTTGGCTGGGTCAGTTGGCATTCCTGTGTGGAGTTTGCATGTTCTCCTCGTGTTGGCTTGGGTTTTTTCGGGGTGCTCCAGTTTCCTCCACAAGTCCAAAGACGTGGTATAGGTGAATTGGGTAAACTAAATTATCCATAGTGTATGTGTGTGAATGAGTGTGTATGGGTGTTTTCCAGTGATGGGTTGCAGCTGGAAGGGCATTCGCTATGTAAAACATGCTGTATGCTGGGTTAGTTAGTGGCTTATTCCACTGTGTCAACGCCAGATTAATAAAGCGTCTAAGCCGAAAAGAAAATGCATGACCGAATAATAATAAAGAGTAGTCATTTACTAATTTTCCGTTTGTTTAAAACCTGTTTGCATTTTTATTCCGTTGAACACAAAGGACGATATACTGAAGAATGATGAAAACTGGAAACTGATGACTTCCAATGTCTTTTATTTTTTATTTTTTACCTAGTATGGGGAGTCAATGGTTACCGGTTTCTGAAATACTTCAAAGTATCTTCTTTTGAAAAAATAAACTCATAAAGCTACTACTTTAACTCATAAGAACTACTTGAGGGAGAGTAAAAGAAGAGTAATTCATAATGCAATTAACACCAAGCAAGTAAAACATTCATACGGTAGGACACACACATTTAAATATGTGCCATTTCAGAGGCACATGACTGTTTGATTAGCATTTTGTTTAGTTTTCTAAAGTTTTAATTATAATAATATATAATAATTAAATGGTTTATAATTCATTATATCAATAATTTCTGTTCATGATATCCTTACATTTATATGCAGTTTTAGGTTTTTATTGTTGAATTACGTACATGTATGCATTATGCATTATGCACTGTGTAATACACAGAAACATTAGGATTCCAGCATGAGCACAGCCAAAGACAGGCACAGAAAGTCTTTCTAAAGAATGCTTTCTGTTTGCTTTGTTTAACATGTTTTGTAGGGACACTAATAGCAGCTTTAGAGATGCTGCCTCAGAGCAGTTTAACCATTTACATTCTTTCTTTCTTTCTTTCTTTCTTTTTTCTTTATGTGAAGCCTTTCTGGCTTGATATACAAAGATGTATATTGCCATAATACATTACATTGGTAATATGTAAAAAATCAGATCACTTTACAGATATTAAAAAAATAAAGTGGAAATCAAATTTCCACACATCTTTACTAATGAAACATTTGGGGTCAGTATGATTTTTCAAATATTTATGCAATAAGCCTCATATTTAGTTTGATCAAAAATACAGTATAAGCAGTACGCTTTGAATTGTTGGTACCATTTAAAAATTGCTGTATGATTTTTTTTATAAATAATGGTTTTAAAAATAAATGTATCCCTCTAATATCAAAGCTCCTGTAAAAACTCCTGTACAAAAAAAAAACACCACACACTTTATACAGCAGTATGGATTTCAGTACTCAAAATACAGTAGAATATCGCATACGTAAGTATTTCTAAACATTATATTGTGTGAAGTGTGTACCACATATTCAGTGTGTTTTCTGTCTGTCTGTGTAGTTCCTCCTGATGGTCCCGTAATCGAGGGCTCTCCAGAGATCCTGTTGACTGCAGGAACCTCATATAACCTCACCTGTGTGTCTCGAGGAGCAAAGCCAATGTCAACAATTGAATGGTACAAAGATGGGATCATAGTGGAAGGAGCTCATACCAGCACTGTGAGTGACGACACAAGCGGATGTGACAACAACAAACACATATATAGTACATGAGAACACTGTCATTATTAATGTCTATCTATCTATCTAATCTATCTGTCTGTCTGTCTATCTATCAACTATCTATCACCTTTCTATCTGTCTGCCTGTCTTCCAACCCATCCATCCACCAGGAGGTGTTATCGGACAGGAAAAGGGTGACCACAAAGAGTTTTCTGGAGATCCAGCCAATGGACACAGACACTGGACGTAATTTCACTTGTGTGGCCTCAAACCTGGCTGCTCCGTTGGGGAAGAGATCTACTGTCACCCTCAACATCCACCGTAAGTGTGTGCTGTTTAATAGTCCCCCTTAGACATAATTCTAACTAAGTAACTTTGTCTGGTAAGAGTTAGGATTAGGGTTAGTAGATTAAGTCCTAAAGTCAAAGTCCTATAGACAAAGTAATCTGTAGTCAGTCATTATTATGTCTGTTGATGGAGCAATGCATCAAAATAATGTTTAAGCAGAAATTAGGCACATTGTTTACTATCAGGGTTTCCACTTGTCATGTAATTTTTGCAGTATCATGGAATTTGAAAAGTTCTGTGGATGTACTTTGCATTTATCAAAATGTACCATATTTATAAATCATGATGTTTCAAGTGTTTTGCATATTATTATGGTTAGAGTATTTTTCAATGTCATTTTATTCTTTTCCACTTGCCACTTGTCATTTTATTCTTTTCCACTTGTTAAAATACTATCTGTGGCTGGTTTTTGTTAGATTTTTTTGTCTTGTCGGTTCTTAATCCGTCCCTGCTGGATTTTGTGGGAAATTATTGAATATTGCAGCCTAAAATTACAGATTTTGCCGTGCCTTTTCATAAAGTTAGCATTGCAATAATATCATGATGCATCTAAAACAGACCTGATGAGAAGCACAGTGCCATGCTGTGTCTATGAAAACTTAAGGTATTTTTTCTGTTCATTGTAGGTCATGGAAATTCAGCTGTTTATTCAGTAGAAGTTACGGAGAAGTCAGAAAATGTGACATTTGGCTTAGAGTGGGAACTCATTGAGATGTAGTTGCAAAGTTACTTACAGCTAGTAGAATGTCTAAATCAAAATAAAGTGTTACCATTTGTACTGTTTTACATATACTTTGTTGTGCTAGAATACTGTGTTTCCACAAAAAGTGAGCCTGTTGACACTTCATTTTCTCTACAGATCCCCCTACAGTCATTTTGTCTATAGAGCCTCGCTCAGTTCTTGAAGGAGAGCGAGTTAAGTTCACCTGCCAGGCCACTGCCAACCCTCCTATAATGGGTTACAGGTTAGTGTTTACCAAAGGTGTGCAGAAGTGGCTGGAAGTGATGCAATGGAATAGAACTATGGTGAAAATATAAGAAAATGCTATATTAGGACATGGTTAAGGTACTTACAGTATCTGCCAAATTGTTTGGCAAAAAAATGCATAGAAAAGCATGAGTTAAGCATTTTTCTTTGCTTTTACACACTACTTTGAGCACAACTACACTTATACAGTATGCTTAGAAAACCTACATAAATACATTTAAATTAAGCATAAAAAATTAGTAGGCCACTACTGTTATACTGTGCGTGTCCTCTGGTTGTTTTATGCATTTATACGTGTATACTACTGTAATATATAATGTATCATCATTGGGTA
>CAIGQQ010038184.1:2158884-2211667 GCA_903798035.1 Danio albolineatus
GTTACATTTTCTTTTTAATTCATGTTTTAGTTTTTTTTTAGTTTTTTAATTTTTTTTTATTTCAGATTAAAAGTATTTTATTTCAGTAACTTTTTTCCTCTTCAGATTTAATTAACTGTAATGACCGTGGTGTGTTGTAGGTGGGCTAAAGGTGGCGTGATTCTGGACGGAGCAAGAGAAAGTGTGTTTGAGACGACAGCAGATCACTCATTCTTCACTGAGCCTGTGTCCTGCCTGGTGTTTAATGCAGTGGGCAGCACTAACGTCAGTATATTAGTGGACGTTCACTGTGAGTATCTCTGACCGTTCGTCTGATAATCTACTACACTTGACTAGTGATGGCTTCACGTATGTTGTAGTGGTGCTTGCCAATGCAAAGTTTAGTGTAACTATTGTGCATTATGTTTCCATTTTAATCCCACTTTTAAGAAATATTTAAAAGTTAAAGTGGGTTATTTTATGCCATTAAGCATAATTTCTAGGGTTATTATAATTAAAATGCAGGGTTATTATAATATGGTTATTATAATTAAAAATATTTATTTTCTTTATATATTTTTAAAATGTTTTGTACAACCTAGAAAATCTTTTTGTACACACATTTACAAAAAAAAAAAAAAAACTGATGCTAATGTATTTCTGTGTCTCCATCTCTCATAGTTGGCCCTATTTTGGTGGTGGAGCCGAGGCCTGTAACAGTGGACGTTGACTCTGATGTCACACTCAACTGTAAATGGTCAGGAAATCCTCCTCTTACCCTCACTTGGACCAAAAAAGGCTCCAGTATGGTTAGTGAAGTCTATACAGTACATTGTACACCCTGTCTGTATCCTAAACTTTATCAGGGGTCACCACAGCAGAACGAACCGTCAGTTACTCTGGCATATGTTTTATGCAGAAGATGCCTTTCCACCCGCAACCCAGAACAGGGGAAACACCCATACCCTCACATTTACACACTCATGCACCAAGGCCAATTTAGTTTATTCAATTTACTTATAGCACAAGTCTTTGAACTGTGGGAGAAACAGGAGAACCCGGAGGAAACCCACACGAACAAGGGAAGAACATGCAAACTTCACACAGAAATCCCTCCTGTTCCAGCTAGGAAATCAGCAACCTTTTTGCTGTGAGGCGACAGTGTTAAGCACTGAGCCACCGTGCCACTCAAATTCGAAACTATCAAAATCAAACATTTATGTGCTTATACAGTATACACACAAAACATTTTTTAATGCTGTTTTAATGCTGTCTGTTTGTTGTTTAGGTCCTCAGTAATAGTAATCAGCTGTTTCTGAAGTCTGTGAGTCAGGCAGATGCAGGACAGTACGTGTGTAAAGCCATCGTCCCCAGAATTGGTGTTGGGGAGACTGAGGTCACTCTCACTGTCAATGGTCAGTAACACACACACAAATACACTATTGCAAATATAGAGTAGAAGTCAATATTATTAGCCATCCTGTAAAATTTGTATACATTTTCTTTCTCAAATATATAGTAAGTGCAGGTTAGAAATTTGTTTAGCACATTTCAAAACATAATAGTTTTAATAACTAATTGCTAATAACTAATTTTTCATGTCTTTGCTATGATGACAGTACCTAATATTTTATTATTGTTATTTAACTAGGCACTTAAGGTTCTTTGGGCAAGTTATTGAGAACAGTGGTTTGTTCTGTAGCCAATCAAAAATATTGACCTTATATTAATATAATAATATTGACCTTAGTAGGTTTTTTAAAAAATATTGTATTTAATTCCAGCCAAACTAAAAAAAAGATATACAGTTAGGTCCATAAATATTGGGACGTTGACACAATTCTAACATTTTTTGTCTTTTAGTGTTGCTAAGCTCACCGGTTCTTTCTTTTTAAAAATGTTCCCAGTTGTTTTGGCCATGCCTAATGTTTTTGCTATCTCTCTGATGGGTTTGCTTTGTTTTTTCAGCCTAATGATGGCTTGCTTGACTGATAGTAACAGCTCTTTGGATTTTATCTTGGGAGTTGACAGCAACAGATTCCAAATGCAAATAGCACACTTGAAATGAACTCTTGACCTTTTATCTGCTCATTGTAATTGGGAGAATGAGGGAATAACACACACCTGGCCATGGAACAGCTGAGAAGCCAATTGTCCAATTCTCTTTCTTTTGGACCCTAAAGCCCCGGTCACACTACACTTTTCTCCCTATAAACTTCCATTCATACGCATGCGAATGTGCCAGACTGGAAACGCAAGCTCATGTGACAAATTTTCCAGTTCACTGCGTTGAAAAGTTCAAGCTTGGTGAACTCTGACCTGCGAAATTGCATCAGGTGATTGCATGAGACCAATCGAAGATCAAAATATGTCCTCTCTGGACAGAAATTTAAAATATGGATCAATCACTCATTCTCTAATCATCTTGTTTAATCCCGCCCCTTTTCGCAGTGCCGTACGACAGAATTTCGCAAGCACAAACTCTAGTGTGACCGCAGCATTAAGAAGTAGGGCGGGACATATGCAAACTGTTGTAATTCCTACACTGTTCACCTGATTTGGATATAAATACCCTTAAATTAAAGCTGACAGTCAGAGGCAAAAATGTTACAATTGTGTCGTTCCCAGTATTTATGGACCTGTATATTTATGGACCTGTATAACTGTATATTAGAAAGTAAAAAGGGGGATTTTAAAACATTTTCTTGCTATGTTAAACATCACTTGGGAAATATTTGAAAAAGAATTAAAATGATACATGTGGGATAATAATCTTCAAATATATTCAAATATATTTCCAATTCAGCAAGTTTTCCACAGTTGTATCATCATCTACTGACAGTGTGGTGTTCTTTTGTGAAGGTCTAGATTTACTACAACAGATTTTTTAAAGAATATGTTATGTCTTTGAATGCTCACACCAGTCTACTAAACATGAAAAGCATAATATAACTCTTCTGTGATCTGATTGGTTGTCCAGGTCCTCCAATCATCTCGAGTGAGCCAATTCAGTACGCTGTGAGAGGGGAGAAAGGGGAAATCAAGTGCTACATAGCCAGCACTCCTCCGCCAGACAAAATTGTGAGTTCAGATCTCACTCAGTTCTGCACAAAAAAATCATGTTTTGTTTTTGTTTTTTCATTTTTATTATTACAAGATACTCATGACCCTGGAATTACATTGTCTCTAGAACTACAATACATGATTTTCAGTGACATAAATCCAACTATAAATATTTCTTCCCAGCCTTGAAACTGCATGTTCATTAATTTCTTAAAAAAAGACTTAGGCAGTGTTGTGATTATTAGTGTGGCATTTCATTCATTCATTCATTTTCTTGTCGGCTTAGTCCCTTTATTAATCCAGGGTCGCCACAGTGGAATCAACCGCCAACTTATCCAGCATATTTTTTACGCAGCGGATGCCCTTCCAGCCGCAACCCATCTCTGGGAAACATCCACACACACCTTCACACTCATACACTACGGACAATTTAGCCTACCCAATTCACCTATACCACACGTCTTTGGACTTGTGGGGGAAACCAGAGCACCCGGAGGAAACCCACGCAACCACGGGGAGAACATGCAAACTCCACACAGAAATGCCAACTGACCCAGCCAGGGCTCGAACCAGCGATCTTCTTGCTGTGAGGCGAACGTGCTACTCACTACGCCACCGTGGCGAGTGTGGCATTTATTATAATTAATTCAAAATTAAACATCAGGAAAGAAATATTTATTTAAACTGTAAAGTAAATATCATTAATAAATAGAAGATGCATTTAAATGTATGTATACTTATTATAATAATAATATATAATAATTATTATATTATTTTCATTTCAGATAACAATACCAACGTACAAAAACATTTAGAGATTGATTTTTAGCTTTGCTTTCAAATGTTAAACCACATTTGTTTATTTGTTTGAAAGCCAAACGGAAACCTCTCCAATGCTTCTCTGGACAACAAATTTATAGAGCTCATTGCATTTATAAAACTCATTGCAAACTTGGAAAGATGTTTGATGCAAGTTCCATTTTTAAATGCGCATTTTATGCTTGCAGAGATTTTTTGCAGTAAAAATGATGTACACAAATTCAAGTTTCATGAGCTAATCATGTCTAAAGGGCAACATGGTGGCGCAGTGGGTAGCGCTGTCGCATCACAGCAAGAAGGACGCTGGTTTGAGCCACGGGTGTGTCAGTTGGCATTTCTGTGTGGAGTTTGCATGCTATCCCTGTGTAGATTTCCTCCGGGTGCTCCAGTTTCCCCCACAGTCCAAAGACCTGTGCAGGGTGAATTGGGTAAACAAAATTATACGTAGTGTATGTGTGTACGTCCTGGTCATCCAGGTTGGGGGTTTGAGCGTTGGGCTAACAACCCACTTCATAAAAACTAGATGTTACAAATCTAATCTAGTTGGCTAAATATCAACTTTGATATGAATGGCCCTTGGAGTAAGTAATGTATAAAGACCAAAGTAATTAGATTCTTTTTAAAAAATGCTTAAATTCTATTACATATTTCAGTCACACTTTAATTTGACGGTCCGTTTGTTGAATTTAAGTTACATTGCATCTACTTGCCAACTAATTCTCATTAGATTATAATTAGACTGTTAGGTTGGGGTTAGTGTAAGTTGACAAGTACTTGCAAAGTTTCTTATAGTCAGTTAAATGTCTGTTGAATGTCAGTATCAACGAATATTAAGACAGTCTACTGATACTCAAATGGACCATCGAAATAAAGTGTTACCCATATTTATAAATTACACCCTAATCTTTGTGATATTATAAACGTGCTAACCCATATCATTCTCAGCCACTGTAAGAATTAATATAATGAACAACATTATAATCCACCTGTAAAATAACAGCAGACACTAAATTTCATGCATCCCTCAGTCTAAACGTGTGTGAAATTAATTCTTTAAGGATTTATTAGTAAACGAAAGACGAACAATGTTTTTGAAACTTTAAACTTTTCTCTTTTGAGATGAAACTAATTCTTGCTTTTTCAATGTTTAGAGATTCTGTTTAAGCATTACTTTGATCATTTCAATGCTTTTTTTCTTGGCACTAATCCCACAGATATGACATAAAAGTATGTACAGTCTGGGGGATGTGTTCTCTTAATGCGTCTCTTACTGTACTTGTTTTATTCGTCCTTCTTTTATCATCTTTACACTACACTTGATTGAATACTGAGAGAGCGAGGGAGAGAGCAATGGCAAAGGAAGCGTGAAAAATAGAGGTCAAGAAGATATGAAATGAGACATGAAAGATGAGGTGGGCTGACGGGGAGGGGGAGAGAAAGAGTGACGGCGCAGAACAAACTCCTGTACCTTTCAGTGTCGATTATCAGCAGCAGACGACGCGACATGACAGACAAATGAGTGAGCTTTTAACAATCTCAGCACTTTACTCAACGCTCTGCCTCTTTTCCTCTCTCTCTTTCTGTCTCTCATTCTTTCTTTCCACCTGTCCTCTAGTAACCCTCCTCCTCCTTTCATTCTCTTTCATCCACTTTTATAGTCACTCTTTTCTTTCCGTTTCAGCATGCTTCACTGGCTGAATACAAACTGCTTTGCTAAATGAGTAAAATATAAGTTATTGAAAAGCATAAGCAAGGCGGAAGTGATATTATACAATACAGTAAAAAGAATGGGGTTTTAATATGTAAAACATTATAAATATTTAAAGTAAAATGTAGTATTCAAAGAGTTAAAGCTATTTTTGAAAAGTCTAAAATATTTGTGTGTTAAATATATATGAAATATATAAAAATATAATGTCTTAAAATAAGGTTGTTTTAAATTACCGTCCAGCAAATAAGAAAAACTCATTAAAAAACAGTGTAGAAAAGCAAAACTAGTATTAAAAAATTAGTGTACAGTAGAAGTATTAGTAAATTAAATAAGCCATATTTTAAATTATAAAATAAAATAATTACAATGTCATCTAAGAAACTAGTGAAAATAGAGGGATCATAAAATAAAAAAGGCAGATAAATAGTTCAATAAATTACAATAAAATAACTTATTATAATAAGTTAAATAGGCGCCACGGTGGCGCGTGAGTAGCACGTTCGCCTCACAGCAAGAAGGTCGCTGGTTCGATCCCCGGTTGGGGCAGGTCCCGGTTGGGCCAGTTGGCATTTCTGTGTGGAGTTTGCATGTTCTCCCTGTGGTTGCGTGGGTTTCCTCCGGGTGCTCCGGTTTCCCCCACAGTCCAAAGACATGCGGTACAGGTAAATTGGGTAAGCTAAATTGTCCATAGTGTATGTGTGCGAATGAGAATGTATGGAAATGATCGCTTCACCTTATAAAATATTATAAAATGTTATGCAAGGACACTGAAAATGGGAACAAATAGCAAATAAAACAATACAAGAACGGTATACAAAATAAAGTACAATTTAATTTAAAAGAACAGTAGTCCAAATTTGTTTGATTAATTCTGTTAAAAAAATATGTGATAATTAATACACTACCTGACAAAACTTACCTACGTTTTAGGAACTACAAATAATAACTTGACTTCTAGTTAATGATTTGGTATCAGAAGTGGTTTATATGAAAGGCAAAGGCCTCTAGATTACGCTTATTTTACCAAAATTAAATATGATAATGCCTTGATAGGACAGTAAGGTCTGACTTTGCTTAGACAAAAGTCTTGTCACTCAACAGGAATAAAGTCATGGTGCAGTGGAAAAAGAATTAATATTGACTCCCATGAGCTTGGAGGACTGCATCCATACATCTCTGCAAGGACTCAAATAACTTATTAATAAAGTCATCAGAAATGGCAAAGAAAGCGTTCTTGCAGGACTCCCAAAGGTCATCAAGATTCTTTGGATTCATCTTCAATGCCTCCTCCATCTTACCCCAGACATGCTCAATAATGTTCATATCTGTTCACTGGGCTGGCCAGTCCTGGAGCACCTTGACCTTCTTTGCTTTTAAGAACTTTGATGGTGAGGCTAAAGTATGAGAAGGAGCGCTGTCCTGCTGAAGAATTTGCCCTCTCCTGTGGTCTGTAGGCTGTTGATGTTGCCATCCACTCTGCAGATCTCTTGCACACCCCTATACTGAATGTAACCCCAAACCAAGATTTTTCCTTCACCGAACTTGACTGATTTTTGTGAGAATCTTGGGTCCATGCAGATTCCAATAGGTCTTCTGCAGTATTTGTGATGATTGGGATGCAGTTCAACAGATACATCTACCTTCTGCCACTTTTCAAAATGATCAACTAAAAGTCAAGTTATTGTTTGTTGCTCTTACAACTGGGATCAACGACAAGAATATTGTCAGGTAGTGTATGTATAAATAAAGTGAAATAAAAATTTTAAATGAAATAAATATCAAATGAAAACATAATATAAAATACAAAATATAATTAATGTAATAATAACAAATGCATAACATTTAAATAAAAAAATAATTTAAAATAACAAAAAAAATATGTAATAAAAAGCAAAGAATAATGATTTATAGAACAGACAACACTCCACTAATTAATTAAAAATAACAAACAAAATGGAATAAATTTCTAGGATAATATTTGAGCAAGGCATTAAAGAGAATAAAGATTCAACGAAAGCTTCATGAACAGAGGCTTATCCTGAAGTCCTCCAGAATGCTCTGTCTGTCTGTCTCTGGATAATGAGACATGGCACAACAGCACTGGCCTTAATGTGTAGACGCTGCTTATGAGAGAATGAATAATGGAATGAATGAGCAAAGAAGGTGGAGGAGAGGAAAGGAGAGGCGGCCGAAAGCTTTTGTTCCTCATCCTCTCTGTGTTCGGCTGGAGAGGGACATTAGCGCTGTGAATATTTGATGAAGCGCTGTTCATTTTGTATGAACTATCTGCTCTCCCACAGTTCACAGCAAATTCATGTACCGCCTGTAAACCCCTGCCTGTTTGTGTGTGTGTTTTTATGTGTTCTTCAAAAATGTATGACGTGTTTACTAATGTGAATATTAGGGATGTAAAAGATTAATCGACGATGGCATTTTCAGCTGTGCAAAGCGCTGTGGTCGACACGCTGACCTTTTCTCCATGTTTTTCTTCCTGTGCACGGTTTGGGAAAAGCATAACACATTTGCAGCAGCAAACAGTTGCTCATATACTGTAGACCAGTAGACTACTGTGTGTGGAGCAATTTACATGTACAGTACTAATCATTATTAAATGCTACAATCCTACTAGTCTTTTATTAAAGTAAAAACATTATACTTTAAGTGATGATGCTTCTTTTTTTTTTCTTTTTTTTGTGTCGTTTTGCACATCCTGTGATGTAGGGGTGGGACAAAATATTCATATGCCAATTTATCACAATTTTCTGGCTGTGATACATTATTGATACTCAGGGGTGTTCAAACTCAGTCCTGGAGGGCCGGTGTCCTGCTGAGTTTATCTCCAACTTGCTTCAACATGCCTACCAGGAAATTTAATAGTATATCTTGTAAGAGCTTGATTACCTGGTTCAGGTGTGTTTGATTAGGGTTGGACCTAAACTCTCCAGGACTGAGTTTGAACACCCCTGCTGTAGCGTCAAGTATCAATTTTAATTTTTGCCATTTTGCCTTTATTTGACACAACAGTAGAATGACAGGAAGTGAAGTGGGAGAGAGAAGGGAATAGGATCGGGAATGGTCCATGAGCCGGGATTCAAACTCAGGACACCCAGAGTGCTGTTGCACTAGATGTCGACACACTAACCACTGGGCTATCGCGCCTACTAAGCATTGATATTTATTTAAATGTACAAAAGATCTAAAATAAGTCTTGCATTGCAGCCATTTATTGCTTTGGCTGCTGTACACTCACGGCTAAGTAAGTGTCTAAAGTTTACAGAAGGTGACACGGTGGCTCAGTGGTTAGCAGTTACCTCATAGTATGAAAGTCGTTGGTTCGAGTCCCGGCTGGGTCAGTTGGCATTTCTATGTGGAGTTTACATGTTCTCTCGTGTTTCTGTGTTTGCGTGGGTTTCCTCTGGGTTCTCTGGTTTCCCCCACAATCTAAAGATGACAAATGTGGTGTACAGAAGGTGAATTGACTAAACTAAATTGACCGTAGTGTATGTGTGTGAGTGAGTGTGTACGGTTGTGTGAATGAGTGTGCATTTTTCCCAGTACTGCGCTGCAGCTGGAAGGGCATCTCCTGCGTAAAACATTTGCTGGATAAGTTGGCGGTTCATTCCGCTGTGGCAACCCCAGATTAATAAAGGGACTAAGCCGAAAAGAAAATGAAAGAATGTTTTACACAGCGGATGCCCTTCCAGCTGCAGCGCAGTACTGGGAAAAATGCACACTCATACACTACAGACAATTTAGCCAACCCAATTCACCCAAAGCAAACCCACGCAACCACGGGGAGAACATGCAAACTCCACACAGAAATGCCAACTGACCCAGCCGAGGCTCGAACCAGCAACCTTCTTGCTGTGAGGCGAACGTGCTACCCACTTCGCCACCGTGGCGCCCTGTGTAAAAACATAAACTAGATAAGTTGGTGGTTAATTCCATTGTGGCTAAAGGATTAATCCGAAGAAAAATAAATGACATTTACAAAAAACTATAGTAATAATAAAATAGAAATTTGACAGTTTTTTGTCAAATATAATTTGTATAAAATTGTTATGCTGCTACTATGGCTAATTTAGAGATTTGACCTTTCTGCTATACATCTTATAGACATCTTACATCTTACAAATATTCTGATATACAGTATTGTGGATGGTTTTCTTGAAACATATTGCAGAGTCAATGATGTGATATATCATCATCAGGGGCTAAATATTGTAATAATTTCGTATTGTGAGTTAACCTGTGATTCTCACCTCTATAGTGGTGGTGACACCTAAAAGGTTCTGCGAAGTGCTTTAAAATGTTTTTATTTGATGTTTGACGTAATCTCAAATGTAAAATGAATAGAGGGAGGAACACAGAGTAACTCCTCTCCTTTAAAAAAACAGCCAATAGCGTTTTGTTTTATCACAGCTCTGCCAGTGAGAGTGGTTGAGCTCAAGTGCATCAAATGAAAAGCAAATGAACAGTGTCTTGAAGGGAGCAGGACATGACATGTACGAGAGAGCATTTGATTGGTCAAGATTTGATGAGAAACTGAAGTATGAGGTGATGTGACAAACTGCAAGCTTTACATGTTTATATCAGTTTTATAGACACAAATTTTGTCACTATTTTGTGCCACACTAGCTTATATACAGTCCAACTTATATAGTCTGGACCTTTAAAGGAGATAGTTCACCCAAAAATCTAATTCTAAATTCTGAAAAATCACAAAAATTCTGCCATCATTTACTCATCCTCAGGTGGTTCAACACCAGTTTGAGGGTTTTCTTTTATTCAGTTTTAAGTTTCACATGGAAACAGAAAAAGGAATGTTTTGATTGCTTTTCTGGACTTTAAACATGTCAGGACCATTGCTGTCTATGAAAGAGCTCTTAGATTTTGTCTAAAATATCTTAATTCAGAAAATGAACAAAAGTCTCGAGATTGGAACACCTTAAGGGGGAAATTAGGAATGGGGGGATCTATCCTGAAGTATCGATATTTTCGATACTGGGAATGTATCAAAAGGATCGATCCTTAAGTAAAAGTATCGATCTTTCCTGTGTTTTTTTTTCTTACTGAGTGATCAGAGATTTAAAAATATCTAAATAATTATAGTGGCGTATATTATATAAATATTTACTTAAATAGGAACACCAATAGGAACTATAATATTCTTCTGCTGTATCTCTGCTGATAGATCAGTGTTATCTCACAGTGGTACAGACACAACACACACCCAGCACAGGTTGTTAAATTCGAGACCGGAGCTGTCAACATCATGACTGAACGTAAACGAAGTATAATCTGGAGTTATCATAAAAGTAATCAGCTAAAGGGAAAAAAATTCAACATTCTGTTGTTTCTTTTTTTTTAAAAATCACTATAAAATATGTACTTTAAGTATTGATAAGTATCGATTTGAGTATCGATATCAATTATACTTGTCTTGAAATACTTGGTATCGGATCGGAAACAAAAATATTAGTATCGCCCATCCCTAGGAGAAATTAGTAACAGAATATTCATTTTTGGGTGAACTATCTCTTTAAGGGTTGTCAAACAGTTAGTGCATTTTTGTTTTTGGGTGAACTATCCCTTTAATTTATTTGAACTGACAGCCCTAGTGAATATATGTGTTTTTTTTTAAATACAGGTTTGGGCCTGGAAGGAGAACGTGTGGGAGAAGGAGCGAGGGACGCTTCTGGAGAGATACACAGTGGAGCAGAGTAGACCTACAGCACAAGGGGGCGCCGTTCTGTCCACACTCACCATCAACAATGTGATGGAGGCCGACTTCCAGTCCACCTACAACTGCACGGCATGGAACTCTTTTGGACCAGGAACCATGATCATCACCCTAGTGGAGACAGGTCAGAAAAACACCCCGCTGTAGCTCTGGATCTGTCTCTCTGTCAGATGAACTGTCTGTGGGTATAATACTCTCTCTCTCTTTCTCTCTTTCTCTATTTCTCTCTCAGATATAGCATCCGAAGGTATAATATCTGTCTGTCTCTCTATCTCACAGATATAATGTCCGTAGGTGTCTTTCTCTCAGATATCTAACACCTGTAGTTATAGTACCGTCTCTGTCTCTCTCAGAAATGTTATCAGCAGGCCTAAAATTAACATTGTGCTTCACCCTCAATGGTCACTGATTGAGAATCAGACATAGAATATTTTAGTAAGGTATTAAACAATATTTCAATTTTTTAAAGCTGAACAAATTGGTAAACACACATATTTGCATTTTATTGTTAAAGTAGTTTAAAGTAATCAAAGTAAAAAAATATTAGGGAAATATTACTTATTCATGTTCATTTAAATAATGATAGTAATAAAAGTGAGAGCATCATAGCAACTGATCAGAGACCGCATATATTTTCTCTGGATTTGTTTATTCAGTACAATAGTAAACATTATGTGCTTTCCAACATTAAACTATTTAACTTTTATTTTGGTGGAAGCCAGCCTTCACAAGTTGTCGGCTTACACAGACAATCGAGACTCGCACTCTGGCACTTACTACAAACCCAGGACCATGGCACTCGGGCATAACATGAAGGACTGACAATTCAATACAAGACAAAGACTGAACTGAACACGGGTATAAATGCTCATGACATAACTGAACTGAATACAAACAAGGGAGAGACACAGGTGGAACGAATGAACATTAACAAACGGCGGGAAAATAGAATAAAGGAAATACATGACATCAACAGAAGCACATGAAACAAACACAACACAACACAGACACACCAGATGTGTGACACCAGCAGAGTAACTTTTCTTTTGAAATGCTTATTTCTCCACAACAGATTTATAAACCGTTCTAATTATTACAAACATGTTTGGCGCATGTTTTACTTGCAAAAACTGCAGAAATGACATCTTAAATTCTCTGTAGCTTGATTTTTGCACAAAACCACATGTCATTTTAAGGCATCGATTGAATCAAATAATTGCATTTAAATTCAAATAATAGCATTTCTTGTTAAAATCTGGTAAGTAATTGTGTTTTATGATATTTGAATGTTCATTTTGGGCCTCCAGCTTTAGATGACTTTCTCCTGGATATTGTGTCTTTTGGTTTCTTTCCGTCAGGTAGATAATATGTTATATACATGTGATTAATACAGTAGGCTAATACTGTCTTCCTTTTCATCAAATATATAACACCTGCAGATATACTCTCTCAGATGGTTTCTATATATGTCTTTGTGTCAGACATTTAACAACTTTATATATAGTACCCGTTTCTTTCAGATAGTGTCTTAAAAGCTTTCTATAACAGATAGTGTCTTGAGGGGACTTTATCTCAAATATACAGTTGAAGACAAAATAATTAGCCTTCCTGTGAAATGATTTTTCAAGTATTGCCCAAGTGCTGTTTAAGAGAGAATCTTTTTCAACATATTTTTCAATTTTTCTAACTAATGTCTTTTGTCTTTGTCATAATGACACTACATAATACTTTACTAGTTTAAAATTATACTATAAGTTTTGCAAGATACTAGTATTCAGCTTAAAGTGCAATTTAAATGCTGAACTAGGTTAATTAAGTTAACTAGATAAGTTATTTAATTAGCAATGTAGCCGATCAGAAAGGAATAATATTGACCTTATCCATATTTACGTTTTAAAATTATTTTGTATTTGTTCCAGTCAAGCATATTTAAATAAACCTTCATCTGAAGAAAAATTACATTGGAAATACAATGAATAATTCCTTTGCTCTGTTAAACATCCATTACAAATATGTTTGAATTTTTTTTATTAATAATATGTTTGTCTTCAGCTGTACAACAAGTAAATAGATTAGTAGATCTAGTATAGACTCGTAGATCAACTATCTTTAGTTGTCTTTCTTTATAATATATAGTGACTAGTATAATACTCTTCTGTGTCACAGACACAGCAGGGGTGCTCAATCCTGGTCCTGGAGATCTACCTTCCTACAGAGTTCAGCTCCAACCCTGATCAAACACACCTGAACCAATTAAATAGGACCTGAACAGCTTGATAATTACAGGCAGGTGTGTTTGATATGGGTTGCAACTGAAATCTGCAGGAAGGTAGATCCCCAGGAACAGGGTTGAGAACCCCTGGTCTATAGGCATCTTTCTCACACATATACAGTGCTCAATATACAGTATTTGAGCATACCCCTTTTTTGAAAATTAATATTTTTATCCATTTATCAGTGAATATAGGTATTTTGGTGCATTTGAACAAAACAGATATATTTATTAAAATAATTTTTTTAACACCAAACCTCTTTAGAAATAGACAGATAATGCAATAAAATTTTGATGTAATAAATTTTTCATTTTTAAAAACTACAAAATTTTAAATTTTGAAAAAAATAGCTTTTATTTAATATTTTTCTCTAACTAATCATTTGGGTGTAGTAATTTTGACCATTATCAAACGGTATTTTATTAATTAGCTCCAATTAGTTTTGGCTTCAGTACTGACTAATCTAATGTATATGCACAAATATAATATTGTATAGCTTCCTATAGAAAATATGAATCTAAATGAGAGATTTGTGAGGGGTGTACTCGTATATGTTGCGCACTTTATATACATATATAAGGACTGTAGTTTAATACCTGTCAATGTTCTATATTCTTCAGTTGTATATTTTCCAGATGTACAGTAACACCTGTACATATAATACCCATCTCTCTCTCAGATATATTGTCCAGAGATGTCTAACATATCTACATTATACTTGTCTGTTTTTTTCCTTAGACATGTCTCGCTCTCTATACCTCACTTTCTGAAATAGCATTTGTATTAATACTCATGTGTTTTTAATAGTACTGTCTGCTCCTCATACTGTATATAGACGTAGATATAATACCCGTCATAGACATAACATCATTTTAAGTGTTTCTTACCTCTCTGTCTCTCTCTCTCAGATATAATGCCTGTAGGTGTGATAGCAGGCGGATCTGTTGGCTCTTCCATTTTGCTTCTGCTTCTCCTGTTTGCTCTGATTTTCTATCTGTATCGACAACGCAAAGGCAGTGAGTACACGGTTTATGTGTGTGTGTGTATCTGTTTTCTGTTTATTTGTCTGAGATGAATTTGTCCAGCGAATCACTGGGAATTAGATGACAAGAAAATAAATGTACGTGTGCATTAGGAGGTAATGTGCTGAGAGTCAATTGTTGGAGAAAAAAAGTCAAGAGAATGAGTTTTTATTGCAGTGTGATGCCCTCGTGTGGCGAAAAACTGAAAAGAAGAAGTGAATATCTAATGAATATCTCAATTCAATTTTTGAGGAAAAATTCTAAATATGTATATAATTGAAGAAAATACATTATATTAATTGTTTGTTAACAATATATATTAAAATCATTAATGCATGTGTCAAAATAAAATATTATATACATTATATACATATATTCTTATATATATATTTAACACAGTGGCTAGCACTGTCACCTCACAGCAAGAAGGTTTCTGGTTTGAGTCCTGGCTAAACTAGTTGGCATTTCTGTGTGGAGTTTGCATGTTCTCCCCGTGTTCGCCTGGGTTTCCTCTAGTGCTCCGGTTTCACTCACAAGCCCAAAGACATGTGCTATAGGTGAATTGAATAAGCTAAATTGGCCGTAGTGTATGAGTGCATGTGTCAATGTGAGAGTATGTTGGTGTTTCCCAGTACTGGGTTGGGGCTGAAAGGGCATCTGCTGGATAAAACATATGCTGGAATAGCTGGTGGTTCATTCCGCTGTGGCGAACTCTGAAATAGAGACTAAGCCAAAGAAAAACAAAAAGAATGATAATAATAATAAAATATATTATTATTATTATTATTATTATTAATATAGTTTTATTATTATATTGTATTTATCAAAAATTTGCTCTACTCTGAAATTTAATGATAATGATATTATTCATAATAGTTATTTACTGTATACTATTAAGAATAGTAATAAAAGTGGTTTAACAGCGTTAGAAAATGTTCTCAGTTTTTACTATTTTTCTTCTTCTGAAGAAAGTGTTATTTATTGTATTTTGGATGAAAAGAGCAGTTTTTACACATAATTAACTATTAATTTTTACATTTAAGTCTGCGCCAATAGTCTAGTGGTTAGTGTATCGACACATACTGTAGCACAGAGGTGCTCGCAGCGACCCGAGTTCAATTCCCAGTTCGAGGTCCTTTGCCGATCCTTCCCCTATCTCTACTCCCCACGCTTTCCTGTCTGTCAATCTCCACTGTCCTATCAATAAAGGTGAAAACCCATAAAAAATAATTATAAAAAAAAATTACATTTAATTTTATGTCATAAATATATCATTTTAAAGTCTATTATCTACTACCCAGATACAAGTTTGTTTTCCCAATTGGCTATATTTACTTTAGTCTTGTTATTATATTATTCTGTAAATAATATTGATAGCATTTCTTCCAATTCAATTTATTTTCTTTCTTTTTTTTCAGAAAGTGAGAATTTATCAAAACGACAAATGTTTTCAGTTAATGTGATTGCAAATCATGGCTATTACAGCAAGCATATTCTCTAAATTAAAATATATTTGTATTTAGATTAAGAAGCAACGTCATCAGTAGTTTTCTGAATATTTTACTCAAACACATATACGTAAATTGCAAATCTAGTGAAACAGAATTTTCAAGCTGTCTCTTATATTTTCTCCATAAGCATACATACATACATACATAACTGTATTAATGTAAATCATAATTATCCAGAAACATTTTAATATCGACAATTTTTGACATGATTTTGTGCTAAATGAGTCAATAAAACATATTAAACATAATTAGATATCTCATGAAATTTGGACATCAACCAATATAAAGTACAAAAATGTCTGTTTTAATGATAAATAAGATATTGATTTATGCCCTTATTTTATATAACTACCTTCTAACACAAATTTCAGCCTGAGGCACCAATAAAAATACTGCAATCAAAATCCTGCTTTCAGACCAGTGTCTATTACTGTGATTTAATGGAAGTATTAAATCATTTCTCCTGTGAAACTTGATGTGGTCTCTTGTGTTCGCAGGTCGTCGTGGAGTGACGCTGAAGCCAGACATTAAGGTGGAAACGGTGAACAAGGAGACTCACAATCTGGAGGAAGAGGCCGCCAGCGCTTCAACAGCCACGCGAATGGTAAAGGCTATGTATTCTGTGAGTATCTATAGTAGAAACTAGGCTGTCAGGCTGTCGCTTTTAATTCCTTCTAAATTAAATACATTTACGGGGTGATTCACATTTGAGTGGGTAATTCTGTAACATTAATATTATATCCTACTCTGCTGGATAGCATTGTCCATATCACACTGATCTAAAATTCTATGTATATTACTATTGAAAAAAATGGGGTCAGTAATTTTCAGTAATGTTTTAAAATAATTATCTTATGCATTTATTTGATTAGAAAGTGCAGAAATATTGTGAAATTACAGTACATTGTATTTTAAATAACAGTTTTCTATTTTAATACGGATTAAAAATGTACATTATTCCTGTTAAAGCTATGCAGAATTTCCTGCATAAATTCTCCAGTTATCAGAGTCTCGTGTTTCTTTTGAAATTATGCTAACATGTTGATTTAATTCAGAAGAAAAATAAATTATCATTACTAACAATGATCATCATTGTTGAACCTAGTGTTGCTTAATAATTATTATTGAAAACAGTGACTACAGGATATTTTTGGACAAATATTTAAAGTATATATTCAATATTCTATAGTACAATTTGTTTTAGAAATAAATCTATGGTATGAATTTCAGTAAAAAAAAAACATCTCACTAGCTCTAAACATTTGAACAGTTTTGTAGTAGTTTATGAAATATATTGCAGATATTTTTATTATACATCTTCACGCAACATGTTTGCTTTCAGAGTGGAATAAAACGCTTCTGTTGGCTAGAAGCTTCCAGCGTTTATTAGAATATATTTAACACATTTGGCCAAAATGAACCTTGCTTGCCAGTAGTTGAATTTGCCGTCTGAAATTTTTGAAATGCGTGTAAAAGTACTTTATTTAGGAGGCGCTATAAGAAATCACTATTGAGCAATGACAGCCACTTTTATAGGTTTATAAAGTGTCAGGTTTACAGAGCAATTTCTGCTGTTTTATTCACAACGGTGAAGGATTTAAAGGGACAGTTCACCTAAAAATGACAATTCTGTCATCATCTACTCGCTCCCAGAAAGTTATTTCTTCTGCTGAACACATATTTTGGAGAATATTGTTAAAAAGACAGTTTGATGCTAAACATTGACCTCTGTAGAATGTCTGAGCCATATTGTGTAAGCCAACCATCCACTGTTTGATTGCCAATTGAGCAAATATATATGTATACAGTTGAAGTCAGAACTATTAGCCCACCTGTTTATTTTTTTCCCCAATTTCTGTTTAACGGAGAGAAGATTTTTCCAACACATTTCTGAACATAATAGTTTTACTAACTCATCTACCATGATGACAGTAAATAGTATTTTACTAGATATTTTTCAAGACACTTCTATACAGCTTAAAGTGACAGTTAAATGCTTAACTAAGTTAAACAGAGCAAGGAAATTTTCAGGGTATGTCTGATAATATTTTTTCTTCTGGAGAAAGTCTTATTTGTTTCATTTAGGCTGGAATAAAAGCAGTTTTTAATTTAAGAACCTTTTTAAGATCAAAATTATTAGCCCCTTTAAGCTATTTTTTTCCCGATAGTCTACAGAACAAACCATCGTTATACAATAACTTGCCTAATTACCGTAACACTTCTTCATAATTTATTTGATTGCAAAATTACATGTCATTGCTGGGATGCAGACAGAAACATAAATAACAGCATCTGAGAAAGTTGCATGTTTACATTTTGCATTTTATTTTATTTTGTTTTATTTTGTTTTATAAGTGTTTTATATTTTATTAATACATTTTTTCAAACATTCATAGTCATAGATAAAGAAATATGTGATCATATATAAAATGAGTTTCTATACATACTTTATACTTTAAAATGCCAAAAAGAAACAACCCTTTACGTGTGGTCAGTATATATAAACCATTAATTGACTGAATTTACAGAAATGGTACTTTTATTGTGATATATATCATTATCAGGATATAGATCATATCGATGTGGTCAAGCCATTAGCCCATGAACATTTCCTGCTTGTTATCAAACTATTTCATAACTGTAACAAGAGGCAATTCAATCATAGCTTAATGTTAAAACAGCTGTCATAACATTATTCGTGAATATGTGTCTCTTTTTAGATTCCCGGAAGCTCTAGAAATTAAAAATGTAAAACAGGAAGTACGTTGAGACCATTTTTTTTTTTTTTAACATCCCTCAAAATGTTCTATAAGGTGACTTTTTTTGGAGACATTACCCAGCCCCTACTGTAGATGATGACAGAATTTTCATTATTGGGTGAACTATCCCCTTTAATAAAGGATCTTTTTAAAGACAGCATATAAATAGCAAGAGTGCGTGATGGTGAAAGAGTTTCTTGCCACCACAAACATCTGTTCTTCACAGATTCTGATAAAGCTTTTCCTCCCTCTCTCTCTCCTTCTCTTCCTCCCTCTCTCCGTGTGTGTGTTTTGTCGTTTGATGGTTTAGTTTCTTCCCTCTGTCTCCCTCTCTCCCTCCACCCAGCCCTTCAAAGATGACATGGACCTGAAGCAAGACCTCCAGACCGAAACGCTGGAGCCCAAGGTGGAGGAGTACGAGGCCAAGGTAAGCCAGAGCAGAACTACTGTATATACACACATCAGTATGCTACACCCAGGGTTCATATGGTCCTGGAAAGTCGTGGAATTTTGTCAAGACAACAAACATCATGAAATTTAAAGAGCCCCTATTATACATTAAAAAGGGTCATATTTTGGTTTTGGGGGTCTCCAACAGCAGGCTAATATGCATGCATGGTCAAAAAACACTTTCATTGTCTTATAATATGCATTTATTTTTACCTAATTATCCCAGCGACTCCTATATGAATCGTTCAGCGATTCATTTGTTCCAAAACCCTTCCTTAGCGCAATGCTAAACTGCGCTGATTGGACCGTTGAGCCAGTCTGTTGTGATTGGTCGACATCATTCAGCGCGAGAGAATGCCCACCATGGCTTATTAATATCGAAGTATTCACAAACAATATTGAAGAGTTCACAAATGCATTTTAATCCGCAAACAAAGTGGCACGCATCACGTTTACGTTTACGATATGAGAATACAAGTTAACCAGATACACTACAAGCGGCTACAAGTTACAAAACACAATTAAATGCATCATTTACAAGCTAGAGAAAACAATGAGGCAACCGTTTTAATCGCACTTACTCACGCTTGTTAGATACAGGGTGCAGGCCAGAGTCACCATCAGACCACCGGGAAATGTCCCGGTGCTCCCTACGGCTAGTCTGCCCCTACTTACATCAATATTCTTTTCTGATCCTTCCTTTAACAAACGGATGACGAATCCCCCGTTGAAAGCGTGTAGATTTCAGAAGCACTCCTCAGAGGGAACACAGCACAAGGCTGGGCTATAATGCTAAGGCATTTTTGCAAAAGTAAACCTCAACCACTGTCTCTTCACAGTCTCATCTCTTGTTCATCTGCATACTTCCAAAATTATCCAGCTGAGCACGTTTGCTACAGTGCTCTTCTCTGTGTTTCCAGATGTAGCTGACTGATTCCAGTCCAAACCCTATCCAAAAGGTTTTTACCTGCACAATCAAATTCAAAACCGCCCAATCTGGCAACCTTTGCTTGCCGCTGTTGTTTGTGGTGTGTGCTGTGCGCGCACAAATGGGCGGGCGGGGCTTATTTTTCGTGTTCACATCATGCCGAAACGGCAAAAGATTCAAAAGCACAGCGATTCGTTTGAGGAACTATGAGTCGACTCTTTTATGGATGAATCAATAGTTTTAAACGCTGTGCACTTTCAGATTTAAGCCGTAGCTGGACATTTCACTTCACTTAGAGCTGTGTTACACACTGCATGCAAGCTCATTTTCAAAAACCAATAATAAGGGCTCTTTAAGCCTTATGAAAACACAAGCCAACATTTCTAAAATATTTTCATACAGACGGCAAGATATTTTCTGAGATCTATTTTACAGATCTAAAAAATAAACAAACTACATAGATTGTCACATATTTTTTTGATATGCTGTAATCAATTTGAAAGGGCATTTTTTCATTAAATGAAACATTAGGTCAGGAATATTTACCTGAACGTTTTGGAAAAGTCCTGGAATTTTTGTAGTAAAAAAAGTGTATGAAACCTGTACACCTGAAGTGAACTGAAGTGGGTTGTTTTCTTGGAATTTAGTGCACTGGGCCAGTTTAATATACAGAGGGCTGTGCAATATTTAATATCTATGATAACATTATATCATTTAATACTTTTGTGTAAGCTGACACTGACCACAAAAACCAGAAACATCTTTACTTGAAAGCAGTTTAAAAGCATTTCGCTGACCCCATTGGCAGATTATTTTGCTTGTTTTAAAGGAAAAACTTACTTAATTTTGCCATTTTATTTCTTAAAGAAGACAATATTTTTGTTGTCTAGAAAATGCTTCTTGATTTAAATTGTTTTAGATATTTGGATAAGAAACAAGACAAAAAAAATCTAAGTAAGAAAGGCATTTTTGCAGTGTAAAGGATTTATACTTCTGCGTTAAATGATCGTCGTGACCCATAGAGACTGCATTGCATGTAGTCGTGCATTTAAACTTCTGCATTCTGTTTGTGTTGCTCTGCAATAACACTTTCGAGCCGCCAGCTGGCAGCAGGATTAATGTTCCTCTGTATGGAGTTTCTTTGGGGGTGTTTTGTTTTTTCTAAACGCAACCTTAAGGTACATGTAGCTCAAACTTGCTTATTCTGAGGAAGGAACCGGTGGACGTGCAACAACTAAAGTTACCAACTGGTGTTCCTTCACGGGACTTCACTCTTAGGTTCACAGCTCTCTGCCTTACTCATACTTGTCAATGATACTAAGCTGACCAAATCACAGAGCTTGTGCTACACGTCATCGTGATGTGTAGTTACATTTTTTGAGAGTTGCACTTCAGCATTGGCAGCCATGACGAGGAGTCTGTGACCACATGAAGGCTGTGCGAAACTGTACGCGTGTGTTCGACTCAGAAGTATAAATCAGCCTTAAATTTTGCTGATTTCAAGAGTTCACACTTAGCTGATGATTGATTATAAAGCTTGTTTGGCATGCTGTCCCGGGAGAGAGCCCTGAGCTCATAAGATCCTCGATTGCTATGAAAAGATAACTACTTATTAGGAGCATGTCTATGGTGCTGATTTGGATTAGTCAATTAACTTAAGTTGCATGTTTTTGGACGGTGGGAGGAAACTGGGGAACCCGGGGGAAACCCATGTGAGCACGGGGAGAATGTGTAAACTCCACACAGAAACATCAGCTGGCTTGGTAAGGACTAGAACCAGTGACGTTCTTGCTGTGAGGCAACAGTGCTAACCACTGGGCCACCGTGCCACCCATCTAGGAAAGGAGGAGGAGTAGGGGTGGAAGAGGGGATTCTTCAAAATGAAAATGGCTGTGATATGGAACTTAGGGTATATATAGTGGCTTAGGACTCATCTGATTGGTGAATCATAAATTGAATAATGCAGGACCAGCTGCGAGCAATCATCTGCACGTGATCCTCTCGAAATTAGTTCATAAATAAACTTCACTAAATTTGATTAAGCAAACAGTAAGTGTTTCTGACCAGTGTATTACAGTAAAAAGAATTATCTTTGTCATTTCAGGACCCCACGAACGGCTACTACAACGTTCGAGCCACGACCCATGATGAGGTGCGCTCCTCCACCCGCTCACTGCTCTACCAGGAATTCCGGGCACCGAACCCTGCATCAGTTTCAGCATCGACTGGCGGCCCAGCCAACATTCACCCCGCTCCTGCGGGACGTTACGAGGTCCGTCCCACTTCCCGAATGGCTCACAACACCTACGCTCATTTCAACACAATCGCCAGGGCGTCACAAATCCAGCCTCCACCCAACCCCGTCTCCAAAACCACAGACTATCCCGCAGAGCGTGGCCTGCTGGAGTCCACCAATCCACTAGCTTTTGACAGCTACGCCTACTCAACCACACCTCAATACCGGTTAGGCTTTGCTCCGCCTTTGGAGGCGGGACCAGCCTATGAAATGTATCCAACGGGACAAGGGGTGGGGACGAGTCAAGATGCTAACGTGGGGAAATACCCAAGCTCAGCCCAGTTTCCATATTCAACCCCACCCACGGAATACTCTCAAAGACACACGCAAAGAATGCAGACTCATGTGTGAGACTAAAAGAAAAGCTTCCTTGGACGCAAATATATGGTACACACTGATTTCTTTTTTACACTATATGCAACACACACACATACACAAGTTTTCTACCTTTACAAAAACATGATCGAGAGAAAATTAAAGTGCCAAATTATTAACGAACCACAGCAGAAGAGGAAACCATGACAGGTCACAGCGCTGAATGGAGGACAACAGGTCAACCGAAAAAAGAATTCTTTAGATGGAAGAGTTTTCGGTGTGGCAAATCCAGTCTTCTATATCAGTGTTTCCCAACAATGTTCCTGAAGGCACACCAACAGTACACATTTTCAACCTCTCCCTAATCAAACACGCCTGAATCAACTCATCAAAACGTTAGAAGAGACTCGTAAGACATCCAAAATATGTAATGTTGGTGTGCCTTTAGGAACAGGGTTGGGAAACACTCCCAATGATGTCTGTGCCAAAATGGGACACTGCAAAAGAGCCATTAGCCGGTTTTCTCCGTGCGAGTCAATAATATTGGCTGCTTCCTTTGAAAGAAAGGCCAGTAAAAGGCTGGAGGGCAGCAGAATTTGGCTGTGAAAGCCCAGTGAAAGCCTGATTGCCGTCCGCACTGGAGTTTACGCCGGAACTCATCGCTAAACCCAATAAAACACGCTTTAGTGTGGGAGTTGTAAGTGAACTCACACTGATCTACAATGTGACGTCGCAGATTACGTGAGTTGAAGAAACTGCAGGTATAGACAATCGCTGAGTGACTGTACGGCGCGCTCACACTGCCGAGCTCCTCGCTGCCAGATTCAACTCTTCTGATGGGACGGAGACGCGAGTATCTGGGTAAACGCCACCAGTGCTTTTAACTCGCCAGTTTCTGTAACATTGTAGGATTTTTTTTCTATTTAAAAAAAACAAAGGAAACAAACAGATGCTACTCTCAGAGTGTCAAAGTGAGCTTACAGACTCTTCTCTGAACACACGCTCTGCCTCCTCCAAGAAAACCTCACGAGTATTTGATGCTTCGTGTTTCTGTGTGTGTGAGAGAGTGAGTGTGTGTGTGCTCATGTGACGTGGAGGAAAATGTTGAATGTGAAGAATCTCTTTCTCCGAAGTGTCCATGTATTTGTCCTTCACCCTTTCCAAGTAGAGTTAGAGTGCTTTTCCATATATGTATCGGAACTAAATTGCATTTGAAAGCGCTTTTATAATATTTTTCTAAGACGGCGGTGAGGGGGGTTGAGATCGAGTGGTTTTTGGTACAAGCAATGTAAAGGAGAACATGAAAATGTTTGTTTATGATTTGTCGACATTAAGTAACGGGGTCAATCAGATCATTTAAAAAAGACAAAACAATATTAAAGTTGAAGCAATTACGTCACGAGTCCGGTGTTCAGTGCGTTTCTTATGGACAATATAAAAGGGCTTTTATTGTCTGAGCTCAGTTGGGTTTTGTTTTGTTGTTGTTTTTAAATCTGGCTTGATGTAGATTTAATCTCTTGGAATTTTGCAGGACTTCAATTTTGAGAATATTAAAAATATGCAATGATCAATATATAAAATATAATAAATAAAGGGAACACTTAACCCTTCTGTACTGTTGGGGATGTTTCATCTACTACTGAACTTGGGTGATTTTGTGTCTTAATTTGGCCATAACTTTTCCTGTTTCAGCTAGCAGAATGATTTATGGTAACAAATCTTATTTTGACACATATTTTGAGAAAATACTTTGAAATTTTGAAGAGCTCAACAATACACTCTGGGCAAATTGACTACCCTATTGTTATGTCCAGGATGAAAACATCCACTGAATTAAAAAGCCAAAAAATGCATGTGATAAATATTTTTTTCAAATTATTTTGCATTAATCTGTTAAACAACCGCAGTCCTAATCAAAACTACTGAATTGTTCAGAAAATTGCAGGATTTTAACTCTTTAATTCAATTCAATTCATCTTTATTTCTATAGCACTTTTACAATGTCAATTGTGTCAAAGATGCTTAACATAGAAGTTATAGTAAATTGAAATTGTCAGTCCAGTTTTCAGAGTTGACGTTCAGTTGTACTTCACACTGAAGTTCAGTAATTGCCAAATTCATAAACGATGTCACTGATTTGGTGAAAAAACACACACAAATTGATGTATTTTCAATATAAACAGTAATTGTGGACAGGATTTTTTTTTAAGCTTTTATCACAGTCTTGGACATGTGAAACAACATTGCCTTTGATGCATTGTTTATGATTAATTTTCTCTCCCTAATTTACTGTTGGTGGCTGTTTTGACTTTCGTTATAACCACATTTTTGTATTATTACAAAACCATGACACCATGTAATCAAGCATTTTTGATTGTTGGGTGTTTTCCCTGTTTGGGAAGAGGTCAAATCTGTAATTTTTACAGTTGATCATCAGTTGGCAGCATTAATCCTTTAGACAGGCCTGTGCAAAATAAAACAAACAAAAAGGCTGGATTTTATATGGAGCATAACAGAAAAGTAAAGTGCGTGTCTGTGAGTGTGTGAGAGTGACCTTTATGCACTTACCTTGTGTGTCTGAGAAAATCAAAATATGCATCTCAGCTCTCAAAACTACATGGAGTAAACAAAAACAAAGACTGTATTTATGCACCATCAAATGTGGCTATAATGTAAAGCTGGGCAAAAACAGCCACCAACAGTTAATTAGGGAGGAAAATGCATCAAAGTCAATGTTGTTACTAATCGTTCACATGTACAAGACTGTGATTAAAGGGAAAAAGATCCTGTCCATAATTACTGTTTATATTGAAAATATGTCATTTTGTGATTGTTTTTTTTTTCTTCCACCAAATCAGTGACAACATTTGTGAACTTGGCAATTAAAGAGTTAAAATCCTGACATTTTCTAAACAATTTAGTAGTTTTGATCAGGACTGGGGTTGATTAACATATTTATGCAAACAAATAAAATATATATATGTGATGCATTTTTACTGAAGTTTAATTCAGTGGATGTTTTCATCCCGAACATAACAAAAGGGTGGTCAATTTAAACATTGCACAAGGGTTAAATAACACAATGTAACTCCATGTGTTCCCTTTATTATTACAGCAGTGTATTTGCATTTTACAGTGAAACAGCTGCTCTGATCTGTATTTTGAGTGCAGTTATGAAATGGCTTTTTATCAACGTTCTATAATTTCAAGACTTATTTGGCACCTTTACAGAGAAGACAATGAACCCGCCGATGATCAGATTCACATATCAGAGACAGAAAGACAAGCGAATGAATGTGCAGTACTGTGTTTCTAGTGTGTGAATGTGCGAGCATGTTTCAGTGTGACTCCTGAAATCCACAACACAACTGTACTGCATTTTAGCATTTATGATGAACATTTGTTTTAGTCATCTGATGAAACTGTAAAAGAAAAAATATGCCCTACATGATGTGCTTTTTTTCCCCACAGCAACTTTTACATCCTTTTTTTTATTATTTGTATGTGGATATTTTTCCACAGTATTATCAAATAAAATCATCTTTTATAGTAGCTCTTGTTGTCATATACAGCACTAACAGCATTGAACTGTTTAATGTTTGATTCTGATTAGTTTGTGAACATTTAAGGTGCGTCTTTTTAAAGGGAGGACAGAGCTACAGTAGGTTCCAGACAGGCTTCACTACACTGAATGGCTGCGTTCGAAACCGCATACTCAATGAGTAGGTACTCAATTTGAATGAGTACTTACTTAACGAGGAATAAAAGAGTAGGCACTCAACAGCCAAATCTCGTTGAGTATGAATGGGATCGTTCGTCATCCGCCATGTTTACGTTATCACGTGACTGACAAGCGCATCAACTTTGAAGAAATTGCAGGTTTAATGAATCGTGATTTAAATTAATATTTTTATTTACAAAAGTTAACATGAACTTATTGTCTGTATTGTTTGTATAACATTTTTCATCCACAAGTAACCTGCTTAAATCTCGCTTGTTTTCCTGTCTTGTTTGATTACTCAACGTAAATATTCTCATTTTGCATTTGTGTGCATATAATCTCATATAATACAAGAAACCCATTACATTAATGTCGTTTTTGTTAATTGTAAAAGATACATCCATGTTTTTCAGAGCCTGTATAAATTGTAAGTTTTTCTTTAATTAATAATAATTATAACAATCCCATAATAATATAAATAAGATGACAGGGGCAGAAGCACCTCGCATCAGTAACGTACAACTCTACCGAATAGTTTTTTCCTCAGCCTCCAATATTTTTGTAGTTGTGTCACTTTAACGGCAATGCAAAGAACCATTTTTTATGCCATAAAAGTGAATTTACTGATATACACACCGGTGCTTGCAAATTTTTTTGAACAGATTACATTTAAAGGTTTTTTACATCTGAACTCATCATATTTATACCAGTATGGAGAATTACTGTAATATTTTATTATATTGGCATCAGTGTTGTGTTACTTACTGTAGGCCATCCAAGAGTGATTTTCATCTTTGTGTACAGTAGTGCTTTAGCCTGCTTATTTTACATGACCAAAACTTGAAGCTGGGAATTAACATTTTGATTCATCCTTTTCCTTAAAATATGGATTTTTAATTTCAATAATAAAGGAAATCTATATAAATCAAACACATCCTTTATATACATGACACAAAATACAAATCAGAATGTGTTTTATACGCCACTGCTATGCATTAACACAGTCATTAGAGAAATATAGCCAATGTGAGTAATTCTTAATTTTCCATCAAAATAGAAAAAATAATGCATACATTATTGACAAATTATTATTTCATTTATTGATCATAAAATGAAACATTAAAAGAATGAATAGAAGTAACCATGACAAATAAGTCAACAACACATGAAACAAAGCTTTATTCAAACTGGTTAACAATCATGTATTGGAGACAGAACGGCATCTGCTGCATCTCCACACAGCGGGACCGGTTCTGCAGATGATCAGCGGCTCTTCATCTGTATTTGCCATCATCATCATCACTGCTGCAGTCAGACTAAAACGGCGTTGGGACATGAGGCTGTCCACGCCAGAGAAACCGATTCTGACGATGAAGAGACCACAGCAACATCTGTCAGGGTCTCGTCCACAGCACTACAGCATCTCCAGCATCATCTCCAGCACACTGCTTCTTCATCCTCAGTGCACACGACACAAGTCTGAGGACATTTCAGATCACACAAAACACAGAATAAAGAAGTCATTTTAACAGCACAGTGTCATTTTGTGTTCAAAAATAAATTAATAAAAATAAAATTAATTTTATCACTGATACAAACGAACAGATGAATTATGGTTTTATATAGATTTATGAATATTACATGTTACGTTAGCTAATGTAAACAGTGTCGACAACAGTATATTCTACATCAGCACAAACACATCACTCGCTCAGGTGTGTTTAATGTTGTAAATCTGCAACACTTCTCATATATTTAAGTCAGACATTTAATAATGGGTTTTTGTTTATATAAATTCACCTTTAAAGCGTAACGTGCTCACAGAAGTTCCCACAGATGATGTTTTAGCGCAAATATTTTTACGCTATTATAAACATTATAGCGCTATTATAAAGCATCTTTATACTGTCAGCAACTCTACAGTTCACTGTGCACTACCGTTAGCTGAGCAAATGCCATTCAACTCAGGGAAGCGTCTTTATGTTTTCCAATAACTTACATTTCTAAGCATCTGCGTCCCGTTTATCCTCAGTATTATGACGTAATTGTCGTCTCTCCCTTCTTCTTCTTCGTGCCGAATTGCTTTCCCATGGCCTCCTGGGATAGATAAGTAACCATCTGAGAATACTCCGGAATCTGGGCAGAAGCAGTAGGGCATCCGGGGATTTCTCGCCTACACTTTTATGATTACCGAAGTTTCAAACGTACTTCTTTCTTGGCGTACTGTTTTCTCCTATTATGTTGTGGGTGAGTATGCACATATCAAGGCAAATTAAGTATACGTACGGGCGAATCTCGCGAGGATTGAGGTAATTCTCGCCTACTGTTTTGTGAACATCGGGGATTCAAACATACTCAAACGCTCGCCTACTGCTTTTTCCATACCTAATAGGATGGAAGTATGCAGTTTCGAACGCAGCGACTGAGTCTGTTATTTCACAGCCTTCGACTCTCACAGGGTGTCCGCTGGGTCTTAAAAAGTATTAAATGTTAATAAATCATTTATGAGAAAATGAAGCCCCTTAAAAGGTGTCAAAAGGTCGTAATCGTGTTTTACAAAGTCTTAAATTTTGTTCAAGCGTTGTCAAAAGTGTTTGACTCCGAAAAAAAGCATAAACATATTTGATTTTCCCCTAATGTTAACAACAGGATGTTCGTTCCAGGCGATTGGTTCAGGCCGAGGCGCGTCCGTTAAGTGTGATCTCACGTAATTTGGAAGGTGATGTGACGCTCTCCACATGCAGTGAAACCATAGAGCAGTGGTGTTTAGCCCTGCTCCTGGATATCGACACCTGAACCAATTAATTAGGACCTAAACAGCACTAGATAATTACAGGCAGGTGTGTTTGATATGGGTTGCAACTGAAATCTGCAGGACGGTCGATCTCCAGGAGCCCGGTTGGTCGCCCCTGCCATAGAGTAAAACAAATGGGAAAATGTAAGTTTGCGTACTCCTCGTTGGAGAAAGACGAGTTTTAACAGTGGGTGAAACCTGTCGCTGAAAACAACCGCGTTATTTATTATTTCAAGCTTATTTTCTTCCGAGATTACCTTGGTTCTGTTGCAAGGTTGTGCTCCACTGGTTTATTTAACTACAACTGTTTATTAAGTTAAAGGTTTGATACTGATTAGAACTTGAAGTGGCGATGAGGTCTTAAAATATTATTAAAAGGTCTTTAAAAAGTCTTTAAAAAGGTATTGAAATTTCCTATAGGATTCCTGCATATACTCAAAATAACCTAAGCCAGTGGTTCTCAAACTGTGCGTACCAGTAGTGGTACACAAACTTCCTCCTTGTGGTACACGGAGGAATAATTAAAGTTAAAAAATCAACACACTTTTGACCCTTTGATGCATACGATAACAGCGATGTCATCAGTAAATTGATTTTAATAGGCTAAACCTTTTATTTAAGTGGCTGACAATACTAAATATTCTTAATTAGAGGAATGAATCTGCCTTGTTTTTGATCTGTGCAGTGCTGTAACTGCTTAATTAGGCTTACTAAGATTTTAGAGTTCCCAGAGATAAGTTGCGGCTGGAAGGGCATCCGCTGCGTAAAACAAATGCTGGATAAGTTGGCGGTTCATTCCGCTGTGGCGACCCTGGATTAATAAAGGGACTAAGCCGAAAAGAAAATGAATGAATGAATGAATGAAGATTTTAGAGATTTGTAAGTACAGGAGCTGCTTGAGGACAAAAACCTGACAAACGCCTTGAAATACAACATTTGAAGTGTCTTTAAGGTTCCTAAAGGGATAGTTCACCAAAAATGAATATGGTCTTCAATTACTGATGTCTGCTGGATCTGCTCTGTCCAGACTGCAGTTCATCTACTAGATGAGGCTCGTTCTTCTTTAGCAGACGGTAAAACTCTGCTTTCACAAAAGCTCCTCCAGAGTCCAGAGCTTTAAACAAGAATCTCATTTTCCTCTGATTTGTATCTGCAACCTGAAGTTCAGTATATAGTTCATCTGTAATCATGTGTTTGCTCTTCAGGCTGTCAGCAATCGCCATCACAGACACAACTCTCTGAATGAGTTTATCTCTGAGGGCATCCACAATTTCACTGCCTGATTGAAACAAAATATTGAAGTTACTCTTTAAAAGAATGTGAAGAGTATGACAAGAGAAACAATGACAACAATGAATATTCATTTGATATTATATTGGAATATGAAAACAAAACCTGAGATCTTTCTGTGCTCTGGAGGTTCTACTCCTTGACTTGGTGCTATTAATAATGTGAAAAATAAGATCAATGAGAATTGAGTCACATTCAACAATCATCAAAATACTACAGAGAAAATCAGTCATATTTAGACATATGCAGATATTCTATTATTCAATATATTGTGATGATGAACATGTACAATATTGATGTTGTGGGCACTTCAAAATGCAGTGAATAATTATGAATCATAAACATTCAGAATGCTTTTTAGGAATATTCCGATTGTTGTATAGGCAGCGGTTGTTCATCACAGCACCAAATGCTTGAAGACTCAATAGGAGATTCATTTACAAACAAACATTTTCATATGATAATTTGGTTGATCTATACAGCATTGAATATTCTGTAAATACAGATCAGCCTTTTGTTCATTAACTCCAATGTTCCATTTGTTAACATAAGTTAAGTCTAATAAAGTCAGTGTAATGACAACTTGAAAAAGCCTTTATTAATATTATCTGATGTTACTTTTATTAAACCCTGATAAGGCATTAAAATTAAGAGTTGTAACATTTTTATTAAATGGAGCTGATAACTTTTTTATTAGGTGACACGGTGGTGCAGTAGGTAGTGTTGTCGCCTCACAGAAAGAAGGTCGCTGGTTTGAGCCTCAGCTGGGTCAGTTGGCATTTCTGTGTGGAGTTTGCATGTTCTCCCCGTGTTCGAGTGGGTTTCCTCCGGGTGCTCCGGTTTCCCCCACAAGTCCAAAGATATGCGGTACATGTGAATTGGGTAAGCTAAAATTGTCCGTAGTGTATGTGTGTGAATGAGAATGCATGGATGTTTCCCAGAGATGGGTTGCAGCTGGAAGGGCATCCGCTGCGTAAAACAAATGCTGGATAAGTTGGAGGTTCATTCCGCTGTGGTGACCCCGGATTAATAAAGGGACTAAGCCGAAAAGAAAATGAATGAACTTTTTTATTAGCCTTAACATAACTTTAATATAGCTATTTTTACTGTTGATTTTAATGCTTTAGCTAATGTTAACTAATGTTTGTGAGATTATTGTTTTGCAGTTTTTTGCAATTTAATTTGTTGAAAAGATCTATTTACCTTGAACATGTAGATTGGTGTGAAAATGTTTTTGTCTCTTACTGATTTCATGTTTGTCATACTTTAATATTTCAATTTGTCTGATCTGGAACATTAGTCAACAATAACACAACTAAACACATCATGCAGGTTTTTATTATGAAGGGCAAACAAAATACAAAACTTAATGGCCCTGTGTGAAAAAGGGTTTGCCCCTAAACCTAACGGCCCATTTACACAGGGCATCAGCGTCAACCCTTCCCATTCACTTTGGCGCTGCTTCAGTGGCGTGCTTGCTGCAGAATTTGGGACTTTTTCAACTATTCAAGTGTCAACGGTAGTGTCGACCAATCAGATTGCTGTATGCAAATACACCAGCTCAGACAGTAGCTGATTGCTGACTGATTTCATTGGCTGATACTGCTATGACGCTCACGTCAGCCCCAACTTCAGACACGCCCTCTGTCAAGTGTTGACGCTGAAGCCCCGTGTGAATCGGGCATAATACAGTAACTGGTTGGGCCACCGTTAGTACCAACAACTGAAATAAAGCATTTTCGATAACTTGCAATGAGTCTGGAGGAATTTTGGCCCACTCATCTTTGCAGAATTGTTATAATTCAACCACATTGGAGGGTTTTGGAGCATGAAGCTGGAAAGCATGATGCCTTTTTAAGGTCATGCCACAGCATCTCACAATTGGATTCAGGTCAGGACTTTGACTAGGCCACTCCAAAGTCTTAATTTTTTTTTCCTTCAGCCATTCAGAAGAGGACTTGCTGGTGTGCTTGGGATCATTGTCCTGCTGCAGAAGCCAAGTTCGTTTCATCTTGAGGTTACTAACAGATGGCCGAACATTCCCCTTCAGGATATTTTGGTACACAGCTGAATTCATAGCTCCATTTATCACAGCAAGTTTTCCAGGTCCTGAAGGAACAAAACAACCCCAGGCCACCACACGACCACCACCACATTTTACTGTTGAAATTGGAGTATGTTGCCAAACGTCTTGGGGATCATCAAGATCACAAGACAAGCCTTAAAGTTTTTCTTGCTCAGCAGTGTTTTTCGTCTTGGAACCATTTTTTTTCTCTCTTTCTTATGGTGGAGTCATGAACACACCTTAAATGAAGCAAGTGAGACCTGCAGTTCTTTGGATGTTGCTGTCGGGTCTTTTGTGACCTCTTGGATGAGTTGTCACTGCGTTCTTGGGGTAGTTTTGGTTGGCCTGCCACTCCTGGAAAGGTTCTTTGCTATTCTATGTTTTTGCCATTTGTAGATAATGGATCTTGCTGTGGTTCACTGCAGCCTCAAAGCTTTACAAATGATTTGATAACGTTTTCCAGACTGAGAGATCTCAGTTATTTTCTTTCTCATTTGTTATTGAATTTGGATTGCGTCTCGCTTTTGTTGATCATTTTGTCTACTTCACTTTGTCAGGCAGCTCTTATTTTAGTGATTTCTTGATTATAAACAGTTGTGGCAGTGATCGGGCTTAGGTGTGGCAACAGAAATTAAACTTTCACACAGGGCTATGTAGTTTTGTATTTTGTTTTCCCTTAAAAATAAAAACCTTCACATTAATAGCCTGTGTAGTTATGTTTTATATTAGAAACTAGCTTAATTGTTGTTCAATTGCATATAAATATATGACAAACTCCCCAACACAGATGAATGCCCCCACTTAACCTAAATTCTTAATCAAACATTATAAAATCATCCCTACACAAAGTTTGAACAACCAAATTCTTTTTACCTTTAAGTAATATTCGTGGTCTGCTCCACACTTCCTTACAATCTTGAGCTTTGTCCAAAATCGTCAATCCAATTTTTTTAACGTCAACACCCAAAAACACTTCAAATGTGGGATGGTAGTTTGGGCCAAAATTATTATGTTCAAAGATCTCACTCTGAAAAAAAACATTAATAGCAGTACCAAGATTATAAGAAAGAATTTTAAATTATAAGTTGGCATTAATTTATGAATCCCCTGGCTACGGGAAAATGGATTTCCCCTAAAGCCATCCCATGTGCCCAGAGCTGAAGCAAAGTCGTTTCAAGGGGGAGGTTAGGTTATACTATTTGATTAAAGATTATGAGGGATTATGGATTTTTACAAAATAATGAAGTGCACAGTTTATTAAAAGGACTACTAGTATATACATATACAAATATGAAGATTAAAGTCTGATTTTATGCTAATAAGCTAGTTTTAAAAGCCTACGAGGAAACTTTTTACAGATCTGATATTTTGCACACAATTAGTGGTACGTTTATTTACCAATTTAAGACAAAACAATTTATATGTTCTGTCTACTGGCATGTGCAAGTACTTGAGAACTAACAATGGCAGTCTAGAGGACTTTATCATTAAATCTCATACATCCCTGCTGTATAGAAGCTGGGTGAAAAACAACATACAGAACTACACTCACTGGTCACTTTATTAGGTACACCCTACTAGTACTGGGTTAGATAGCATAATGCAGTTGCTGCAGATTTGTCGGCTGCACATCCACGATGCGAATCTCCTGTACCACCACGTCCCAAAGGTGCTCTATTGGGTTGAGTTCTGGTGACTGTGGAGGCCATTTGAGTATAGCGAACTCATTGTCATGTTCAACAACCAGTCTGAGATGATTCGTGCTTTATGACATGGTGCGTTATCCTGCAGGAAGTAGCCATCAGAGGATGGGTACACTGTGGTTATAAAGGGATGGACATGGTCAGCAACAATACTCGGGTAGGCTGTGGTGTTAATACAATGCTCACTTGGTACTAATGGGCCCAAAGTGGGCCAAGAAAATATCCTCCACACCATTACACCACCACCACCTGCCTGAATCGTTGATACAAGGCAGGATGGATCCATGCTTTCATGATGTTGACGCCAAATTCTGACCCTACCATCCGAATGTCGCAGCAGAAATCGAGACTCATCAGACCAGGCAACGTTTTTCCAATCTTCTGTAGTTCAATTTTGGTGAGCCTGTGTGAACTATAGCCTCAGTTTGCTGTTCTTAGCTGACAGGAGTGGCAACGGAGTGGTCTTCTGCTGCTGTAGCCCATCCGTGTTGTGCGTTCAGAGATGCTCTTCTGCATATCTCGGTTGTAACGAGTGGTTATTTGAGTTACTGTTGCCTTTCTATCAGCTCAAACCAGTCTGGCCATTCTCCCCTGACCTCTGGCATCAACAAAACATTTGCATCTACAGAACTACCATTAACTGGATATTTTCTTATTTTCAGACCATTCTGTATAAACCCTACAGATGGTTGTGCGTAAAAATCCCAGTAGATCAGCAGTTTCTGAAATAGTCAGACCAGCCCTCCAGGCACCAACAACCATGCCATTTTCAAAGTCACTGAGATCACCTGTCATCATCATTCTGATGCTTGGTTTGAACTGCAGCAGATCATCTTGACCATGTCTACAATCCTAAATGCATTGATTTGCTGCCATGTAATTGGCTGATTGGAAATTTGCATTAACGGGCAATTGGACAGGTGTACCTAATAAAGTGGCTAAGTACCTAATAAAGTACCAAGTTTGTTTAATTGACTATGATACCTTAAATATACTATATTTATTATTTGTTTGCACTTTTTATTTATAAGAAAATTATTATGATTTATCAATCGCTAAACATATGTTACCTTTGGTTGCACTTCACAGTTCTCTGGCTGGCAATGCAGACTGTATTCCCGCTCAAGAAACAAATGACATTTTGAAGTAGTCTCAATGTATTTTTTATCCTGGTGCGAGTGCAGGACCTTGAGGAATCGAGATTGGAGGCAAAGTAAAACATAGTGGGGTGAATTTACTGCATTTCTGCATTTTCATTGATAAGTTTTACAACAATCCATCTTTTAGTTATACTAGGGCAAAGGGAAGCCCTAACACATGTTCTGAGTCAGTTACGGGACTCCAGTGTCTTCAGGGTGCAAAATATAAGACAATCTCTGCACAAATGTCACTTTAAGCTGAATACTAGTCTCTTAAAGATATCTGGTGAAATATTATTCACTGTCATCATGGCAAAGATATAAGAAATCAGTTATTAGAAATGAATTATTAAAACTATTATGTTTAGAAATGTGTTAAAAAAACATCTTTCCCATAAACAGAAATTGGGGGAATGATATACAAGGGGACTAATAATTCAGGAGGGCTAATGATTCTGACTTCAACTGTATGTGTATGTAATTAAAAAATGTAATACTTTGAGAAAAATGGAAAGTTGCACACCTGCACTCAAGTGATGATAAAACATGAACACATAGAGGCTTGGTTCTTTATATTGATATATGACATGGCTACATATTCCTTGCTAAAAATATTCTAATCCAAAATGCTGCCAATGGCTTTTTTTTTTAAATGTGGGGAAAGAGTTGAACAGAAAACACAAAAGGAAATTAAAGTACCTCTGGCACTGGCACATTCCCTGGAAGCAAGTGGACATTCAGTATTTTCTCTACCTCTTCTTTCTCTTCAGCAGGTAGTGTTCGAAGAAAAAGCAGAACTTGTCCACTAATAGAAGGGCGACTGAATATCTTCATCCAGAGGAGTCCAAATAGAGAGAGATCTCTGATGTCAATCTTCACGTGAGTTTCTGTCACTTTAATTGGCTGCATTATTTCCAGATTCCCACCAGTGAAATGTGCTACAGCCAAACCATCCCTTTCGTCAGCCTCTATCAAACATATTCAAGTTTTTTGTTATGTGGTCAATTTTAAAGGTATAGATTTTCTTTTAATATCAGCCTCAAAATCGTAATGTGTGAATCTACAATAGTTGAGTTGGTTTATAGTTGACCAGGAGCCACAGTTTATAAAACATGTTATTTGTGGTGTTTTAGGCCCTGTGGCTATGCGATCTTAACAAAGATCATTTATATTTCAAGAGTTCACACTTAGCTGGATATTGATTTATAAAGCTTGTTTGGCATGCTGTCCTGGGACAGAGCCCTGAGCTCCTAAGATCCTCGAGCCCGGGGCTCCCTCCCGATTGCAAGGTGAGAGGGGAGTTTGAGCTCAGGTAAGAACTCCCCTGCTGTAGTAGCTAATGAACAGATAGTGATTGTTAAGAGATAACCACTTACTAGGAGCATGTCTATGGTGCTGATTTGGAATAATCCCAATTAACTTAAGTTGCATGTTTTTGGACTGTGGGAGGAATCTGGAGAACCCAGGGGAAACCCGAGAGAGCACGGGAAGAACGTGTAAACTCCACACAGTAATGTCAGCTGGCTTGGTAAGGACTAGAACCAGTCACGTTCTTGCTGTAAGGCAACAGTACTAACAACTGGGCCACCGTGCCACCCATCTAGGAAAGGAGGAGGAGTAGGGGTGGAAGGGGGGATTCTTCAAAACGAAGATGACTGTGATTTGCAACTTAGGGTATTTTTAGTGGCTTAGGAATCGTCTGATTGGTGAATCATAAGTTGAATAATGCAAGACCAGCTGCAAGCAACCATAAGTATGTGATCCTCTCGGAATTAGTTTATAAATAAACTTTACATTATATGATGAAGATTATAGAGATATTTCATTCATTCATTTTCCTTCGGCTTAGTTCTTTTATTCATCAGGGGTCACCAATAAACTTATCCAGCGTATGTTTTACACAGCGGATGCCCTTCCAGCTGCAACTCTACTAAGAAACACCCATACACATTCTTACAAGCATACACATACACTATGGCCAATTTAGTTTATTTAATTCACTTAATAGACATATCATGCAGCCCTAGGTTAACATTTTAATAATAATTCCTTACATTTATATAGCGCTTTTCTGGGCACTCAAAGCGCTTTACACACAATGGGGGGGTGGGGGGGATCTCCTCATCCACCACCAGTGTGCAGCATCCACCTGGATGACGCGACGGCACACTACACACCAGCTGATTGGTGGAGAGGAGACAGAGTGATGAAGCCAATTAAGATATGGGGATGGTTAGGAGGCCATGATGGACAGAGGCCAATGGGCAGATCTGGCCAGGATGCTGGGGTTAAACCCCTACTCTTTTACGAAAAACATCCTGGGATTTTTAATGACCACAGAGAGTTGGGACCTCGGTTTAACATCTCATCCGAAAGACGGAGAGTCCCCTTCACTATACTGGGGCATTAGGACCCACACAGACCGCAGGTTGGGCACCCCCTGCTTCCAGCAGCAACCTAGCTTTCCCATGTCTCCCATCCAGGTACTGACCGGGCGCAGCCCTGCTTAGCTTCAGTAGGCGACCATGTGAGAGTTGCAGAGAGCTAGCTGCCGGCTAGCTCTCTGCCTAAATAGTCTTCATAAAAGTATCAAAATCCCTTACACAATCCTATTAATTTACAAACATATCATTATCATCTTTTTATATGTACAGTATCAGACTTCTCTTCAAATTCTAACTACTAAATATTTTTTTGGAATGAACCAATACAAAACATTAATAATCAAGTACGAAGAAAGGAACCTACCAGAGAATATTTCACAGTGAGGAAGGTGCAGTTTTAAGATTGAGCCATTAAAACAGTCAATGTCATATAAGGGTCCTGCGGGCTGCATTTGACCCAAACCATCTAACAGACGAGGATCCCACGGGACGACTCTATACCTCTCCTTCACCATCCATCACAAACACAAGACTGGTCAGACTGCACTGAAACTGACCAGCATGCGGACACACAAACCTGGAAGACAGGACATTTTCATGTTAGTAAAGAAACCATGAACTCAGAAACGCTTGATCTTGAGGTCACTGTACTAAAAAAAAACATCCAGAACATTCTTGTTTGTCTAGTTGTCTCAATCCGCACTCAATTATTGTTCTAAATCAATAGCACTAATTATTGTTCTAAATCATTTATACAAATTGTGAGTGTTACTACATTACAGCAAAATTTGAGGTGTGAGTAGAGTGGACAGTACATACTGTAGGTGCACAGACACATATTTAGTTCTATTCTTTTTTTTTTCTTTCTTTTTTTTGGTATCTTATTGAGTCTTTGTAACATGGACCACACACCACCTGACAAAAGTCTTGTTGTCGATCCCTGTTGTAAGAGCAACAAATAATAACTTGACTTGTAGTTGATCATTTTGAAAAGTGGCAGAAGGGAGATTTTTCAGACGAATCATCTGTTGAACTGCATCACAATCATCACAGATACAACAGAATTAGACCAATTAGAACCTGCATGGACCCAAGAAGGAAGTTTGAATCTTGGTGAATCTTCCCAAGAAGGAAGTTGAAAAATCATGGTTTGGGGTTACATCCAGTATGGGGGCGTGTATGAGATCTGCAGAGTGGATGGCAACATCAACAGCCTGAGGTGTCAAGACATTTGTGCTGTCCATTACATTACAAACCACAACAGAGGCAAATTCTTCAGCAGGATAGCACTTGTACTTCAGCCTCCACATCAACACTCCTGAAAGCAAAGAGGGTCAAGGTGCTCCAGGATTGGCCAGCCCAGTCACCAGACATGAACATTATTGAGCATGTCTGGGATAAGATAAAGGAGAAGGCATTGAAGATGAATCCAAAGAATCTTGATGAACTCTGGGAGTCCTGCAAGAATGCTTTCTTTGCCATTTCAGATGACTTCATTAATAAGTTATTTGAGTCCTTGCAGAGACGTATGGATGCAGTCCTCCAAGCTCATGGGAGTCACACACAATATTAATTCTTCTTTCACTGCACCATGGCTTTATAGTCTATACCAGGGGTGTCCAAAGTTTTTTAGCTGTGGGCCAGATGCAAAAAACAACACGTTGTCCCGGGCCAAATTTTACAATTTCACAGAAAGGCATATATATATATATATATATATATATATATATATAACTATATAAATATATATATATATATATATATATATATATATATATATATATATAGATATATATATATATATATATATATATACACAGTGTGTGTGTTTTTATTATGGAATTATTTTCTACATTTTAAGATCATAATATATATTTTACTCACCAAGCTCTGTTAATGTGAACAGTGATGTTGTGCTTAAGATTTCAGAATTGATGCCAAATCAGTCGTGTAGTAGATATACGTAACAAATCACAGAGGTGGCTGTTAGTTAGTTGTTCTCAATGAACTTTTGTTTAGATTCATCAGTAAAAATGTTTGCTTGCATATATAGGAGGAGCCAAACAGACTCATCATCCTTTTTGAATGGCGTTTGGGAAATTTGGATGAATCCAAACTTTTGTAAAACTCGGACATTTCCTGCACTCACTGTTGGTTTTTCTTTCACGTCATAACAGGCATAACTGCCTAATTGAAGGCACATGATAGCGACACCCGGTGGTTATTTATTGAAATACGTTTATTTTTGTACAGCGGGCCAGATTCTATTAATATTTATAAAAAGCCCCGCGGGCCATCTGTGGCCGTAGTTTGGACACCCCTGGTCTATACTGTACATCAGTGTTTCTCAACTGGTGGGTTGCGACCCAAAAGTGGGTCGCAGGAACATTTTCAGTGGGTCGCGGAGTGTGTGGTCAAAAAAACAACAAAAGTTAAATTTTTAACTTGTTTTGCGTATACCAGACTTATTTTGAAATGTGCGCATGACAACAGATCCCTTTGGAATCGACGTGGAAAGCGTCATGTTGCCGAGCAACATAGAGAGTCAGCTTGTGGAGCTTTCATGTGATAAGACGCTGAAACAGAAATTCAGTGAAGTAGTAAGCCTCTCCCAGTTTTCGCGATCTGAGAGTGCGATCAAACCCATCCCATTCAGAACTACGTATTTGTGTGAAAGTGGCTTCTTCTTTTACTCGGTGCAGCTCAAGTCAAAGCAAAGGAACAGGTTGTACATAGAGCACGATCTTCGGGTATCACTGTCTACCATCACCCCTGACTTTGAAACTCTTATCACATCAGTAAAGCACATCCTCAGTTATCGCATTATCTCCCCAAATTACTGTTAAGTGAAACATATGTTTATAATTGCTGTCATATTAGATGTAAAAATGGTTATGGATGTTTTAATTTTACAATTTGCTGGTTTGTCCTGTTCAACAGGATCAGTGTTAATGTTTTATTAACAGTTCAGTTTTGTTCATGGTAACAACCTTTCCTTACTGTTTACAGTGTTTGTCATTTTTACTTTGTAATATTTCTATTATTTTGTTAAATGTCAGCAATAAAATATTGTTTATTTGTAAGTCTTGCTGATTTTCTCATGATTTTTCTTTCACTACTTGTGTATGTTAACAAATAAATACAAATTAATTATAATTCCTAAAATTATATTAGAGTTCCTAAAAATATGGGTCCCGTGGCCAAACCAGTTGAGAACCACTGCTGTACATTATTTCTGTTAAGTGACAAGACTTTCGTCTAAGCAAAATCAGACCTTACTGTCTTACTTAAATTATCAAAAATCAAGGCATGATCATATTTTATTTTGGTAAAATAAGCGTAATCTAGAGGCCTTTGCAAGGTAGTGTATAAGAAAGTGTCCTATACATAGACATGAGTCATTCAATGTTTACATTTAAAGGTGAGAAACTGAGCACATTATCTTTTTACAGATTGCAAAGAACATAACTGTTCAATACCTGTATGTATTCTTGTCTTTGTACTTGTCATCTTCTTGAATACATTCAGGTGTGAATATTTCTGCATCATCTGAGAGCTGAAATAAAGAAAAGAATAATCTTTCTTTCTTTTTCTGATTTTCTTGAAAGCCAGAACATTACAGATGCTACTCACTGTTTGTCCTGAAGATGATTCTGCTCCTAAGGAAAAAGTAAGACACAAATGCACAAGTGACACACATTTGCAGTTAAGAAACTGGATCTCAAATCTGATCTCATAACACCACTGATTTTCTTAAAAAGTTCTGTTCAGAATTCTGTTGCTGAAAAAAAAAAACCCGAATGATTGCTAATAATCAAATGAAGACTAAACATTGGCTTTGGTAAATAATAATTGGTATATAATTTGTAATGAGACTATTTAAATAGTGAAAGAAAAATTATAATTCTTTACTCCTAAAAATACTTGTGTTATTGGACCCTTGCTGTCTATGAAAACAATTCATTTAAATTAAAATGATACCATCTTTTACTCACCCTCCACTTGTTCCAAACCAGTTTCAGTTTTTTTGGAAAACTGTAACATTCGACGTCTAGTGCTTCGAAGTCTAGACCTTGCGGCTGTGAAACATGTTTATAAAATATATTAATATTTGTAGTTATATTGGTTTATAAAATCTAAGAGTACATACCCATGCTTAAGCTTTTTGGGTGCCTTGAATGTAGTTTCCATCTGGACTCGTCGTCTGAATCTGATAATGAAATACACACCCCTGAGGAAAAGGATGATCAGGTCAGGTAAACTATAAAACTGAAATGACAAATATGCTACAGCATAACCAGCTACATGACAAGGATATTTAAGTTGGGTAAAGGTTGTGTAACTATGAATGAAATTACAGAATTTAGTCTGATAACAGGCCTCAGGATCTTTAAAAACCTTAAAAGTTAGATCATTTTATTATGATATAATACCCTCACTTGACACTTTATTAGGTACACCTGTCCAACTGCTTGTTGACGCAAATTTCTAATCAGCCAATCACATGGCAGCAACTCAATGCATTTAGGCATGTAGACATGGTCAAGATGATCTGCTGCAGTTCAAACAGAGCATCAGAATAGGGAAGAAAGATGATTTAAGTGACATTGAACATGGTTGTTGGTGCCAGATGGGCTAGTCTGACTATTTCAGAAGCTGCTGATCTACTGGGATATTTACCATCTCTAGGGTTTACAGAGAACGGCTTGAAAAATATAAATATCCAGTGTGCGGCAGTTCTGTGGGCGCTAATGCAAATTGTTGATGCCAGAGGTCAGTGGAGAACGGCCAGACTGGTTTGAGCTGATAGAAATTAGGGGCAACAGTAACTCAAATAACCACTCGTTACAACCGAGGTATGCTGAAGAGCATCTCTGAATGCACAACACGACCAACCTTGAGGCACATGGGCTACAGCAGCAGAAGACCACACCAGGTGCCACTCCTGTCAACTAAAACAGGATACATCCTGTTATGTACATACCCCACGTTCCCCGAATAGGGAACGGAGATGTGTATCTGATACCAGACATATGGAAGTTTGTCAGACGATCAATCACTCTGAAGAGTAAGAAAACAGGCCAATGAATGGGAAATGAATTGGCAGAGCTCAGCTCCACAGCTGACAGCAATTACTCAGTAGTGGGATATAAAAGCTGGCAGCTGAGCAGTTAGCATTAGAATTTTTGCCTGCTGAACAACCGATCACTCAGCTAAGCTTTGTTTGCCAAGTATAGCGTGAGTGCACAAACATCATCAAGAGCGCAACCTTCCAACATCCCCTAGGCCCTTTAATTACCATTACATGGGAATAATTAGAAAGTATAGATCAGGGGTTGTAATGAGCTTTTACCTAGCTAATATAGACTAGGGGTTTAGAATATGACAGTATGTTGGGAAAGCGTGCTAGTCCCCGAAGGGGAAGGACGCTGCAGTTGGGAAGAGGGGAAATTGTTGATGGCAATGGAGTGCTACATATGATAAGCTGGTTAGCGGTTAGGGAAGACACAGGTCCGCCTGGTCAGGGCGAACACTCCGTAGCTGAAATAAGCATATGAGATCGCCATTGGGGCGTGCAAAGCTGGCACCCAAGCTCAGCATGTGGATAGACCAAGAGTGGGCATACCTGAGCCACGCTCAGGTATCACATTGAGCCAGGCACCCAGTTCCTTTAATATAGACCAAAATCTCTGAGGAATCTTTTCAGTACCTTGTTGAATCTATGCCACAAAGGATTAAGAAAGTACTGAAGGGGGGTCACTTCAAGGGGGGCAAAAAAGGGGGCAAAAGAGGGTCCAACCCGGTACTAGTAAGGTGTACCTAATAAAGTGGCCCATAAGTGTATGTCTGTTAAACATAATTTGTCTGGTCTGATAAATACAGTTAAATAACATCCAGCTTTCTGCATAGGAGTGCTAAAAGACAGATAATAGGATCAGTAATCAAGGAGTATTAAAAGCGACAGAAAACATTGTTTTTTTTAAAAAAAAACAGACTTAAGCACAGAAATAGAGGGGGAGAATAGTTTTCCAAAGTACCAGCAATTGCTAACATAAAAATGTGTTTTTTAAAGCGTGTTCCAGGCAGTGAGTAAACTGGGATCGAGAGGGGGTATATGGACAGGCCAATCTGTGAGGTATTGAGGAGCAAGACTTTTGATGGCTTTGTATACAAACAACACAAGTTTAAAATCAACTCTATATTTAATGGGTAACCATTGAAGTGTGGATAAAATAGGGGTGACTGACTCATACTTGTGGGTTCCAGAGAGTAGACTAGCAGCTGCATTTTGCACTAGCTGCAGTCGAGAGAGAGAAATGCCACAATAGAGAGTCACAGTAATCCAGACAAGTTGTAACAAATGCCCGAATCCCTGTTTGGAAATTACTCTGGGAAGAAAAAAGCCTTGACAAAAAATTTTTTTTACAACAGAACTGATCTTTTTGTCAAATTTCAAGTTTTCATCAAGCATAATGCCAAGATTTCTTACACACTGGGTTACGTGCTGGGCCAAAGAACCAACAGCAACATCTAGCACATTTTCTTTGTGCCCAAATAGAATTATTTCAGTTTTATTCTCATTTAAATTTAGAAAATTGCTCAAGAGCCATAGATTAAGTGCCATCTGCACTTACTTTAAATGAAAGATACTTTATATTTGTAAAAAATAGTACCCAGAGGAAGCATATACAAAGTGAACAATGCACGCCCAAGGACTGATCTCTGTAGAACTCCACAACTGAGAGCAATATTGAATGAGGACTGATGGTCAATGTGCACACTAAAACATCTACTGGTCAGATAAGAACAGAACCACTCTATAACTGTGCCGTGATTGAACTAGGCCTACAGCTGTTTCTAAGCGTGTGGACAGGACCTTGTGATCAATCAAGTCAGATGCAGAATGTAAGTCTAAGAAAACTAATAATTCCCAGAATCAGTTTCTGTAAAAAATATCATTTGAGACTCTGAAAAGTGCAGATTCAAAACTGCGTAATGCTTTAAAACCAGATTGAAATGTCTCGTGGACCAAATTTAAAGTCAGATATTTTTGGAATTGTGTCAAATCCACTTTCTCAAGAAACTTGAGATAAAATTTAGATTAGAAAATAAACGAAAATTAGAGAAAGAGGATGGATTGAGGTTTAGTTTTTTTAAGATATGGTGTCACTACACTACATTTAAGACAGAAAGGGAAGGAGCCAGCAGACAAACATTTGTAGATACCCAATAGCAGACCAGGACCTAATGTATTCTTAATTTGTTTAAAGAAAAAAGGTAGAATAATATTCTAAGGACAAATTGAAGGTTTTAAATTACAACCAATTTCCCTACAATATTACTACATGAGAAAGAGAGAGTACATGTGAAAATATAAGAGAGTACATACCCCCCTCGTCATGTGAATCTGATGAGCATTCTGGGAAAGAAAAATCAACATGACCAAAAATATTAGGGTTAATTTAGGCTTGAAGAGGCTGTGAATGAATTGTGGTCAATCAAATCAAATGCAGAATGTAAGTAATAAAACTAATGGCAAAGAATTTCCAGAATTTTTCTGTAGAAATATCACTTGACACTCATAAAAGTACACATTCAATACTACTGTATGTAATGCTTTAAAACCAGATTGAAAGGTCTCTTGGATTAAATTTAAAGTCAGATATTTTTCCAATTGAGTCAAAACAACTTTCTCAAGGATCTTCGAGATATGAGACAAAAGATAAGAAATAGGACTTTCAGTTGAAGAGAAATACTGTAAATCAGAGAAAAAGGACAGATTGAGGTTTGTACTACATCACATTTAAGACAGATAAGGAAGGAACCAGTGCACAGACATTTGTTGATAACCAATAGCAGACCAGGAGTAAATGTATTCTTAAATAGTTTTATGGAAAAATGTGGAATAATATCCTGAGGACAGATTGAAAGTTTAAAATTACTAACAATTTCAGTACATGAGAAAATATGAGAGTACATACCCTCCTCGTCATCTAAATCTGACATGCTGTCTGGGAAAGAAAAACCAACATGGACAAAATCATTAGGGTTAATTTAAGCATGAAAAGGCTATGAATGAATTTATAGTATTTAATCTGAAACAGTTGATAATATTAGTGGCATGATTGCCAGCGATCTATGTTGGGAAAGATCACTGGTGAACTACAAACCTGTGACGAACTACAATTCCCTACATTCCGCTTTGCACACACCGGACTCCATTTCCATTAATCACACATAGCTGAAACCTGTTATCATGGATTGCATGGATGTTTTCCTTGCCTTGCCATGTTTTTGACCCTCGCTTTGTTTGTTTGTTTGTTTGTTTGTTTATGTTGACCAATCGCCTGTGTGTTTGACTACGCATACATCTGTTTGCTCCTGATTGTGACCGTTGCTTACCAGACCATTCTCAATAAACCAGCATTTGGATCCACACCTCCACTTCATATTACAAAAGACTCAGCCAAACATTGATCCAGCGATATCAAGATCATGCGTCTCCGTCAAGAAGCGGTCAACAGAAGAGAATGTAGGAAATTGTAGTTCGTCACAGGTCTGTAGTTCACCAGCGATCTTTCCCAACATAGATTGCTGGCAATCATGACATATAAATCCTGATGATCCTCATTGCATGTTTTATGAGTGCTATTTCCTCATTTTCCTGGTACACAATCCTCAGATACAAGTATTGATCAAAGCCATCATGACCTATAAGATATATAAGATATATGAAGAGCACAAGAGCTTTGCCCCTGCTGCAGCTCGGGGAGGTAGGGGTTAGAGGGGTGTGTTTAGTGTCCAAGCAAGTCATACTAATACTAATACTAACAATGTTGGGTAGTGGGTAAGCATCTGTTGGCATTCGAAACTCAGTCCGGTCCAGTCCGCTCAAGTCTGGCACCGTTCACGTTGATCTACCAAATAAACCAGTCACACCAGAAAAGCGTCCACTGAGGTAACGCCCTACAGCAGGGGTGTCCAAACTTTTTGCAAAGAGGGCCAAATTTGATAAAGTGAAGATGCCCGGGGGCCAATAGTTCCTTCTGACATTTTTTTCACCACAAAAGTTTCATGAAAATACACACTGTTATAAAACTATTTTCATTGTCACAATTACCTTTATTTTTCAAATGGCAATATAACCAAATATAAGCCACTCAGGCATGAACAAATCTAAACACACAATTATGTCTTTTCATATCTGGAGAGTCAGATCAAATTGAACAAACTGTATAGAATACCTTACATTTCTATGAGTTTGATATCTATCTTTGCCTCATGAACATTTTAAACAGGAGTTATAAGTAATGCAAAGTGGTCTGTTATCATTAAAGTAAAAAAAAAAGTGAATTTTGCTCTTGCCTTCTAAAAGGTCTTTCAGGAAGCCAAAGTTTGCATAACAACTACAGGAAGATTATATACGGCGGCAAATCAATGCCAAAATTAATCGAGCGCAGCTGTGATGTTTAAACAGAAAGTGAATCGCGAGCAAATTACAGTCCTAAGCGCGAGATCTTCACGCGCGCGCTGAACTGATCCACCGCGAGGAAACGGGCCTCGCGCGCACATCACCATCTGCGTGCACGATGTACGCTCTCGCGAGTGAGGTCATGCCTGCACCGCGCGCGCGTTCAGTTCTCTCCGCTCGCTCGCTGGCTCTTCTCTGCTTGCGCCAAACTGTTTCGATTTTTGTCTTGGGGCGGGCCTTGGTTTACTTGTTATCTCTAATGCTATTGGTTACTCGCCCTTGGTTTATTTACTCTAACAGAGCTAGCGAGCCATAAATAACACATTATGAAATGGAATCTGCGGGCCGTATGAAAGCTGACTGCGGGCCGTGATTGGCCCGCGGGCCGGACTTTGGACATGCCTGCCCTACAGCATTCATTTTATACACAAAATGCAGCCATTATGTACCCTGAGGCACATAATTTTCTGTTCTCAGAAATGTGTCCCTGAGCACATTTTCCCAATGAGCCTGTGTTGTCTGTTGTTCTAGTTTGTTTTGTCAACTGGAGTTTGCCAGATTCAACATCCAACGCCAGTTTTTTTACAGTGGAATCTTCACAAACACCTTGGAAATCAATGGAATAGCCATATAATTTCATTCCACTTCACCCCATCATGCCCAACAGATCGGCTCATTGACTACCAAACAGAGGAACGTCTGTACTTCCTCCACTGATTAGGCCATTTATGTTGTGTTCAATAATCATTCTGTGGATGTGCTGGATTATTTAAGGGTCGAGACACGCCTAGCTGTGTTGTTATCTCACATCGGTTGCTTCTGGGCCAAAAAAAAAACTATGCTTTAACACAGCAAACAGATGACAGTCGACTGCAAGCTAGTTGTGCACATTCTAGGATATTCTATCCCCAAGGATCCAATGTCCTCAATGAATAGACAAGCTATTCTGATACACTTCAACCAGAGTACAAAAAATTACTGTCCATAATTTTTTGCAAATTCATTGCAATTTTGTTTTACAAATGTTATATTCATTCATTCATTCATTCATTTTCTATTCGGCTTAGTCCCTTTATTAATCCGGGGTCGCCACAGCGGAATGAACCGCCAACTTATCCGGCATTTGTTTTACGCAGCGGATGCCCTTCCAGCCACAACCCATCTCTGGGAAATACAAATGTTATATATTTTATCAAATTCAATGATTATTTTTTTTAAAGTGGCAAGACCAAGCCTGGATGAAGACATTGTAGTGCCTTGGGGTAACCACATTTGATGTAATTAGCAAAAAGAGTCTAGTTTGGATTTAATAGCCAGCACTTCTGTCTCATGCTTGTCCTTAGTTCATTCTTCGCTTTCAAGTTTAAGGATCTTTTACCTTTGCAGTTGGTAACATGGAGGGTTGAGATCAGACTGAGTTAAACAAACACAGTTTGGAAAATAATCTGTTCTGTAGCTGTTCAGCATATCAGCATTATAACATCATTGTACCAGAGTTTTCTCTCAAAGCTTGGTGGAGACAGCTCTACGACAACTCCATAACAAAGCATTGCAAATACTATAATACATACTGTGTAATAAACTTTATTATGGTTAAAAAACAAAGTATTTAACATAATTTAACATTTAACATTACTTTTGTATTTTTTCACCTGGAAGGCAACATATTTGAATAAGCAAAAACCACATTAGTAGGGTCAGTCCATGTCAAATCAACCAAATATCTAATATTTCCCTGCTGCAATATATGATTTTGCTAATAAATGTTTCAGAGAAAAGATCTATATAAAACCATTAAATGTCATAGATTAATATTTACTGAGTAATCTATTCGTTTGTAAAATACATATGATGCATTCATACCTTCTGGCTGATGGCCATTTCTTGCTTTTCTTATAGATAAAAAAAAATTATGGTACTGTTAAGAGTCTTGACAAAATGTGTATAGTAATAAATACAACCTAAATTGCATTTTTCCCCCCATTTTTCTATACCCTATCTAATGTGAAACTATTTGTAAAGAAGCCTTGCATATAAGTAACACACACACACACACTTGATGATATTATAGCCACTCCAGAATCAGTTGATGCTACATTTGCTGTGTCTTCTTTAAAATGGATCATATAGACAAATTACCGGTTTGTAAACATTCAGAATGAGCGCGCAGGAAGGACAACCGATGCGGTACAGAGTTTGTTGTTGTATTAGAGATAAGTTATGTTGATTACATATTATATATATATATTATTTACATAATGCTTTCAGTATATTATAACAGCTCGTCACCCAGTAAGCACAGTAATTCAACTTAATGTTTAAGTGAGCGGCATTCGTCTGACAGGTCCATTAGCGATAGCACCCTCCCAATGGATATTGGATAAGATGAAATGACGAAACTATCTCATGGAAACTCCAAGTGATATTACAAGAAGTTAAAGGCCTACAAGTCTTTGGATGCCTACAGTTTTGTTCTGTGTGGTCATGTGCAAGAAATAATGTTCCCTGATTACCAGATTCAAAACTATGTAGTGCTAAAAACCGAGGTTCTGCCTAGCCAAAGACAAGGAAAGTAGACAGAACAGTACAAGGCCTGGGTAATCATCAACAAGCAAAACAACTGCATACTGACAGCGAACTGCACCTGTTTGGCAGGGTATGTCAACTTAGATTTTTACATTTCAGTCTAAGCATTCAGTGTCCGTAGTTTAATTTACCATATTTAACTGTTTTTTTGCTGAAATCATCGCTGCAATCAAAAACGAGTAATGTCTATGATTCAGCATAGCGTGAACTTACCTGATATGAAATGAGAACTGCAGAGTAAAGCATTTTTAATTAGGTTCTCACTCTAATCAGCTCTTAAGATGGCTGTTAGCCAAAGACGTCTGTGGTTGGCATTAAAAGCAGTGTGGTGTATGGTACAACTTAAGTTTTCTATTTTTGGCATCCCACCGCACAACACGACATGTTTGCTATTGCAACCGGTCTTTTTTTTTTTTTTTTTTTTGCAACCGGTATGCGCGTTTGAACCCGTGTGACGTCATGTGACATAGCTTGGTAATTGCCCTATATTTACTAAATAAGATGATTTTCAAAACTATAAGCAAAAAGAGAAGTAAACACTTACCTGTAGGGTCCTTGCTTGCCTCCGACGCTTCAAGTTTCCTTCTTGCAGAAGCCTCTGCCTCAAGTTTTTTGATGGCTGCATCTGTCATGATTGTTTTGTAACATTAATGTAAAACTCTACAGCAGGGGTGCCCAAAAATGCGGTCCTGAAGGGCTGGTGTCCTGCAAAATTTTGTTCCAACCCCAATCAGGCACATCTGGGTTAGCCAATCAAGCTCTTACAATGTTTTCTAGAAACATCCTTGCAGGTGCGTTGAGGCTAAAATCTGCAGGACACCGGCCCTCCAGGACCGAGTTTGGAATGTATAATAATTATATCGTATAATAATAATAATATCTAGAATTTTCTATAAATCAGATATAACAGTTTTCTATCCTATTTTGTATGGTGAGGGTCTAACAAATAAAATTTCAATGTAATTATTAAATCCGTGCAAATGTGTCTCCCACTCCCAAGCATGGAGCAGTCAAATCAGATGAAGATTTAGTTTTATAAAGAAAATATAATTTTTTTTTAATTATTTCTAGATGTGAATCCATTTCAAATCGTTTAAAATGTAGAGATTTCATGAAGATACAAATGTAGAAAAGAAGATGATATAAGAAGGTGATATTAGAAAAACACGGAAAACCAAAAATAAATAAATAAAAATACAAGGGGTGCATATTAGAACTGTTGGGCCCTATGGCTGAAATTGCTTAGAGCCCCCAAATAACTAAATCTGCCCCTGGTTACCTGTATAAATGTAGGCTACTGCCTTGGAGAAGTTTGGTTTCTTTTAAAGAAGATATTTGGCAGATTATTGGTTTAAAAACAACAGTAATTAAGCTGCATGAACATTCTTTACAAGATGAAAACAAACACAGCTGAATGTTTCGCACAACAGGCCTGAGCCATTAAGATTAAGATGATCCAAGAACAGATCACAGATTATCACAGAGGGGGCACGATACACTAGCGCTTCAATCTTCAATTGGCTGGCAGGAGCTGCTGGCTGGTGGCAGTTGGTAACTGGCAGGCTATGACCTTTCATCGCATCAATTTTTACAAGTTTTCTTTTATCACTACAAACCGTGGGTCCACGCGGAATTCAGTTTTTAAATTATTTTAGTAATAATATTGACTAATATGAAAATGTTCATATGATTTATTTACAATTAAGTTTGTAAAGTAATATTTTCTGTCTTTTAGTAGATATTTTATACGAGAGGCTTGCTTTGTTAACATCTAATTGGATTTACATTGTAAACATTAAATAAAAGGTAAAAAGGTATTACTTTTTATTTCATATATTAAGGTTTTAATTTTGATACTTACAAAATCATTCCACATAAATCCGCAGATTTTAAGCAAAATTCTGCACAAAAATAGCAAAGAATGTCCGCAGATTCCGTCAAGCCCTACTCATGAGACATTTTCACATAGTTAAATCTTAAATGCCCAAATATGCAAATATGGAAAGCTTTTGAGTTTACCATGTTCGCTTTCTCTGCAGCGTCATACACAGATCTGTTATCATCAACATCATTTTATGAAGCTTTTCTTTTACACATTGAGCACAGCAGACAGGCTAGTCCTAGATATTGTGCTCTAACAGTTGTGAATACGAGTGGCTGGTTACTAACGCCTCCTGCAGCTGCTCAGTCCAACAGCACTCTCATTCCAAGAAATCAAAATTTGTTTTTTTATTATTATTTTTTATATTATTATTATATTAATTACGGTCTTAGAAAGCACAATTTACATTATTAGCCACACCATATAAGTGGTAAATATCTCTATCTTCTTGATAAAACAGATGAACTCTACTCTATAACTGTGATCTTTAAGCAGACTGCTCACAGTTATTGTCAGAATATTTCCTGCATTTGATATTATAATACAATAAATAGGCCTATTATATTTTGGGAGAGCGGGGATGAAAGTAACCGTAAGAGCTTATTTGTTTGGATTTAATAACTAATATGATGCATTTCAATTTTGAATGTTTTTGTTTTGAATTGTTTCCATTTGAGAACTATGATTATTCATATGTGTTTTGTATAGATGGATATTCTGTGCATTTTGCATTGAGGAAATGTAGCATGTTGAAAATTGTGTGCGGGCTCTTTAAGAACTGCGTCTGTTAAATTTTAAATCTTTATACCGCATCTGTGTGTTACGGATTGATCAGGCTCTCACGTCCCGCAATCACGAAGATCACCATCACCTGCCTT
>CAIGQQ010038184.1:2211677-2222708 GCA_903798035.1 Danio albolineatus
CCTCTGTTGTTTATCAATAAACCACCTCACTAACCACTTACTTCTGTCTCCTGTCCGCTTCATAACACTGTGATGTTTGAAATTTAAGATTATATTTGTTTACTTTTTTTTTTATTTGTTTATGTATCTCTGGGTGAAGATTTAAAGTCAACATCTGACAAGAAACGGACCTCATAGATTTCTTTATTGGACAGGGAGCGAGCTAGAATGAAACTGAAACCATAAGAGCACTCACAGTAACATTTGTCATAAAAACCTCATTTTAAAAAATAATGTTATCAGTAGAAGTATATTTTTGCTGTGGTAAATATCTCACAAGAGTGATCAGAATCAGGTGTTATTTTGAATCAATGTAAAACAACTCCAATATAACTTCACTTTAAACTAAAGTTGCACTTGACCCCATCAGCAGGGACAAAATAACACATGGGTGTGTCAAGAGTAACATAATAACATTTGGTAGATTTACTGGCTTATTTTAAATATATCTGGCTATGACCTTGTTAATGCTAACTGCAATCATATTTTGTCCTTTATTTTTGCCAAAAAATAATAATATTAATAATAAATAAAAGGCATTTTCATTTTAAATTTGTTTCCTCAAATGTTTCAAAAGCAACCCTACAATGCAAACTGTTACGATTTTCTACACTTTATGAATGTTTTTATTATTATTGGCAATATGCATTAATCTTAATCTCAATCTCTCCATTGGAAATGATTGACTTCCGGTCTGTCGCTTGTCGTGTGCAGTGGAAAGGCGGCTTTATAAAACATCTGAATCAATGCACTGCAAACTCTAATGTGGAAGTAAAAAAATAAGATATTCTATTAGCAGTGGAACATAAATAACAGTGTTACTTTGAAAGTGATTTTTTTTTAACGTAAAAACTCAGACAATGCAAACTTAAGGATGTGTTGTTGCTCTACATAACCTGCATATTAATCATTAGTGTGAGAAACACGACAATAAGGAAAAAAAAGAACCGCTACTAATGTAGTTTTTGCACTAGAAACATAAATTCGGACCTGACTGCTGATATTATTTAACAGCTCTGCCAAGGGTTGTATGCTGCTTGTGTTATTATAGCCTGGAAAGCAAATGTTGTCAGGGCTTCGAGAAAATCGCTTTGTTACTTTCGTCCCACGTTACTTTCGTTTCCACTCTCCCTTATTTTAAAAACAACGACAGTGCGACAGCGGTGTAAAACAGTGCAATTATTACTTCTTTACTCACACTCATCTTTTGCAGCCTGCAGAGGGTCCTTCCCCTGATCTTCGCTTGAACACAGAATGCTCATTACTGTATCTGGAGGGTCGCATGAAAGTCAGGCTCGAATTTCGTCAGTAATAAAGTTGTTTTTGAAACTAAAGGCGGTAATGCGGATGTACAGTACAAGTTGCAGGACAGCATCAGAATGCGGAAGTGTGAGACTGACAGCAGAAAGTTGCTGCAACTTTATTATTATTATAATTATTGTTATTGTGAAAATACAAAGTTAAGAAGTTAATGTAGTTAGCAGTTCATTTAAAAGTTAATTTAGAGAGAAAAAGGTTCAGAGCATTATTACAAGTAGGCTAGTATTACAATAAATAAATAAAATTCGTCAGTTATTAATATTATATTTTTCAAATTAAAGATAGTTATAGCTTTACAATTTTTGAAGAAAAAAGTTACCATTGCATTTATGAATATAAAATTTTATTAAAATAAGAATTTAATTATTAACATAATACGTGGTATGCTCATAAAAGCCAAAAACAATATGCTTAAAGGAAAAAGCAATGTTTGGGAGAAAATTATTATGTAAAAAAAAAAAAAAAGAAACAAAAAAAAAAAAAAACACATCGGACCAGAATATTTAGACACAGCAAGTCCCAAGGAGTCCAGAATAAGTTAGTGTTTCAGAAAAATTACTACAGAAAGCACAGCCGATGTGGATATCCCCTTTTAAATCTATGTGAAATATAAAATATTTAAGTAGATGGTATTTTTATAATATTTATAATTTTGTGTCCATTTTACCTTTTAAAATGTGCATAATTTTTCTTTCATGGCAAAAATCCCCGCACAGTAATAACCGAAAAAAGCAAAGTAGATTCACATTAATTGGTCGCGGGATTTAAGTAAACAAAACAGTCTCGAACACGTCCTTTGGTGTTCTGGATAATTTGAAAGTGTTTACCCGATATCGGATAACAATTAAAGGGCATACATTAATTAGTAGTATCTTATTAGCTTGATTAGCAGAGTCCTCCGTATTTAATGGCAGAGATTAATACATCACTTTTGCAATTGATTTGTGAAAGTATGTTTGTATCTTTGAATCAGAGATTTTTTTGCATTTACAGTTTTGACCAGCAGGTGTCCTCGATGAGTCGTGATTTAAACGTAAATCATTTTTTATCTCAATCATGCAAGAGAACATAAACAGCAGGTTTTAGATTTTAATGTCCTAAATGAGAGGTTTCTGGATTTCTCGTTACACACAGTCCAGTTTATTTACTCTAGAGCTGTTGCTTATGCCTCAGACTCACTCTCAGCATTACTGATGTCTGCTGGATCTGCTCTGTCCAGACTGCAGTTCATCTACTAGATGAGGTTCATTCTTCATCAGCAGACGGTAAAACTCTGCTTTCACAGAAGCTCCTCCAGAGTCCAGAGCTATAAACAGGAATCTCATTTTCCTCTGATTTGTATCGGCATTCTGAACTTCGCAGTATAGTTCATCTGTAATCATGTGTTTGCTCTTCAGACTGTCAGCAATCGCCATCACCGATGAAACTCTCTGAATGAGTTTATCTCTGAGGGCATCCACAAATTCACTTTCTGATTGAAGCAAAAAATGTACTCTTTAAAAATGTGTGGAGTATGTCCAAGAAACAATCACAAGAATAAATATTCATTTGATATTATATTGAAATATTTTTAGGTAGAATCAGACCTGGAGTTGATCTGTGCTCTTTATGTTTAGCTCCTTGACTTGGTGCTATTAATAAAAATAATATCCAAAAAGTAAAAATAAAAAATTAGATCACTGAGAAACCTGTTACATTTTACATTCATCAGAATACTACAAAAGTAAATCATATTGATAGCTTATGTAATGTTTTAAAAAAGACAATAGTTTAATTGTTACATAAGTGTGTAAGATTATAAGACACACTACCCAAACACAGATGAATGTCTCTACTTACAAACTTAGTACAACCAAATTTCTTTACCTGTAAGTAATATTCGTGGTCTGCTCCACACTTCTTTGCCATCTTTAGCTTTGTCTACGATAGCCAGTCCGACCTCCTTCACGTGAACACCCAGAAACACTTCAAATGTTGGATGATAGTTTGGACTAAAATTATTATGCTCGAAAATCTCACTCTGGAAGAAAAACATCAATGGAGGCAACATGAGAATAAGGAAGAATCTTTGAATTCTAAGTTATTGAGCTACATTTGAAAGCCTTCCGATTAAACATTTTTGCTCGTGTTGGCATGTTATTTTGCACAATTATAGGTGTAAATTTATTTTCCAACGAAAAACTGAAAATTGCTCGTGTGCATACATTTTACATGTTTAGATTATGACCTACTTGGTCTTATTTTACTAGATATTTTTCAAGACACTTCTATACAGCTTAAAGTGACAGTTAAAGGCATATCTAGGTTAATTGGGTTAACTAGGCAGGATAGGGTAATTAGGCAAGTTATTGTATAACAATGGTTTGTTCAGAAGACCTTAAAATTGTTTAAAAAAAATTCAAAACTGCTTTTATTCTAGTCAAAATTAAACTAATAAGACTTTCTCCAGAAGAAAAAATATTATCAGACATACTGTATATATGATACAAGATTTGAAAAAGAAAAACAATTCAAAGGAGGGCTAATAATTCTGACTTCAACTGTGTGTGTGTATATGTGTATATATATATATATATATATATATATATATATATTCGTTATCATATTCTCATAAAGCTTCATATTATGAAATTCATTTGTTGCTTAACATATGCTAAATGTATGTTACCGTTGGTTGCACTTGACTGTTCTTCACTGGCTGACAACACAGACTGTATTCTCGCTTAAGAAACAAATTACATTTTGAAGTTGTCTCAATGTATTTCTTATCCTGGTGGCAGAGCTGGACCTTGAGGAATCAAGATTGGGGACAAAACAAAAAAGGATATTAATTTACTGCACATTTCTGCAGTTACCACACAGTAATACAATGACAACTCATGCAATCGATTTCAACCATTTCAAAACTATGAATTAACATCATCACAGGAAGCATGATATTCATGATAATAATAATTATTATAAAAATAATGACAATATTTAAAGCCTATCTTCGGGGCCAAATTATTTCATATAATGCTAGATTCAAGAAAAAGCAACATGAACGGCTTAAAAAAATTGAAAATGATATTTTAGAACTTGATGAAATTTTGTCACATTCATCTACACCTGACATGTTCAGACAACGTTTGGCTCTTCAGTCTGAATTTAATTCATTGTGTACTAAACAAACAGAAAATCTTTTTAATAAAATCCAGGCATAAGGTGTATGAACACGGTGAAAAGATAGGGAAGATCTTAGCCCACCAACTTCGACAACAAAATGCAGCACACTCCATTATGTCAGTTAATGATAACACTGGTATTAAATTGAAAAATCCCTTAGAGATCAATCAGCGGTTTAAAGAATACTACTCACAATTATATACTTCGGAGTCTTGTAAAGATGAATCATTATTTGATTCTTTTTTTTTAAAACTTAGTCTACCCACTATTGATCAAGAGTCAGCCCTAGACATGGAGAGTCCATTTTCAAAAAATGAATTTATGAGAGCAGTGTCCTCTATGCAAAATGGAAAATCACCAGGCCCAGACGGTTTTTTAAGTGAATTCTTTAAAAAAAAATTCTAGCGATCTTGCCCCTATTTTACTCTCTGTATATGATGAGTCCTCAGTCACGGGCTCCTTGCCAGAGACCATGAATCAAGCAATTATTTCTCTAATCTATAAAAAAAGATAAAAACCCATCAGAATGCAGCTCTTATCGGCCAATTTCATTGCTGAATGTTGACAATAAAATTTTCGCCAAAATGTTGGCGCATCGGCTGGAAATAGTACTACCTAAAATAGTTTCTGATGACCAGACAGGCTTTATTAAAAATCGATATTCATTTTACAACATACGCAGACTTCTAAATATCCTCTATCATCCCACTCCATCTGATGTCCCAGAAGTTCTTCTCTCACTTGATGCTGAGAGGGCTTTTGATCGGGTGGAGTGGGACTACCTCTTTTACACTCTTAAAAAATTTGTTCATTTCATGGATTAAAACTTTATACTCATCGCCTAGGGCAGCAATTTCTACAAATAGTCACATTTCCCCTTTCTTTTCATTAGAAAGGGGAACCAGACAGGGTTGCCCCTTATCCCCCTTATTATTTGCATTGGTAATTGAGCCTCTGTCCATTGCGATACGAAATAATACCAGTATCAAGGGTATACAGAGGGACAACTGAACATAAAATTTCTCTCTATGCAGATGACACCCTCCTATATATATCTGAACCACTAACAACTCTACCACAAATTATGACATTATTGACTGCCTTTGGGAAAATATCAGGTTATAAAATAAATATGCAAAAAAGTGAGCTTATGCCCATTAATTATGCTGGCAGAAAGATTATTTTTACCTCACTACCATTTAAACTAACTAAAGACAAATTCAAATATTTAGGTATATGGATCACTAATAAATATAAATATTTGAACAAAGTAAATTTCCCTCCACTGATAGATTCCATAAAAAGACTTTGAACGTTGGAATCCATTACCATTGTCACTGGGAGGTAGAATAAACACTATAAAAATGAATATATTACCTAGATGTTTATATCTTTTTCAGTGCATACCTACATTTTTAACAAAATCATTTTTCTTACTTTTAGATAAATTAATATCATCTTTTATATGGAATGGAAAAAATGCACGTATCCGTAAAAATATTTTACAGAGACACAGAGACCACAGAGGATTGTCATTACCCAACATTCAGCGTTATTACTGGGCAGCTAATATTCGGGCAATGCTATACTGGTCAAATTCGTCAAATGATAGTGGCCCTAATTGGTTACTCTTAGAAAACACATCAAGTCCTTCAACCTCTCTTCATGCGTTGCTCTGCTCAAATATTCCGACACCTGAACCTTTATCTAAATATTCTTTAAACCCAGTTGTCAAGCACTCACTCAAAATATGGGCACAATTTAGAAGAAGTTTTGCACTTAAAGAACTATCAGCTTATGCCCCCATAGCAAGAAATCATATGTTTACCCCCTCTATTATAGACAAAACTTTTAAAATATGGTCTATGAAAGGTCTAAAGACATTAAAACATATGTTTATTGATGGACAGTTTGCTTCATTCCAACAAGTAAAAGTTAAGTTTCAAATTCCAAATTCTCACTTTTTTAGATACCTCCAGCTGCGAAGTTTTGTGTCCTCCTCAATGAGCCACTTTCCATCACTGCCTCCCTCCACTCTGCTTGACTCTATTATGGAGCTAAGCCCATACTCAAAGGGACTTATTGGCAAAATATATTCTATAATTAATTCATACAATCTGGAACCCCTAGTGCAATTAAAAAGAAAATGGGAGGTGGAACTAGAGATAGAATTATCTGAAGACGTGTGGCAATCCGTTTTATCCACACATCTTCAATTTGTTTAAAACACAGAGTTATACAATTTAAAGTAGTACATAGATTACATTGGTCCAAAGTGAAACTAGCCAAATTTAAAACAAATATAGAGCCTAATTGTGACAGATGTAATATTGAGCCAGCTACACTCTCTCATATGTTTTGGGCTTGTTCAAAATTAAAAGATTTCTGGCAGCTAATATTTAAATTTCTCTCGGACGCATTAAATACCTATATAGAACCTGAGGCCATAATTTCAATTTTTGGTATCACACCACAGTCCCTATGTTTTAAGAAAAGCACGATAAATGCGATTGCCTTTGCTACGCTTCTAGCTAGGAGGTTAATATTGATGAAATGGAAAGAAAAATTTCCTCCAACCTTTAATGGCTTATGGAACTCCTACACCACCTGACTTTAGAAAAAATACGATATTCTGTAAGAGGCTGTGCTGATATGTTTTTTGTCATCTGGCAACCTGTTTTAGATCACATAAAGAAGATGGACCCCTCAGTCATTTTAGAAGAGTAGAACACTTCCTTGTTTTTTTTATTTTTATTTTTATTTATATATTTATATTTTTTCATATATATACTTTTTTAATTTATTTTATTATGATTATTTTAATTTATTATAATTTTTCTCTTTTTTCTTTCCTTATGTATGAGAGTAAAATATGTTCTACTTAACATTAGTTGTGTAAAAAAAAAAGAAAAAGTGAAAAGCTATTTGTACTGTATGTTTCATATCTAACATGCTTAATAAAAATACTTTTGAGAAAAAAAAATAATGACAATATGCAAAAGCAGTTTTATTTATATATAAATATGCTTGAACTTTGAAAAGTTTTCATTTTATAATACTCCATAAAACAGAAAACACAGTACCTCTGGGACAGGAACATTCCTTGGAAGCAAGTGGACATTCAGTATTTTCTCTTCCTCTTCAGCAGGTAGTGTTCGAAGGAAAAGCAAAACTTGTCCTCTAATGGGGCGACTTAATATCTTCTTCCAGCGCAGTCCAAAGCGAGAGAGATCTCTGACGTCAATCATCACGTGAGTTTCTGTCACTTTGATTGGCTGCATTATTTCCAGATTCCCAGCAGTGAAATGTGCAACAGCCAAACCGTCCCTGTGGTCGACCTCTGCAAAAATATTTAAGTATTTTGTTGTGTGCTAAATTAAATGTATAACTATTTCATACAGTTAGGGCTACTGTATAACAGGCAACACAGTTAAACAGTAAAGGCTCCTCCTCAATGAACCGCCACCTTATTGTGGTGGAGGGGTTTGATTGCCTGAGTAATCCTAAGCTATGTTATCAGGAGCTCATGGCCCTGGTAGGGTCTCCCAAGACATAAACATCTTAGGTGACAGGTCAGCCTATGTGTCCTTAGCCCCTTACGAGTCCTAGTTAAAACCCCTTATGAGTACTAAACCATCGAGGATTGTGTGGTATGGTGCAGCTGGGGCCCCACCCTGGTTGGGGCTTGTATGCGAACACCTGGTTGCCCCCGTGACCTGGTCCCGGATAAGCGGAGCAAAATAAATGAGTTAGGGCTACTGAATATACTGTTTCATCATGAAAATTGCAATGTCTGCATTCATAATAATCACACTACGGATGGTAGATGAATAGACACATTTTACATTCAAGATGTCAAAAGGAACCTACCAGAAAATATTTCACAGTGAGGAAGGTGCAGGCTTGAGATTGAGCCATTAAAACAGTCAATGTCATATAAGGGTCCTGCGGGCTGCGTTTGACCCAAACCATCTAACAGACGAGGATCCCACGAGACGACTCTATACAGCAGCTCTCCTTCACCATCCATCACAAACACAAGACTGGTCAAACTGCAGTGAAACTGACCAGCATGCGGACACACAAACCTAGAAAACAAAATGCAGCAGTCCCCATCAGTTCAGCATTCCAAAACAAGAGTTTCTGAAGGATGGATCAAAATGTTCCTACTTCATATCCAGAACAAGTATGTCACCACCTGTCACATAAGGTGGCATGTGATCTTGCAAGATTTAGATGTGTCATCCTTGTATTTGGTTCACATAATCATTGAACTGGCCAATATCCAGAGTGCTCATTGAGTCAAGAGCACAAGACTGATTCATGCAAAGGTCCCAGTGACAGGAAAGCCTCTGAACACTAGTTAAAACCTGTGCCAAATGACCTACTTGGGCCTGCTAAGCTTGGTTTCTCCTGAGGTTTGTTCTTCACTTCAATTGAACTAGTCCTGATAACGCCATGAACAAATTTTGCCATAAAAAATTTCATTCATTTATTTTCTTGTCAGCTTAGTCCCTTTATAAACCTGGGGTCACCACAGCGGAATGAACCACCAACTTATCCAGCATGCATTTTTACGCAGTGGATGCCCTTCCAGCTGCAACTTATCACTGGGAAACATCCATACACACTCATTCACAAACATACACTAGGGCCAACTTAGCTTACCCAATTCACCTATAGCATGTCTTTGGACTTGAGGAGGAGATGCCGCCCTCACTATTCTGCCAGTATGTCGCCTTAATGGACACGACGGCCCTGCATGCACTACAACTTTATGTTATTAGGAAATCACTGTATCGACAGTCTTGGTGGTTATAAAGTGCAGCTTGAGGGTATTCTATGTTGAGTTTGCATGTTCTCCCTCTGTTCACGTGGTTTCCTCCATGTGCTCCTGTTCCCCCAGTCCAAAGTCAAGTGTGTGAATGAGAAAGAGTGTGGGTGTTTCCCAGCACTGGGGGTTCAGGAGTTATTGAACTCTCAGGGCTGGATTGCAGCAAGAAGGACACATAAAACATATGCCAGAGTAATTGGTGGTTCGTTCCACTGTTGTTGGTTTGACCCCTGATAAAGCAGAGACGAAGCTGAAGGAAAGTGAGTGGTCAATACCTGTATGTATTTTTGTGTTTGTCTTCATCTTTTGTGTGAATGAGTTCAGGTGTGAACTCTTCTGCACTTTCTGAGGTCTAAAGGTAAAGAGAAGAATGACAAGAATATGCTGAATGTTATAGAAAAGATTAAATATTTCATTTCCCTAAACTTTGTAAATAATGTAATTATCACAGACAAAATGTAAGAAAATTTTACTTAATAATTGTTATAAGAAAGAAAGAAACAATGAAATCTTCACAATGACATTGTTGATACTCACTGGCTGTCTTGTGGATGATTCAGCTCTGGGTGGTGAACCTAAGCTCTTTCCTATTATAAAACACAGGACAGTTCGAACACTTAAAGGGATGATTCACCAAAAAATAAAAATGTCCTCTCTATTTGCTCATTTTTAAACGTATTTCTTCTGTTAAGCACAAAATAAGACAGTGTAAAGCATGTTAGGGAAAAACCGCCATTGACATCAATAGTAGGAACAAAAATAAAGCAAGGATTTGTTTAATCAAGTCGGCCGACCTAGCTTAGTTGTGGTATTTTTAAAAAGAGCATTGTACTAAACCATACAAACACAATGTTATAACATTTTGTGTTTCAGGAATGAATACAATGTCTGGCGGTCTCTTGGGGCCTGAAGACACAAAACTCCGCCCATGCTTATAATGACTTAACTTTCTCATTATCTCAACTTAGCAGAAGATGTTTTCAGTTGGCAACCTATTTTTTTTTCTGCTTATTTGGCACGAGAGGTGGATGTTCAAACTAGATAGCGGTAAATGCGGAGTAGTCTATACATTTTCATATCGCATTAGCTTTAACCTTCTCCGTAGTATAAAACTGCAGACCAGCATATGGTAATTGCATATGCAAACTGAGACACGCAATCTCAGACACAATGCACTCAATGAAGCTGGTGACATCACTGTGAGCTGGTTAGGTGTGTGCATGAAAAGCATCACAACTGCACCCGGTCTGCATCCATACACTCTTTCAAGTAGCAAAGCAAAAGCATCAATCTTTATCATCTTATTAAATGCAACACAATTTTGCACCAGGCAGAAAATATCCTTTAAAATGGTATAAACGGGGAGATTTTAATGTTATATACATCATGAATATGATCAAAAAACAAGCGTTTGCAGTCATTAGGCCACATATGGCTGCTGCGCGTCATTTTCCTCTAAAAGTATACACAAGCACAGTTTTTTTTTTTCTATTCTGGGATGTGGCAAGTAAGCACTAGATATTTTACAACAGTACAATTGCAAATTCTGCATTATGTTATTTAAGTATATTGCCCTGTCCATCAGAAAAAAATAAACATAATTGAATTATTTATATTTATATATATGCGCACACACACACACACACACACACACATATATATATATATATACA
>CAIGQQ010038184.1:2227708-2270583 GCA_903798035.1 Danio albolineatus
TATATATATATATATATATATATATATATATATATATATTAGTGAGGTTGTGTCTGGTTAAACATACAACATCATTAACAACATTGTTAAAATTCTGTATTTTATGCCATATTCTTTGGACCCTTAACAAATCATCATCAGACTTTATTATGAGGGTCCATTTGAGTATTAGTAGACTGTCTGCTTAACATCTGTTGACATTCAACTAATATCTGCAGACATTCAACTGACTATAAGAAACTTTGCAAGTACATGTCAACTTACACTAACCCTAACCCTAACCCAACAGTCTACTTATAATCTATTGAGAATAGAAGTGATGTACCTTAAACTCAACAAACGGACCATCAAAATAAAGTGTGACCCAGATGTGTGTTATGGAAACTTGTGGAGGTCATAAATACAAATATTTGACATAAATGTTAAAAAAAAAAGTGGTGGAATGATTTAGTAAATTATCAAACGGCTGAATTCTTTTTCTCAACATTACTGATGTCCTCTTACTCCAGCAGGTCATCTACTAGATATGGTTCCTTCTCCTTCAGCAGTCTGTAGAATTCTGCTTTTACAGAAGCTCCTCCAGACTCCAGAGCATCCAGCAAGAGTCGTGTTTTCTCCTGTCGTGGCTCTGCAGTATGAATCTCGCTATTCTTTTGATGCGTAATCATGTCTTTGGCCAGCAGAGAGTCTGAGATCGCCTTCACTGATAATATTCGATCAATGAGTTTGTCTCTTTGTTTTTTCACAAATTCAGATTCTGATTGAAACAAAAAACACAAACGACTGATTTTACTTCTCAAAAGAGGACATGTGTGAAAGAGAGAATAAACAACTAATATAATAAATAATATATGTATTTTAAGTTTATACCTGAAAGCCTTCTTTGAAGAAGCGGTTCTACATCTTGACCTGATGTTTATGTCAGAAACCAGGGACAACTTTAAGTTTACATAATATAACCACACACACACAATTATAGAAACAACCAAATATATTCATAAACAGAACAGTACTACTGATGTATGTTTATTTGTGCTTGATATGTTCATATGTCATATATATTGGAATCTGCATTGATTAAAAAGCACATTTTGTGATTGTAAGAATCTTCTTTGAGGACAAATCAAATCAAATCAAATAACTCCTGTCTCAGAAATACACAATGCTGCTGCTTTGATATTTAATAATTTTACACTTTTACAATATTACAGTTTTCACTTTCAAAATGCACTAATTTATATACTCAATCTTTTATTTTAAGATTTTAGTAAATTGTTTTTTATTCTGAGATATTAACATTTTAGAATTGCATCAAGCTGTCAGGATCTCCTCATGGTTTGGTGGTTCTCCGAAGAAAGAACACATATCACCGCTCAGTAGTTGCTTTTTAGATGTAATCTAGGCCTGTATTCAGCTGACAGCGCGCACACAGCCGCCATACAGAGAGAAAAAGTAAATAATATATTAATTCATATAAACGACTCAGGCGCGCGCACTGAACCCCGAGTGACAGAAACAGAAATGAAATAAAATAACATAGCCCCCTTTGCAGCTTACTTTTAAATATAGCAGGCCTATATAAAATAGCAGACTGTTTTGAGGAGCTGTTTTATTTTTTATACCTCGGATGTATTTTAATATAATTTTGATGAGCTGTAACTTTTGACTGCCTTTTCCTTTTTTATGCTGTTATGCCACATTATTACACACGCATATGCAAGGGGACTGAAATTGAAATTCAAACATAAAAGTTACTTAGCCATTAACAGTTTAAGAAATTAAAAAAACAATTATATATGTATATAAAGAGAACAGTGCCATTTTGAAAACTGAACTGAAACGAAATTATTAAAAAATAAACTTGCGGGACTTAGGCTAATTTATGTCCTGCCGCAAAATTACTTTATTATAATTTTAGTGATCTGCTTGAGGTACAGTATAGGTCCGTTTATTTTTATGCTTTTGATGAAGTAGCATTCAACTTAAGAGCTCTTTAGACCATGCGCCGGACATTTCTCCATGTTTCACTGGTAATGTCTTTAAGTAAATAAACATTTAGGCCAATTTCATTATTCCATTAATATTTATGGACAATAACTGAGATATAAAATTAAATAGTAAAATACAACGAAAATGTAAATGAAAAAGCTTATTGAGTAACTGTCTTAGTCACTTTAAAATATCAAACACTGTACATCTCTCTATTTCAAGGCTAAAACACTGCTTTATATATTTATTTATTTAGGTCTATTTGTATGTATGTTTGTAACTACTTTCATTTTAGTTGTTGTTTATTTAGTGGTCTTTTATTTCTTTAATTTTACTTTTTTCAAAATGAATCTTCATTTAACACATTTACAAAAATAATAAAGCTGTTAACAAGTTTTTAATGATTAATGAAGCAATTATAATGTTTTGTACTATTATTTCATCTTCATAAGTAGCAGGTATTTACAGCTACTGTATATTTCTGTCCGTTCGCATCCCGTCCCCTTGTGCCCCCCCTGGCGGCAAAGTCGGTAATGTCCATATTTAAGTAGTACCTACTGTAGCTGTCAGTAATAATCTAACTGAAGCAAGTGTGAGCAGTTTTTCATTACCTGTGAGCGGGATTCTTCGAGGAACCCAAACTTCTGTTCCTTCAGCTTTATCTAAAAGTCCCAGTCTGACTTCCTCAGTGTTGACATTCACAAACACTTCAAATGTAGGATGATAATTTGGACCAAAATTACACTCAAATGTCTCGGACTGAAAAAAAGAAAAGAAGATTAAGACAAGAAATATGTAAAAGCAATTACAGCCTTAATTTTTCTACACAAAATCTAGCAGAGCAAGGCAAAAAAAATAAATCTACTGTAGCAAGAAAACTCCTCAAGAAATTTGAAACATGTTTATCCAAATTAAAGGAGCGATATACATGAAAATGAGAATTGTTGTAGAATTTACTCAAACCAGGTTTATATGACTGTATCCTTTCAGAAGAACACAATCAGACATTTATTCAAATGATCAGTTCACTTCCATAATGAAAATCTCCTGATTATTATGTTTGCAGTTTCTGTGCAGCTTCAATGATTTCAGAAGGTGTTTCAGAGAAACTGTTCATTTCTTTTAAAACATTGAATAATATACTTTAAAATCACAAAAACGTGCATCCAATTGCATTTTGTGGTTAAAAACAATTATATTCTGTGAGTGATCGAACACTTTAATAATATCCTGGCTCTTCACAGTTTTGTATTGGCAGCAAATTGTGTTAAAGTGCATCCATACACCTTATAAGTAATCCAAACAACTCCAGTGGGTTAAAGAAGGCCTACTGAATCATAACGATGGGTTTTGGTCAGAAAAACATCCATATATATAAAACTTTACAAACCCATCTCTTTACTCCACAATGCATTCTGAAACCAACATGAGCCTTTGGAGCTTTAAAAACAGCATTAATTCTCATTAAAAAGCTGGAGGAGAGGCAGGTTATTATTTACTAAAACTCCAATCTCTGTCTGAAAGATAAAAGGCAAATAAACTAAGAAATCTTGAGGCTGAGCAAATTATGGGACAATTTAAATTTTTCTCAAACAGAGAATAGAGTGCTTACTGATACATACAAAATATTAAAATTAATCCTGCAGTTACCTGGCAGTCATTTGAAGGCCAGATTTCAAGCATCTGTAAAACTGCATTTTTTCATCTTAAAAATGTTGCCAAACTTCGACATATGCTATCAATGTCTGATGTGGAAAAGCTCATTCATGCTTTCATGTCGTCTCGATTAGATTATTGTAATGCATTACTAGGCGGCTGCCCTGTTGGCCTAATTAACAAACTTCAGCTTGTTCAAAATGCAGCTGCTATAGTGCTTTCTAGAACAAAGAACTATGATCATATTACTCCAGTTCTTTCAGCATTGCATTGGCTCCCTATTAAATATCGTATACATTTTAAAATTTTACTCACTACCTACAAAGCCCTGAACGGCTTAGCACCCCAGTATTTGAGGGAGCTCCAGGTTTATTATAGCCCATCACGTCCTCTACGCTCAATTAATTCTGGACAATTGATTATTCCCAGAATATCGAAATCAACTGTAGGTGGTAGATCTTTCTCTTATCTGGCACCAAAACTCTGGAACAGCCTTCCTAGCACAGTTCGGGAAGCAGACACACTCTGTCAGTTAAAAACTAGATTAAAGACACATCTCTTTGCATTAGCATACACATAAAACACAAATGCTTTGGAATCCAAATCCTCTAAAGGATTGTTAGTCTGCATTATTTAGGGCAACCGGAGCCGGAAACACTTCCCAAAAGACATTATAATTTGAACGGCATCTGTGCTTATGTTTGTCTGTTTTTATTATTCCCGAGGTGTCCATAATCTTGGACCAGGCCGTATCCTGAGCAGCTGCTGTGGTGGTCATGGAGGAGTGAAGAGCATGAGACCAATCCCTGTAAGACCTCAGTGACAGATGAGTTCTCGCATTGTTCCCGAAGGGCCAGCCTGTTCACCAGCCGGTGACCCACCTGCAGTTTCTCCGTGATGGATGTCCAGCGTTCTCCAGCCTCCGGCGCCTAGACTGCAGCTCTGCACAAGATGTCTGGCCATAGGAGAAATGGTCGTGCCCAACTGAGCCTGGTTTCTCTCGAGGTTTTTTAATTCATCACTTTCACCAATTGGTTAAGCTTTTTCCTCGCGGCTGTCGCCTCTGGCTTGCATGGTTTGGGACTTGCAGGGCTGTGCATCGATGGATTAATCTTCAGTGTTTGGACTCTCAGCAGTGAATATTAAACCACGCTGAATTGAACTAAACTGAACTTCAACACTGAAAACTGGACTGACACTGTTTCAGTTTTTTATAATGCATGTGAAGCTGCTTTGACACAATCTACATCGTAAAAGCGCTATACAAATAAAGATGAATTGAATTGAATTGAAAAGTTACCGCCGGCTGGACTGTAGATTCCTCCGGTTGACAGCACAGTCTGTATTGTGATCCCGGAGTGAGAGAACACTTTGAACTGGTTTTAAGGTGTGTATTCTCTCCATGCTGCTCTTTCACCTTGAAAAATTGACAAAACAATGGTGTCTGTAACTCAATAGAAAGATTGAGATAAATAATGTTTAATGAATTTATTAAGATCCTGTGCTTTCAATAAGACAATATTGATACATACCTCTGACAGTGGAACTGTCCATGGCAGCAAAAGCACATCCAGTATGTTTTCTCTCCGTCTCACAGTTATTGGTCGCAGAAAGACCAGCACTTGTGCAATAACGGGGGATGGAGGAAACAACATGTTTCTTATGAGCCCAAAGATGGAGAGATCTTTGATGTCGATCAGCACATGACTTTCGGACACACCACGAGGCTTCATTACTGAAATATTATCACCAGTGAAATGTGCTACAGCCAAACTATCTTTGGTTTCCTCTGTAAAACACCCAAGAATTGTATATTTATTTATTTAAAAGGATCATAATCAGATGTCTACATTTAATGATTATTAGAAATAAATGTGTTATTCGTCATATTTAAAATGTTGAAATGAACCTACCAGAGAATATTTCACAGTGAGGAAGGTGCAGTTTTGAGATTGAGCCTTTAAAACAGTCAATGTCATATAAGGGTCCTGCAGGCTGCATTTGACCCAAACCATCTAACAGACGAGGATCCCACGGGACGACTCTATACAGCAGCTCTCCTTCACCCTCCATCACAAACACAAGACTGGTCAAACTGCACACAAACTGACCAGCACGAGGACACACAAACCTGGAGGACAGGACATTTACATGTTATTAAAGCGGTCATGAACTCAGAAATCACCATTTGCTTGATGTTGAGGTCAGTGTACTATAAAACATCCTGTAATTCAGAACACAAAACTTTGTAGTTAGTGTGGTTTTCTCAGCCAGTCTCACAAAACGACAGTTGTTGTAATGTACCGCTTTATTATGTAGCAATATAGCTAAACACTGCCTCCACAGAAGATACCTACGATACCTACTTCTACATCATTGTATGTTTAGCTCCACTCACAGATGATGATAGTGAGAGTATAGTTCACAGATATATATCAGCCTAGAAAACAGCAACTTTTCCCTTTCTGTCAATCTTAGTACACAGTGTAACAACAGAAGTGTCAAGCTTTAAATAGGAAAATTATCTAAACTTTTTGGTCATGTTTGAGTGAGATGCTAACGGTCTAATGCAATTCAATGATCTATGCTAAGCTAAAAGTGTTCCCACCGGACCCGGAGATCAGCTGAATGGATTCAAAAACACTAAAACTCAACTGTTTAACTCTATGGGAGTTAAATATAATAGGTAAAATACAGTAAGCCTATTCTCAAGAAAATTGCAGTGTTGATTTAAATTATAATGAATCCTGCAACACTCATATGGGATTTTAGAAACTATATATAAGTTATCTAATATATACTTATACTGAAATTAATCATTTGTTACAATGTATTTATTGTTTAAATATATATTTTACATTGTACTTATGATTAATTAAATATCTGCATTGTAATTACATTGTCGGCTAAACCTTACACCTTAACCCACCTTTAAACGTACTCATACCAGCAAACTCTTATATCTATTCCTTTGTTTTTTGTATCTCATTGAGTCTGTGACATGGAGAGTTCATAAGAAAAGGTCTGGCATGAAATATATAGTCACTAAGTCACTGAAAGCTCACATTTTAAGATCAGAAATTAAGCACATCATCTTTTAACAGTATTCAAAAACATAACAGCTCAATACCTGTATGTATTCTTGTGTTTGTCATCGTCTTGAATGCGTTCAGGTGCGAATATTTCTACATAACATGAGGACTGAAATAAAGAAGAGAATAATCTTTCTTTCTTTTTCTGATTGTGGATTAAAAAGACGGAAAATATGAGTTTCTACTCACTGGTTGTGCTGAAGATGATTCTGCTCCTAATAAAGAGTAAAATGCAAAAGAAATAGGAAATAGCATTTATAAGAAATTAACTTGACAAATCTGATCTCATAACACTACTGAACTAGAGCGAAAGAGATAATACAATCACAGTTTATAGTCCATATAGTCAGAAATGTTGTTTAATGAACACTGTTGCTGGAAAGAGAATTGAATGCTTTCTTATTTTGTTTAATTAACCAGTCCTTGTCCCACAATAAACCAGACAGAATGTGAAGAATTACAAAACACCATCTTAAATCTGTGAATATAAAGACTAGATATCTACGTGTACATCATTTTGTATTGTATTGATTTGTAAAGTTTTTGCACTCACAATGATGAAGTTATGAGTGTGATTATCACAGTGAAGCACTGAAACAATCGAAATAATAATAACAATAATAATACAAATAATAATAATAATAATAATAATAATAATAATAATAATAATAATTATTATTATTATTATTATTATTATTATTATTATTATTATTATATCCTTAGGCGCCACAGTGGCGTAGTGGGTAGCACGTTCGCCTCACAGCAAGAAGGTCGCTGGTTCGAACCTCGGCTGGGTCAGTTGGCATTTCTGTGTGGAGTTTGCATGTTCTCCCTGTGGTCCCGTGGGTTTCCTCCGGGCGCTCCGGTTTTCCCCACAAGTCCATGACATGTCCAAGACATGTGGTATAAGTGAATTGGGTAGGCTAATTTGTCTGTAATGAATAAGTGTGTATGGATGTTTCCCAGGAACGGGTTGCAGCTGGAAGGGCATCCGCTGCGTAAAACATTTGCTGGATAAGTTGGCGGTTCATTCCGCTGTGGCCGAAAAGAAAATGAATGAATGATTCTATCCTTCTCCAATTTCATTAGTGAGTTAACAGGGCAATTTTCTATGAAAACAATTTAAAGTTAAATGTTTTTTTTTTACTAAAACTATTAAAAACTATTAAATAATCAAACTTCCTTATACTTCATAAGTTGTCTATTAAAGCCTGTAGAATTTTGCCTATTTTAATTCAAATATTGCCAAAGAAAAACAATTACAATCACAATATGAGGATCTGTTTTCTAATAGGAGTTTAAACTTCATCTAATGTAGTTGTTGTGCTTCTAGGACAGTAATAGGGAGGGTAAATCCACCTTCGGCATTTACTGTAAAGTCACTGATGAATAAAGAGTTACTCAGAGACAACTGTGATTGGTCATGAAGCATAACAAAAGCAGCGCACCATCTCAGAAAACAAACCTGAACAATAAACTCAACTTTACCCATACTGTATTTATGACATTGATTAGACATCTCAATAGCCATGTTAGAAAACAGCATTCTCTTCTTATAACACAACAACAAATCAATGCTCTATGCACAATTACTGATGAAGTCATTTCTGATTGGGACAAAAGTGGTATATTTTAATTTCAGTTTCCAGACTAATAAAAACAAAAGTAATATTCAAAGATTACTCAAAGTAATATTCAAGCTATTATACATAAAGTATCCGATAGCACCTTATGACAGACAAAGACTGTACAAGATTTTCTTACTTTTGCTCTCAATTGTTTCTGTCGTTATCGTCTTCAGCTCTTCCTCTGTGGCACATGTTCTGTCTCGTTCAATCAACACTGATTTTCTCCAGCTAAACAAGAAAACATTTAACACTAAATAAAATGGTTTTATGACAGGCATTTCAGTTGCTAAATGATTGAGACTGAATGATGCTGAGATCAGATCTTCTGCACTGGCTGCTGTCAGACTCCTCGTGCATATCAAATCTCACTGAATTATTACAAATAATAGGAAAAAAATTATGTTTGGAAATGCAAACTGATATTTCCTACTGACCACCAAATCAAAGGGTAGAAATAACAATACACCGGGCAACTTTTTGGGCAATGTTGCCGGTAATTTGGCAGAGCAGTTGCAGAGCAGAATGGCCAACAATATTGTATCTGTAACCCATTGTCCTAATTAATTAATTTTGCCACACCTGGATGCCCATTGATGGCATTATTTCCCAAAGTTACCCGGCAACATTGCTCAAAAATTTACATTTACCCCATGTATCATCAGCACAGTACTGTATAATTTGCATACTTACACAGTCAATTTCCAACCCGTGGTCAGGGATTCCTTCAGTGGCTGTGTAGTGTTCAATGGAATAAATGAAACTGCAGCATTTACCCTGACATGGAACAGAAAAACTTTTGTTAAGGATACATTTAATATTCACAAGCATATACAAACCTATATAATATTATACATATATATAATACTATACAAATAATAATAATTAAATATATATATATATATTTATAAAAATACAGACACACACATATATATATATATATATATATATATATATATATATATATACACACACACATTTCTGTTACCCAAGTTCACTCAAACTGGAAAAGGCCTGAACAATGGAGATGATTTGGGGAATCCATCTGTCATTCCATCTTTCTGTCTGCAAATGGATTTTCTTTAAACCAGCCACACAGTGCAGGGCATCCAGATGGAGGAACTCATCCACTGATGAATCTTGAGAGCTGTAAAAGCAGGTAAGACAGATGTTATTCAAACCTATAATGATGGTATAATGACATAGAATGCAGTTTTACTACAGATATTTCCAGTCTTTGATGAAGACAACATAAATCAAAATATACAGTCTAAACTTTTTTTGAATTTATCAAAAATGAAATCAAAAGAACACTCTTAGGCTCATTCATAACTCACCAGATATGCCGAGTGCACTTAACATACCTTAGCTCAGCACAGACCATGGAGCTTTAGACCACTGGCATTGACTCAGAAGAGACCAAAGAGTTTTTTTTGTTTGTTTTTTTAAGTTAGTTTTCTGATAAAACATAGAATTCAAAGATCCTGGTCCAAAGGCAGAACAGAGGTACGGTATATTACAACTTCAGAGGTAAAATCAGGAGCACAGTACTGTCAGTGATATAGATACCACACATATAAGGAACAAAAATGAATAAAAAATGAATAAATAATACTATTAACCAGTAACAAATAGATTCGAAAGAATTATTCAACAAGCCAAACGGGAGAAAAAAAGTATAAATAATACATTGCAGTGACTTTTGACGATAAATAAATATATTACAATACACAGGGTTAGTACGAGTGATCATATTCCCAGTAGGTCTATTATAGATTTTCAATTTATATTGAACAGATACTTCTTATATTTTACTATAATACATAATCTCTTTATTTGGATTATATTTACCAGCTCTTTGAGCGGTTTATCGAATGTTGGTAACGCATCTTGTATCATCCTGGTACACGGCACCACCACTGGGTGCAAATGGTCCTTCAGAATGGTTCTAGCACAAGTACTGCGCCTATAGAAACCATCGCTGATCCACCCCCTTGCTATACTCTGGGCGAGCAACAGTCTGGGCGATATGCGTCTTTTGGGCTTTTCCACACTGTAACTCTCCCAGATGTGGGAAAGATAGTGGTGGACTCATCACAAAACAATACATTTCACATGGTCCACAGCCCAAGATTTTCGCTGCTGGCAGCATTGTAACCCACATTTGGCACTGGCATGATTAAGCACAGGTTTGGCTATAGCAGCCTGGCCATGTGCAGTATATTGATGCTGTGGAGCTCCCAACTGACAGTTTTGGTCAAAACAGGAGAGTTGAGGTGCACATCCCTTTCAGACAACTTCCTCTTGCTTCCACATTTACTCCTGTTGGATGTAGTTTGTTCTTCTCGAAGGTATGCTGACATTACTCTGGATATTGTGTATCTTGATTTATCACAAATAATTGCTGTCTTGGTCACAAATGCACCAGCGAGACACGCACCAACAGTTTGTCCTCTTTTGAACTCTGACAGGTCACTCATAATTCATTCCTTTTCTTTTCGGCTCAGTCCCTTTATTAATCCGGGGTCGCCACAGCGGAATGAACTGCCAACTTATCCAGCACATTTTATGCAGCGGATGCCCTTCCAGCTGCAACCCATCTCTGGGAAACATCTATACACACTCATTCACATTCATACATTACGGACAATTTAGCTTACCCAATTCACCTGTACTGTGTGTCTTTGGACTGTGGGAGAAACCAGAGCACCCAGAGGAAACCCAAGCAAACACAGGGAGAACATGCAAACTCCACACAGAAACGCCAGCTGGCCCAGCCGAGGCTCGAACGATCAATGAAAGTCTATTGGGCAAAAAGTGCAACGTGACCATGGCTTTTTCAATGCCCTGACTGAGGGAAGGAGGTTCTCACCCTACATTTGACGGTACATGGCCCCATCCATCCTCCCTTTTATGCGATGCAATTGTCCTGTCCCCTTGGCAGAAAACCACCCCCAAAGCATAATGTTTACACCTCCATATTTGACGGTGGGGATGGTGTTTTTGGAGTCATAGGCAGCGTTCCTCCTCCTCCAAACACAGCGAGTTGAGTTGATGCCAGAGAGCTTGATTTTGGTCTCATCTGACCACAAAACTTTCACCCAGTCCTCCTCTGAATCAGTCAGATGTTCAGTGGCAAACTTCAAATGGGCTTTTAGATGGGCTTTCTTGAGCAGGGGGAACTTGCAGACACAGCAGGATTTCAGTCCTTCACGGCGTAGCGTTACCAACAGTTTTTTTGGTGACTATGGTCCCAGCTGCCTCCCGAGTAGTTCTGGGCTGATTCCTCACCGTTCTCATTATCATTGAAACTCCACGAGGTGAGATCTCGCATGGAGCTCCAGACCGAGGGAGATTGGCAGTTAATTTATGTTTCTTTCATTTGCGAATAATTGCACCAACTGTTGTCACCTTCTCACCCAGCTGCTTGGCGATGGTCTTGTAGCCCATTCCAGCCTTGTGTAGGTCCACAATCTTATCCCTGAGATCCTTGGAAAGCTCTTTGGTCTTGGCCATGGTGAAGCATTTGGAATCTGGATTGATTGCTTCTGTGGACAGGTCTCTTTTATACAGGTAATGAGCTGAGAGGGCTGCCAATGTCAGCTCGTTACCTGTATAAGATACACCTGGGAGCCAGAGATCTTGCTGATGGATAGGGGATCAAATACTTATCTCATTCATAGAAATGCAAATTAATTTCTAACTTTTTTTTTAAACACATTTTTCTGGATTTTTTTTTTGCTATTGTTGTGCCTCTCATTGTTCAAATAAACCTACCATTGAAATTATAGACTGATAATTTCTTTGTTAGTGGGCAAACTTACAAAATCAGCTGGGGTTCAAATAATAGCTAAGCTAAAAGTGCTCCAGAGAATTTTAAAGTAAGTTGAGGGTTCCTTTAATGAAGCATGAGTGAAGCCAGGTGGCATTTTATGTCTGCATATTTCATTTCTATAAGCTGAAAACAAGTATAGTTTAAACTAGAAGACATAGAAGAGAAAAAAATTACACAGCACATGAGACCGTTCCCATTGTCTTGGTTTATGTGTGAACTGCTTCAGATGAGATTTGTTGTATTGTTTTTCCATTTCTGTTTACTTCTGTTTGATTCAGAAAGACAGAATTTCTAAATAAAATCTTGCATTTTGGTAGTTGTAATGTGTGGTAAACAATTTATAAAAGAGTAAAGAAACTGAATGAAGAATGAAGAGGAAGAAAAAGAAATCTCACACAACAGAGACAAACACTTCTGCTTTTACAGACCTTGGTGTTTTACTGAGTTTCTGTAGGAAGGTTCTCCAGTTGACAGTGGAAATCTCTGAGCATGAGCAGGTGAGAGTTAATTCTGAGATTAACGGCAATGGTGTTCTTTTTGACCAGGAAACAGAAAGTCTAAAACAGAAACCATAAAAAGGAAAGTTTGAGCCAGTACCATATATTAGACTTTAATCTTGTATTATTAGCATGAATTAAGCAGTCTTTTTTCTTACGTGAAATCTTCATCTTTCACTGATGCCATGATCTTTTGATAAAAGCTTTTGGTCCTGTTTTTGTGTGAAGCTTTTGATCCTTTTTGATTCTGTATACTGGTGATTACAATAAAGACGTTATTTTAATAAAATTAGTAATACCCTTTGTATTTTGTCTCAAAACTCTTTTGTTTTATTAACATTGTTTATAAACATTGGCAAAGTCCTTTAATAAATGGCTGTGACAGTGATTATTGTATAAGACAACACTGTTATTTCATGGAACTACTCTAATTTTCTGTATTTAATTAATAATTATTTTATACATGACAAAACAGATTTAAATGTATACAAATGTGGGGCAAATTGTCAACATTACATTTATGATGCACAGGCACTGACTGAGATTTTATTAGAAATATGAAGGGTGTGTTCCATGCAATGAGTTTAAATAATGCATTCTAAATAAAGATTAGAATTAAATATACATTACATCAGTTCTCTCACAATCTTCCCTTCACCAAAAGCTGAGATCAAATCTCCGACATCCTCTGTGATATGATCCACCTTCAACCTTCAGAAATTAACAGAGCATGTTAAGATTCAGACATCTGAAATACAACCCCAAATCAGAAAAGGTTGGGACAGTACGGAAAACAAAAATAAAGTAGTGATTTCTAAATGTACTTCTATTTTAGTGCAGACAATACAACAAACATTATTTAATGTGTTCCTCGTGACTTTCTATTGTTTTAGCTTTTTTTTGTTTGTTTGATTTCAAAAAACTATTTTAAAAAAAGTTGGGACAGGAGTAATTTAGGGCTTTTGATTTTAATTTGTTAAATAATGATGTGATTTGAAACAGGTGATGTCAACAGGTGATGGTAATTATGATTTGGTACAAAAGTAGCAACCAAGAAAAATCTATTTCTTGAGGAGCAAAAATGAGCCAAGAATCACCAGTTTACCAACAAATACATGAGAAAATAATTGAAATGTTTAAAAACAATGTCCCTCAGAGAAAGATAGGAAGACATGCAACAGAGCATAACATGATTAAAAGATTCAAGGAATCTGGAGGAATCTCAGTGCATAATAGACAAGGGCGCAAACCTAAGCTGAACAACCATGATCTCCAATCCCTCAGGCGGCTCTGCATCAAGAATTGTCATTCATCTATAAGTGATATCATCACATGGGCTCAAGACTACTTTGGGAAACCTTTGTCAAGTACCACAATATGTTACATCCACAAATGCTAGTGAAAACTGTACTGTGCCAAAAGGAAGCCCTATGTTAACGGTGTCCAGAAGTGCTGTTGATATCTCTGGGCTCAGAGGCATCTAGAATGGACTGTCACACAGTGGAAAGGTGTACTGTGGTCAGATCAATCAGTATTTCAGGTATTTTGGGGGGATAAATGGATGCCGTGTGGTCCAGATCAAAAGATAAAAAGGATCATCCAAACTGTTACCAGCAACAAGTCCAATATCCAGGGTCTTTCATGGTATGGGGTTGTGTCAGTGCCCTTGGCAAAGGTAACTTGCACTTCTGTGATGGCACCATTAATGCTGAAATCTACATGGAGATTTTGGAGCACAATATGCTGCCTTTTTTTCCCAGGGATGCCCATGCATATTTCAACAAGTCATTGCAAAACCACATCCTGCACACATTACAAAGACCTGGCTGCAGAGAAATAGGATACAGGTACTTGACTGGCCTGTCTGCAGTCCAGACCTGTCTCTAAACAGAGAATGTGTGGCACATTGTAAAGCAAAGATGCAACAATGAAGACCCCGTGCTGTTGCTCACCTTAAGACTTGTTTGCAAAACGAACGGGACAAAAATACACCTGAAACACTTCATCCCTTGGTGTCTTCAGTTTCTAATGATATTTAAGGGTTGTAAAAAGATATGGCATCGTTAAAAAGTGGTACATCCTTTATTGTTGCAATTGTTTTAAGTGTGTTGCAAGGACAATAGAATAAGAGTACATGTTTATTTTGAAAAAAAAAATTAGAAGGAACACATTAAATAATTTTTGTTGTATTGTCTGCAATGAAATACAAGTAAAAGTAAATTTATAAGTCACTTCCTTTTTTTTATTTGCATTTTCCGTACTGTCCCAACTTCTTCTGATTTGGGGTTGTAGTAGATTACAGATCACTCAACAATTAAGATTATTACTAGATATTACCATTGCTAATAGACAACCATTTTTAGAAAGCATCTTATGTCCAGAAGGTTTTTGCTCACCATAACTCGTCACAGTACAGCGCAGAACGAAGAATCTTCAGATTGTCAGATGTTACATTGAGTCTCAGATTCCTCATTTTAACACTGCTCTGTAAACAAAACTGCAACATCCTGCAGTCTGTATTAGTCAGTGAAGTGTTTGACAGATCTAATGAATTCAAATGTTTCAGAACTTCCACAGTGAAGCTCTTCTGATGGAGCTCATAGTGACAATGGAGAATGAACAGCAGGTGCTTGTTTTGATATCTCTGTGAACACTCATTGATCCACTCTTTAAGCTGGGTTTCTATGTTGACAGAGATGGTCATGTTGTGCTTCTCAAAAAATGATGGGACCAGGTCTTCCCTACAGAGACCACAGAGGAACAGAATCACAGGCTGCAGAGGCTCTGAATGTCTCACTTCAACATCTGCCATTGAAAAGTCTGGATCAGACCAGCAGGACAAAGCCCATCCTCTCTCTACAGTGTGAAGAAGCTCTTTCAGTTTCCTCTGAGACTCTTCTTCATCCAGAAGCACAAAATAAAGAGCAGCAAAGAACTCCTGAAAGCTGCGATGCAAAAAACTCATTGTCGTCTCCTGGGAAATTGTTCTCCTACAGAGGAACTTGCTCAGGAATGTATTTTCAGCAAGATCTGAATCCAACAGAACTCGTTGTTCCAGCATCCCTCTCTCTGCCAGCTGACCCAGACTCCTCTGCAGAGTCAGCACAGACTGACCCAAACCCTGGCTGTGATGCTCCAGTAAAGTGCACACAAAGTCAACGTAGATGGAGGTGGTGGTTTCCAGTCCACGTGTTAAATCTGAACCCTCACTGAAGCGCTCTCTCAGTACTGTGCAGATGATCCAGCAGATAATAGGGATGGAGCAGGCAGTGATCAGGGTTCCATTTGCTTTTACACACTTAAAAGCTTTTCTGAAGAGTTCCTCATCCTGGAAAAACCTCTGAAAATATTCCTCTACTCCTTTCTCTGAGAAACCCATAATCTTAGAGAGATGTTGTGATCTCATAAGAAACATGCCCTGTGGGACTTCAGTACTAGTAGTGATCAGTAAAGATGATGTGGGTAGGAATTGTTTACTAAGCAGGGAACAAACAAAAACCTCAGGTGATGCTCTGTGTGATTGAGACCAAATCGAGACCCAAAAATCTGAATGTACAAACGTAAGCTCATCAAGTCCATCAATGATGAAGAGCACTCTAAATGCTGAGTTCAGTAATATCTCTGAGATCTGATCTGATGGTAAACTAGAGCTTAAGCTCAGGAGCTCAAAGAAGGTCATCTCATCAGAAACACACTTTAGCTCCTCACACCTCAGGTAGAAAACTATGTCAAAGTGTTGAAGGTAATGTTTTCCAGATGCCCAGTCCAACATTATCTTTTGAGATATGAAGGATTTTCCACTACCAGATCTTCCTTGGAGAACGACTGTTTCTGCACGGAATAGCCGTTTGGTTGGTTTATTAAACAGTTTCTCCACACTAATATTCTGAAAACCACCTTTTTTATTTTTCTGAATAATCACAGGTTCAGTGTACAGAGCATCCAGTGAGACAAGTTCACCAGAGAGGAGACTCCTCTCGTACTTCTGTTGGGTCGATTCCTTATACTCCAGTACTAGAGGAAAAACATAAATCATTGTTTAACCTCAACAGTGCAAAAACTTAATTATATTAAAATAATTAAATAACATGAACTGTAACTTCTGGTTCAGTACACCCTAAATAAATCATCAGAGTATGAACTGCTTTGTTAGAACCAAAGGTACACCACAAATAAGAAAAAAAATGCCACTATGTAACAAATATGGACACACATCAAGCTTTCGAATTATTGATATAAACTTTTGTTTGAAGTGTTTTGTGTTATTCAGTTGATGATTTCATTAATCAGTCATCAAAGTAAAGCTCACAAGACAAAAAGTCAGAATATACTGTAAGCCTACCTCTCATTGTTTGGAGTCTTTGCTTTCTGTGGTCCACCATAAATGGTGAGAAACTCTTTATTTTTATAAATAGAGAAATAAGTCTTTGAGTGGCACTTAAGCATGAAGCAAATAAACATATAATATTAGTAAAATAAAATCATATTAAGTTCATCACAGATGACTGCTGTTCTATCAATGGGGCTGGTCCTGAATAAAAAAATACTGTAGTTAGAGCTCATGTCAGCTGGAATGAGAACAGCAGTAAAAGTTTAATACTGATTTAAATCAAGTATGTGTTCCAGATCTATTATTTTAGTATAGATCTCATAATCTAAAGTCATTTAGGGGCTATTGATTTCCTAAGTGAAGGAACAAACAACAGTCAATTGTGGTAGACACTCCTGAAACTTGCAGTGCAAATGTCCAATATGAGCCTACCTTGTTGGAACACTGGAAAACATCCAATATCCGGGTATGTGCCTAGCCCTGTATGAAAATAACTAATTAATGGTGCTGTGAACTTTTGTCCCTTCTAAAACATAATAATACCACAATATGGTTGCATATAATTAGGAAACATTTCTTCTGTTCTAGTCTCAAAACACCCAATTCAAATCACCCAATTAAATCATCCCGGGTTCCCTTTCTGGAAAACACTGTTTGTCATTTCAGTCTTGAAAGCTGGCTCAATGTATGCAGCTGCAGCCAAAAACACGACGTTTGGAGAACAGTATAGCAGCCTCCGAAATGAGGCGCAGATTCAGAGTTATAAAATCCACATGAGGTGGTTTTTAATGAGCAGTATATGAGCATATAGTAAAGCACATAATCAGTACCTGAGGTGATCATTATCATAGAAGTTTATACATACAGTTTCTAAAATAGAAATTTCAGGAGATGGTTAGAAAAAAAATAAATTTCATTGTGGAAAATTTCCTTTTATAGCATGTCGTCGGGTGTAGTTATGACACAGTCTAGGCTCAATAATCAGGCATGCTAGCTCCTGTTGGTGTCATCAATCTGAACACCTGTATTTGTGTGGAGCCTGGGTGAAAAGGTGTTTTGGAGGAATTTGGATTGCAAAACCTAGTTCAACCACTGAGAACTTTAAGTGCTTTTAGGACTTGAGATCTTTAGTAAAGGCACAAATAACACTAAACTTTAATGTTCATCAGCAATCAAAGTAGAGCTCTCATAAGAAACACTAATAATATGAGCTTACCTTCAGTTCTTATTGTCAAACTCTCAGTCCAAGGATCCAAAATGTCAAAACTCCACTTAATAAAGAGAGAAATAAAGCAGCTCATGAACAAGATGTAAACAGATGCATACAATTTATCTAATAACATAAACAGCTTAGTTTTATGCCCCTCACAGTTTACTTAAATAATTGCACATTATAAAAAGCTCCTTATCACTTACAGCACCAGCTATCTTATATTTTTTCGATGTGTCTGGCCCTGTTTGGAAAGACGTGGTTAAGCTCATGTCAGCTTTTATTTGTTTCATTGTCAAATTCATAATAATTTAGCATTCAACAACTATTATTCTGGTAGATATGTTATAATCTAAAGTCCTTTTAGGACTCTTGAGTTCCAAAGTGAGACATAAAACAAAAATGCTCATCATCAATCAAAGTAGTTTTTAAATGAGACAGAATATGAGTTTACCTTGTGGTTTGGGCCTATCAGTCCATTTAATGCTTCCTTGTGGTATGAAAACCTCCCGCTTAATAAAGTGAAAATCATTTATCATAAATGTTAAGCAATTGCTGAACATGAAGTAAACGGATACACATGACAATGGTTAAGAATAAATATGCTGCAGGTGAAATAGGAAAAGTAATAAATGAAGGGGGTTTGAGTTAAACTATTTGTACATGATTCATGCATTCTGATTTAAGCTAATTGTGCAATTTACATAGCACAGTTTCACAAAATCAGACAAGGCAAATACAACAGTTTCTTTGACTCAGTAATGACACCAAAATTGTTTCCAAGCAACAGTTACAGCTGAATGTAGAGTGATTTACAACAGTTTCAATTGTAGTTCAACCAATCAAAATCAAGGACAGGAACAATCTGTTTTATAATTTAAAATAAATCCTGTTGATAATGAAGCCGAGCTGCTGGTGGTTGTTTACTTATCAGGTGCGTCTTGTGACGAGGTGATAAAGTCCTTCACAATGCTCACATTACATCAAAATGCATTACAGTATTGGTTTACACTTACATCAGCAGGTGATGTCTGAATTTCTTTGTATCCAAAAGATTCTTGTACCCCATGTCCAAAAAAGCTTCCTAAGTTTTAGACGGAAATCTGTGATTAACTATTGTTGGAGGGCAGAAACATACATTTTTGTTCTTGATACCATTTGCAACCAAAAATATAGTTTCTAAATATGTGTGCATCTTTAAATTATATTTATGTATGTAAATGTTGTGTGTTGTTTAAATTCAGTTTCCAGATGTGATTTACATAAAAAAATAAAACCACAAAGTATGCATTATGGGTTGTTAGATACATGAAAATGTTTTTCAGTTTAAATTCATTTCTAAACCCTTTAACATATCCAAATCATGTCCACAATTTATTTTCCTTGTTTTCACATAACCCATGTGGTGATAAAAATCACCAAATATCATCTGCTGATGTATCTAAAAATTATTAGATTGCAAAACAAATTTTAAAAAAGCATAATTTTTGATCATTTTGGACTAAAGATGCTAAGAGGGTTCAATTATAAGATCCATGTTTTTGACCGTTTGCAGACATTACAGTAGCAAATAATTGTGTAAATGTGAAAACCATACCTTCTGGCAGCTTAACTCTTACTACTTTAACTCGTGTACGGTCACTGTGTTGATCTGAGCTTGATTCTTGTTTGACCTCTGAAAAAAAAAAAACATTCAGAAACTGATTATGTTGTTTGACAGTTCTTCATTTTATTGATCAGCTCAATCAAACTAAACCTGTGAAACTGTAAAATTATAATCTCTCTCACTAACACGCATACACTATTTTAGTTCAATAAACGAATTATTTAAGTTAAGTGACAAAATTTCTCAGAGATACGAGAAAGTGGCCGAAGACAGCACTCGATTTCAGTTTAAGCTGCATAAACTATGAGAATTGGTCCACGACATGCCGAATACGACTAATAAATAAAAATAAATAAATTAAAAAACATATTTATTAGAAAACAACTAATAAATAAAAAATATGAATGATAGGCTCAATTACGCCTAATAACTTTCAGGGCCTTAGCTTCGCTGATAACGTATGGAAACAGCCTGTTATCGATGGATTAAGCTAAATAATTAATTAAACCTTTACTCACTGTGTTTCTCCATCGTGCAAGATCGACTTTATCTTGTTTTAAAATACTCAACACAGCGCTCCATAAGCGTAGTGTGATGAAGTTGACGATAACGACAAAAACTCAATCAACTTTGACAGTATCCACAAGTAAGCAAGATTAATCCACTGTCAACCTCCGTAAACAGGAAGTACAACTCTCCCACTAGGCTGAAACTGAAAGCTGACCCTTCACTGCCAGATGGTGCTGCGTTTTCATATTTATTTTCACTACAGTACAGTGTAAAATACTATAAAATAGCATAATAATGTTTTAAGTATTTACAATTAGCTTATATAACTAATAGTCTAGACTACGGTTTTTGCTTCAGTGGTGTATTAATGGTTGTGGAAAACTTAAAACGTACAATACACTCGTATGCTTCGCGTGGCACTATTGTATCATCGGTCCGGCCTAAAGTACTTGTTTTTGTCTTTTTAATCAAGGCTAACCGACAAAACATATGTTTTCCGCCAAATGCATTTGGTAGAATCAATAAAACGTTTCCAATGTGTTTTATAAAAGCCCTTTTTATTTTTTGCATTTTACCAGTTTTTGTTGCATATATAGTTTTGACCAGCAGGTGTCCCCAACGAGTCGGGATTTGAAGTGAATCATTTCATTTTGCGCTCAAAGCATTAGTTTAGTTGATTCGAAGCTTTGAAAATGATTATCAATCCGAGCACTATACTCACCAGATGCAAACGTTCATGAGTTCAACGTTCAAACAGTGTTCATTATGTATTTTTCTAAGTAATTCAGTTCAGTCATATGATTTTATAGTGACTCACTCTATTACTATATCACCCACTCACTGTACAAACTAGTTTACCAGAGAAAATGTCACATTAGGGAAGAGAGGCACAACTGAACCATTAGAGCAATAGTGTTATACAATAGTATGAAATGTTGTTTCCCTTGTGTATATTATTCTGTGTCTCCACAATTTCCCGTCTTTGTATGATATGAACACTTAAATGTGTGTGAAATAAAGACAGGAAAGCAGGAAACGCTATAATTATACTGCTTCTACTTCATTTATGATGTTGTATATCATCTCATGGTAATATTGTTTATATTCAATATTACTATTATTTTTCTCTTTGGTGTACCATTTCATAACTATTTCATACAGAAGCAGGTAATTGCAAACTTTTAAAGTGTGTATAACAGTTGTGACCATAAACACAACAATAGAAATTTGGGGATGACATGGATATTAAAATGTTAAAACAGACAATCAGTTTACACATAAACACTTATACAACATCATTGACAACAGTTTAGATTCTGCATGTTGTCATGCTCTTTGAACCCTTCACAACTCATCATCATCAGATGTGCAGAACTTATGCAAACTTGTGAGCTCATAAATATAACATTAACAATTTGTGGTCAAATGCTTTGGTGATTTATCAAACACATAAAACTTTAGCTGCCATTAAAAACTTACTGAATTCCTCTCTGATGTTTCTCAGCATTACTGATGTCCTCTTACTCCAGCAGGGTCTAGATTTATGGCTCCTTTTCCTGTTGAAGAGTTCTGCTCTTACAGAAGGTCAAAATGAAACAAAATGAAATTATGCTTTTGATCGTCCACGTTCACCTTCTTAATTTCAATTATTTGATATGTTGATGTATGCAGAGAAGATGATGAACCTGCTGAATCTGATGATCAAATTCACAAATCAGAGACAGAAAGGTAAGGGAATGAATGTGCAGTATTGTGTTTCTAGTGTGTGAATGTAAGGGCATGTTTCAGTGTGACTCCTGAAATCCAGGTCATTATGCTCTTGTTTAAAAAGAATGAAAACAGCCCTCCATATTGCATTTATGAACTTTATTTTGAGCATATGTGTTGTGTTGATATTGAAAATGTCAAATACAAAACAAAAATATGACCTGCTTTCCCCCATGACCATTACTTTGACACAATCAGCATACTGAGGATCAAAAATAAAATATCAAAAGTATAATTATATAATAATTATTTTAAAAGCATGCTTGCTCCTAGAGCCATTTATATCGCAGCTGATATTTAGCTGCACCATATTGGCGTTTCGAAACATCTAGTTTTTTTTTTATGAGGTGGATTGTTAGCCCAACGCAAAACCCCCAACCTGGAGGGCCAGGACATAGACACGTACACTAGACAATTTAGCTTATCCAATTCACCAATGATACAGCCAGAGGAAACCCACACGAACACAGGGATAACATGCAAACTTCACACAGAAATGCCAATTGACCCAGCCGGGGCTCGAACCAGCGACCTTCTTGCAATGAGGCAACAGCGCTACCAAATGTGCCACCACGTCGCCAATAATAAAAGCATAATGGTTTAAACATTATTTTATGGATTTTGAAGATTTTAAAATAAAATGACAACATGCTAAAACACAATGCTAAAACATGCTAAAACACATGCTTTTAAGCAATTTTGTAAAGCATGTACAGAGGGTTTGGTGCTCTTTGGATCATTTGGTTCAATCATGCAAGAAATTAAGAACAGTTTTACACTTAGGCCCCGTTTACACTAATGCGTTTTCGTTTTAAAACACATAAGTTTTGCTACGGTTATGCCCGAGTTCTGGAGCCCGAAAACGGAGCGTTTTGGAAACGCTGGAGAGGCCGTTTTCACTCTAAAATGCTGCTCCGTCTCAGTGTGGATGGTGGAAAACGGAGACATCTGAAAACGGAGAAGTGCCTGCTGGACACAGAAATGGGAGCGTTTTTTACTACAACAGCTGCATATATTCGCAAGAGGCAAGCTATTGTTCGAGCACTCGCTAATCAGTCACGTTTCAAGCGGCGTAAGCCTTATTTAGAAAGCCCTATTTATTTGGGTTACACCAGGAAGATCTAGCGAGACACATGCTTCCTGTTTATACTTGAACGTGCATGCCCAGAGTGCGCGAATGGTCACGTGATATACGTTTTTGGTGGAGTAGTGTGGACGGAGATATGTTCAGAAACGCTGGGTGAAACGCTAGTGTGGATGCGGATTGTTTTCATGCTAAAACGCCGTTTTAAAACTAAAACGCACTAGTGTAAACGGGGCCTTACTTGCAGAGTTCATGTCAGTTACTTTATTAAGTAAAGTGAAGGCCTCTGAAAATTCTCGTTACACACAGTCCTGCATATTTATGCCTCAGACTCACTCTCAGCATTACTGATGTCTGCTGGATCTGCTCTGTCCAGACTCCAGTTCATCTACTAGATGAGGTTCATTCTCCATCAGCAGACGGTAAAACTCTGCTTTCACAGAAGCTCCTCCAGAGTCCAGAGCTATAAACAGGAATCTCATTTTCCTCTGATTTGTATCAGCATCCTGAACTTCGCTGTATAGTTCATCTATAATCATGTGTTTGCTCTTCAGACTGTCAGCAATCGTCATCACCGATGAAACTCTCTGAATGAGTTTATCTCTGAGGGCATCCACAAATTCACTTTCTGATTGAAACAAAATATTGATGTTACTCTTTAAAAGAATGTCAAGAGTATGTCCAAGAAACAATCACAGGATTGAATATTAATTTGAAATTATATTCAAATATTTTGCCTAAAAATCAAACCTGGGGTCATTCTGTCACTCTCATCCTGTTCTACTCTTTGACTTGGTGCTGTTAATTAAAAAAAGTTTAAAAAAAGAAAATAAGATCAAAATGAGATCTGTGACATTTTACATAGAACAAAACACTACAATGATAAACAAAGTCATATCTATAGCATGTGTAGTTATGTTTTAGAAAAGAAAATAGCTTAATTCTTGTTTAATTGTGTAAAATTATAAGACAAACTTCAACACTTTCTTAAATCACTCATCACTACCCAAACCTTGAACAACTGATTTTCTCTACCTGTAAGTAATATTCGCGGTCTGCTCCACACTTCTTTCCCATCTTCAGCGTTGTCTAAAATAGTCAATCCGACCCTCTTAATGTGAACATCCAGAAACACTTCAAATGTGGGATGATAGTTTGGACCAAAATTAAGCTTAAAGATCTGACTCTGAAAAAAAAAAACACCAGAATAAGGTAGAATATTTTAATGTAATTTAATGAGCAACACTTAAAGGTTTTGCGATGAAACCTTTTTGACCAGTGTGTTATTTTGCACACATTAAGGGAGATCATTTGTTTCAAACTAAAACCTGAAAAGCGCATGCATTTTACATGTTCAGCCTATAGGCATGCACAAGTACAATTAATCAACAATGAAAGATTAGAGGATTTTCACTAAATCTTATACATCATTGCTGAATATTTGATGTGTGAAAAGCAACATAAACTAAATGTCTGAATTTTGTTGAATATTGATAAAACAATACCCTGAAGTGAAAGTATTAAAGGTAAAAAGCATTTAAAATAAAATTTGTGAATTATTTGTTTACACTTTTCCTTAATTCGTATAATCAAATTCGTATGATTTTAAAATATTAATGCTCAACGTATCTTACCGCTGGTTGCACTTCACAGTTCTCTGGCTGGCAACGCAGACTGTATTCTCGCTCAAGAAACAACTGACATTCTGCAGTTGTCTCAATGTATTTTTTATTCTGGTGCCGCTGTTGGACCTTGAGGAATTGAGATCAAAAAAGAGAAGGTGAATTTACTGTACAATTTTGCAGTTATCACACACAACGCAGTCCTTTTAACCATTTCAAAGCTTTACTTACATAAATAACATCATCACAGGAAGCATAGTATTAACAATAGTCACAATATACAAAAGCAGATGTCATTTAAATATGAATATGTTTGAACTTTGAAACGTTTTCATTTTATAATATTCACAAAACCAAAAACACACACAAAAAAAGTTCATGGTACCTGTGGCACAGCAACGTTCTCAGAAAGCAAGTGGACATACAGTATTTTCTCTTGCTCTTCAGCAGGTAGTGTTCGAAGGAAAAGCAAAACTTGTCCTCTAATGGGGCGATTAAATATCTTCATCCAGAGGAGTCCAAATAGAGAGAGATCTCTGACTTCAATGATCACGTGAGTTTCTGTCACTTTAAATGGCTGCATTATTTCCATATTCCCACCAGTGAAATGTGCAACAGCCAAACCGTCCCTGTTTTCGCCCTCTGCAAAACATTTTCAAGTATTTTGTTGTGGTGTATTATAACTGTGTGTTCACACCGATAGTGGCGAGAGCAGCAAAGTAGCCGGTAGACATTCATTTTCAATGGGAACCGGAGGTGTGGCATGTCTTTGCCAGTGTGGGTGTCGAGGAGAGTTGATATCAGGTCAAGAATATGGTAATGAGCTATGACGCAGTTCGACAGCAAGCAATTAGAATGTTGAAGTCCACCGCTTAAGAGGATTCCAAAGAACAGTCTTGTGAACTTTGGTTCTGACCAAAGTTGTTCCCAAGGGTTTGTTTATTGCCTAATTATTGCCTAATTTCCAATTATTTATGATGTTTTCTTACAGTGACATATGAAAAAAAAGTTACTGGTGAGTTGATATGCATTAATATTTCTTTTTCTTAAAAAAAGCAGGAATCTCGTGCTAACTATAACAACAGTACAAACCAGTATTGCTGCTTCAGAATATTTCAGACATATGGGCAGATGCTGGAGCAAAGCCACACCACACCACACAAATTGATCTTCAATTGTTAAATGAATCTGATAAAGTGTGCAACATTTTCAAGCTAGAAAGCATGTTTTTATGCAGAAATGTAACTGATCTGCTGATATGCTGCAAAGGCCCCTTTAAATATGAGATCAATGTAGTGAATTTTTACGCTCTCATCGGCGAAGCAGGGAAGACAGACAGCGTCGTCTGGCCAGGTCAAACGCTTGTCAAAATAGAAAAATGGATTGAAAGAACATCGGCTGCTAAGTAGGCCATAGAACCACGCCAAATACACCACAGGGAGAGAGGAACCTGATGAGGAAGAGCAGCAGGCTAGGTTGCCAGGCTATGTAGTGCTTACCCAAGTATCTCACCAACTTTCCTCTTAGCACAAATAAACAAACCGAATCACAGTGGTGCCAAAACCTGGGAAGTGGAAGACTGAACAGTCACCAGTATGCAGTCCCTAACTTCCACACCATTTGTGGATGTCATCAAGGAGCTCATGGGCCTCCACCAGGAGCAACACCAGCCTCTCCTTAACCTGAGAGACAAACGAGAGCAGCGGTTCCAGGTAGCAATCAAAAGCTATAAGGAGGACTGCAAGCTGGATCTCTCGGTTGAGAGAATGCCCCACTCTTCTCAGTTCCGCCTGCAAAATATTGACCCTCAAGAAGATCCAGGTGACATTCCTGGATCTTTTTCAGCAGATGGTGTAGGCATGTGACTGGCTGCATAGCCGATGTCCAGTGCGACTGATTTCCCTGATGTTCAGGAAAGTGCAGCAGGCAGCCCAACAAATACCAGTCCAGAAACTCCTGGTTTACATTGACCTCAAGTGAGCCATTCTCTAGTGGGCCCACCCTAATCCAGAATAGCATAGATTGTGCTTCCTTTGGTTGGAGCTGAGTAAAAGATGCTGTGATGGAATATTTTCATATAGATGATCATAGATTGATAATTGACATTGGTATATTGATATTATAAATTGATTAAGGCTTTGCTAAAGTAAATACCAAATCCATTATAAGTATTGGGCTATTACAGACATGTGTAATTTACAAGTTGTTTAAGAGTTAAGGAGCTGCAGAAAAGGTCTTATCTGAAACATTGTAAAGCTGTCTTTAAAAAGGCCTGTGGACTCATCCTTGGGATCCTTTTGCTCAGAGGCTGTCTGTGTGTAACTGATCATTGTCAAGAGAATTAGAATTAAACCAATTGAAAGACAAGCTTTGTCTGACTTTATTCAACTTCAGTCTTCACATTAAAATGTATTTCTTGTGAACAGGAAGAAAATAATTTACCATTACACTGCCAGCCCTTTGTGTTTGCTCAGCAGCTCCGGGACACCTCATAGTGTACCTGCCACCCAAGACGCCAGAACGGGTCTAGTGCCACCACCTCGCACAGTTAAAGGAGGCCAACTGTCTAGCAGAAGACCATTTGGTAGTGTGTTCGAGGGATGGTGAGCCAGTTCTAGCCATCAAAACATCTTTCTCTCGCTCCCCTCCTCCACTCTCCCTTGCCAGGTTCCCTCCCCAGGCCTCTACCCATCTTGATGGAGTGGTGCTAATGTTGAGGCACAGTTGCGGCCCCATTCTCTCAAGCTGGGAGAACTGGGATGCTTTGCTAGCAGTGCGAGAAGGTGGGTCATGTACAAGAAAACTACCCCATAGTGGAGGTTGGGATCTTGATCTGTGTGCCCAATGCACCAGCAGCTGCCCCGGTCACAACAGCATATATCAGATACCCGTGAGCATCAGAGGTGATATTTATACTGCTTTGGTGGCCTGATGCAAAACAAAGCTCTGGGTATGAGCTGCATGGTTCGGAGAGAGGTGGGTACATGGGGATGGTCAGGAGGGGAGGGAGATGGGGCTGATGGGGGAGATGAAGGCTGCACGGCAATGAGACGGGCAGTGGGGGTATCTTACGAGTGGGGAATTGGAAGTATGTGAAGTAACAGGATGTACAAGAACGGTATCTTCGCCATCCTAGTGTGTTTCCGCAATAGTCAGAATATGTAATGATAAATTGGTTTATAGTTGACCTGACACACAGTTTAAAAGAACACATGTGATTTTTGAAATTATTATAAAAATAGAACCATAATATAATGAAAGTCTGTTTGCATGTGCATGTTTTCCTGTGACTGTGTGCATATTTCATGTTAGTTAAAACCTTTCAGGCAGAATAATTAGTTATACGATGTAAATGTATATGATGAAGACCATACACTGTTATTTAGTTTACACTTGCCAATTAAATCTCTGTACTTGAAAACTGTTAGACTCTAAGACATGCTTTTACTCAAGCCTTCTGGTGAAATTGTATCCATGTCCCAATATATAGCAAATAGAAACTATCACAATGTTTTTGTTTGTTTGTTTGTTTTTTTGCAAATATGCAGCACTAAGTTGCCAACATTTTAGATTAAGCAGTGTTCATGAAACATTTAAGATCTCTCACTCTTTCTTAACAATTTAAAAACATATCATCAACAGCTGCAGGCATGTGCAGTATCAATAACTCATTCATTCATTCCTTCGGCTTAGTCCCTTTAATAATCAGGGGTTGCCAACTGCCAACTTATCCAACATATGTTTTTACACAGTGGATGCCCTTCCAGCTGCAACCCAGTACTGGGAAACACCCATACACACTCAATCACACTCATACTCTATGGCTAATTTATTCAATTCACCTAATTCCTGCATGTCTTTGGACTGTGGGGGAAATGTCGCCCAGTATCAATCATTGTTAGTTGTATTATTTGTTCAAATGAACCAAAACAAAACATTGATATTCAAGTATGTAGAAATGAACTCACCAGAGAATATTTCACAGTGTGGAAAGCGCAGTTGTGAGACTAAACCTGCAAAACAGTCAATGTCATATAAGGGTCCTGCAGGCTGCATTTGACCCAAACCATCTAACAGACGAGGATCCCATGGGACGACTCTGTACAGCAGCTCTCCTTCACCCTCCATCACAAACACAAGACTGGTCAAACTGCACTGAAACTGACCAGCATGAGGACACACAAACCTGGAGGAAAGGACATTTTTTCTGTTAATAAAGGGGCCATGAACTCAGAAATTACTAATTGCTTGATCTTCTTTAGTCTCTGTGTTATAAAAGCATCCTGTAGCATCTAACTTTCTTGTTAGTCTATTTGTCTCAGCCAAACTGCAAAACAACAGGAATGTGCCAATTATTATGTAATAATGGTAAACACCACCACCATAGAAGATGATCAACACATGCTTCTAGAATGTTTAGCTCCACCAATAGATGATAAAAACGAGAGTACACTTCCTAGTCATATTGGCCAAGAAAATAGCAACTTTTCATGTTCTGTCAGTCTTAGAACACAATGTTACTACAGAAGAGTCCATTTTTTAAAGGTTTTTCTGATGTTAGTATCAGTATGTTAGTTTTAATGATATCTATAAGCTAGTGTGCTCTAAAACTGTGACATAATTCGCATTTAGAAGATATAAAATTGAGATAAAACATCCAAAGCTTGCAGTTTGTCGACCGGAGATCAGCTGAATGCAGTGGCGGATTTAGGCATGGGCAGCATGGTCGATTTTGCGGGGGGCGGCACGGGGAGATGGTGCAAAACAAAAACAACAACGTGCGCCGATATAAATCATATGTGGCCCATTAAGCTTTGAGATATGGTTTACCTTATGCAAGTGTATTTATCCCAAAACTGGTAATGCCAGAATAAAGACAATAGTGTTTACATTCACATTTGCCTTCATTTGCAAGCACAAGTTTGTTATTCTCGTGCAACTGAAACTGGCTTGGTGAAAGCAAACTGATACATGTGCACAGAGAACCGTTCCAGCGCCTCCTGATGCGAATCCCGGTTGTTTACATGCTTGCCGATAAAATTCGCGCCGCGAAACCAGAGTAACAGCCTTTTATGTTACTTATGACATGAGGTGTCGGCTCCCAGCGAGTTTCACTGGTTGACAAAACTGAAGTTGATGTAATATAATGATCTTATTTTGAGATCATGGCTATATTGCTATATAGAAGCAGAAAGAATGGATTAATTCTCAGCCTTGAGTCAAGTCTAAGATGGACAGATAATTCTATAAAGCATATTTTCTTTTGTATTTTATAAAATTGTCAAAATTAATTGTTTTCAGTTACATTTAGGACTGATTTCTGTTATTTACTTAAAATAATAATTGTATAATGATAATAATTTTCCCAGTGAAGGGTTGCGGCTGGAAGGGCATCTGCTGTGTAAAACATATGCTGGAAAAGTTGGCGGTTCATTCTGCTGTGGCGACCCCGGATTAATAAATGGACTAAGCCAAAAAGAAAATGAATGAATAATAACAATATAATAATAATATTATTATCATTCGTTAATTCATGATATGTACATGTTTAATGGTCCTTTTCTATATTGACTAGATGTAAACTTCTAGAACGATACTTCTATAAACCAACTATTTATAAGCTTGAGGGAGAAGCGATGTGTGTGTGGGGGGGGTATTGGGTGGTTCGCCCAGGGTGCCATTCAAGCTAGCACCGCCACTGCCTGAATGCATTTTTAAAAAATGGTAAAACTCAACTGTATAACTGTCAAGCAATCTTACATTTAAGACTACAATCTACCACACCTATTCAATCTATGCATACCGATGAGGGGTGACCGAACAGGACGAGGAAATGGCCCATTACTTCTTTTTGGATGTAAAAATCTTGAAAGACAAGTAAACATCACAGAACAGTACAAAACAAACAAAATAAGCAGTTCACAACCACTCCAAATAATGATGGCCTACATCCTGCATTACTGATATGGGATTTTAGAAACTATTAGTTATAGCAGAAATTTCACAGGTAAAAAGTTCAGAGCAAAATAATTCAATTCAGTTCAATTAGTTTATTTGTATATGTGATGAGCTGCTTTTAAGAAAATGTCTGGCAAGAAGTATATAGGCAAGAGTCATGTAATCACAAGTCATTGAAAGCTCACATTTTATGTTCAGAAGTTTAACAGTATCTTTTTATAATACAAAAAAACATAACTGTTCAATACCTGTATGTATTCTTGTCTTTGTACTTGTCATATTCTTGAATAACTTCAGGTGTGAATATTTCTGCATCATCTGAGAACTGAAATAAAGAAGAGAATGATCTTTCTTTCTTTCTCTGATTGTGGGTAAAAAAGACAGAACACGAGTCGCTACTCACTGGCTGTCCTGAAGATGGTTCTGCTCCTAATGAAGAGTAAGACAAATATGCATTTATGAGAATTAATTTCACAAATCTGAAAATAACAGCATTGAACTAGAGAGAAAGAGACAACAGAATCACAGTTGATAGTTTATAGTTACTATATTTGCTTAAAATGCACGCCTCACGTTATGCTGTTGCACGCTGTGTGCTCGCGGTTGAAATAAAACTCAACCCTGAGAAGAAAAGTGCGTTACGTCAGTCATTTTTCATTCTTCAATCAAATTAATAGCAGAGCAGGGTTTCAAGTTACCTATCTATTGTCGCTCACTATACTTACAACAGCAGAATGAATCGCCAATTATTCCAACATATGTTTTACACAGTAAATGCCCTTCCAGCCACAATCCAGTATTGAAAAACACCCATACACACTCATTCACACTCACACTATGGCCAATTTAGCTTAATCAATTTAGCTTATTCAAATGTCTTTGGACTTTGGACTGGATAACATCATGCAGCCACAACAACCACTGCTCACGGACACACTACCGCCTGTGCCCTGCACTCAACACAAATAGACTGTGACCTATCAGAACAGCATCGAGTCTCAGCACTCAACAATGATCTTCAGGAGAATAGCCAAGACAACATATTTCAGCAGCCAGAAACTCCAGAGCCACAGCCTCTGTTACCAGACACAATCTTCAACCTTTTAATATGTGGATCTAAACATTGCTAGGTAGACTTTCTTTTCAAGCCTTATAAACAGCAATCTAAATAACACCCACACTCTATTTGCAACGGTAAAGAGACTCACTAATCCCCCAGTAGGATTTCTAGTGAACTACTTTCTGAAAGCAAATATGAGTTTAGCCATTTCTTTACTGATAAGATCAATAATATCAGAAAGACAATCAGCTCATCTAGTCAGCCAAGTTGTGTCGGCAACAGTATGTCTGATTTCATGGCAATTGATAGTTAAATCTTAGAAGAGATTGTGCAGATTATGAAAACATCAACCTATAGTCTTGACACACTCCCAACATCATTCTTCAAAACGATGTTTAAGTGTTTGGAAATGGATCTCTCTTAAGGTGGTAAATGCTTCAATTCTCTCAGGGACTTTTCCAAATTTGCTAAAAACTGCAGATGTTAAACCCCTCTTAAAAAAAGAGCAACCTGGATAACACCCTATTGTAGAGCCCTGTATTTGAGCCCGAGCCCGTCGGGGCCCGACTTTTTTGTGCCAACGTATAGTTTGTCTATAGTTTAATAAGTTTTGTTGGTCAGTTATTTTCTAAATAAAATTGAAGAACGAATAACATCTGAGGTGAAGTGCTTAAAGAAAAAACTCCGCTAATGCGTCAACAATGCCAAAACACAAACTGGATTGTTAACTGGTCAGATTAATATTAAATTATTATTTATTGAAAAAAAAAATTGACGTGTCTATTTTGTGTCTGAAATATTAAATATTGCATTTTAAAACACTGATTTGTTTACAGAAAAAATCAAAGCATACAGAACATAACAGAGCATCTTCACGCACCTGCAGTGTTTCCAATAGCATAGAAATAAACTAAACTAATAGAATAAACTAAATAAAAAGAATAAAATAGATAGTTCTGTCCTATATATTTTTCATTTAAATGATATTTAGATTACAAAACGAAAACACTGGCTAAATCCTTTTTAAGAAGCGGCATATGCTGTTTGTCCAATCATGTTCTTTTCTTCCATCAAATAAAATTATCAGGCTACTATCAATCACATTAAATATGCATTTAATTAATGCTCCGCTGTTAGTATTAGATTACAAAACCCCTGTCAACATTTAACATAAGTCATTAGTTTAAAGATTATGTCTTATGATTATGACTTCTTTCCTCCATCTCCCTCGCGGTTCATAGGTTATTGTAAAAATGTATATTATATAAGAACTATTAATAACTGTAATTTTCTAAATGGAAAAAGGCTGGTTTGTTAGTTGTACACTAAATTATCAAAACTATAGCCTATTTGTTGAGTTTATGATGCATATCCAGGAAGGAGGCGGTCAGCATCAGCGCAGGTTTGGCAACTCGTCTGTGTCAAACTGCAATATTCTTTGCTTCTTTGGCAAACGTGTTGTCGGCACGTGTGGTTGCTTGTGTTACCGTCCCGTGAATTAACAAATATGTTGCACATCAGGGGCTGATCACTCCGAGCGCACCTGTCCGTTCCAAAAGCGCGAGGCGCACTGTATACTGCCTTTATGTTGACAAGAAAGAAAGAAGTGCGGTGCGCTTTCATACAGCTCTAGATAACTTGAAACAGCCACCACAGGTCTCTCCTCCATCATCAAAGGTTTTCCGTAAAAAAAAATAAATAAATAAAAAAAACTCCAATAATTTCTCTAAATCATTCTGATAAAAAAGGAAACGAAAAATATCAGTTCTCTATTAAATACAAATCTGGTCTATTTTAATGGCTGTATAGGCTAAGATGTTAGGCGGGAAAAAAAATGGGCTTCGGGCCGGACTCGGGCTGAAAATTTTGATAATCTGTCGGACAAGGGCCGGGCTTCAGCCTGTGCGTCTCGGGCCAGGGTAGGGCTCGGGCTTAGATTTAAGGCCCCTGCAGGGCTCTACCCTATTGAGCAACTACAGGCTAATTTCAAATCTCCCTTTTATTGGCAAAATCATTGCAAATGTATTTTTTTTTTTCAAGCAGGTTAACAAGTTCTTAAGCTAAAGGATGTTTAGACAATTTTCAATCTGGTTTCTGAGCACATCACAGTACAGAGAGCGTCCTTATAAAGATAATCAATGACATTCACCTAAATACGGATTCAGGCAAACTAGCAGTGCTGGTATTGCTTGATCTTAGTGCTGCATTTGACACTGTCGATCACAGCATGCTTCTTGAAAACAAGGTTGGGCTGTCTGGAATGGGCCTCAAATGGTTCAGATCTTATAAAAGGTTCAGATCATATAAATGGCCTAGGACCTTGATACATTACAGATATGCTGAATACAAACCCAACAGATCATTCAGATCTTTAGGATCAAATAAATTAGAAATTTCAAGAATTCAGTCAAAGCAGGGTGAATCCGCCTTTAGCTACTATACTCCCCGTTGATGGATTCAGCTTCCAGAAATGATCAGATGTGCTCCAACATTAGGCACGTTCAGATCAAGACTCAAAACACATCTGTTTAGCCGTGAATTTTCTGAATGAGCATTGTGCTACGTCTGACAGATTACACTATTATGTCTTTCTTTTTTGATTCAATGTTTACTGTTTTTATCAGATTTTTTTTAAATCAACCATATTCTTTGTTTTTTATTTTCTTATACTCATTTCCATTACGCCCCATTCACACTGGGCTTCAGTGTCAACGCTTGACAAAGGACGTGTCTGAAGTTGGGGCTGACGCGACCGTCATAGCAGCGTCAGCCAATGAAATTAGTCAACAATCGGCTACTGTCAGAGCTGGTGTATTTGCATACAGCGATCTAATTGGCTGACGCTTCCATTGGCGCTTGAAAAGTTGAGAAAGTCCCAACTCCTGAAGCGAGCAACGCGGCTGAAGCGGCGCTGACAGATCCAGAATGCAGTTCGGCAAAGCCTGACGTCACCCATTCAAAGTGAATGGGAAGCGTTGACGCTGACGCCCCATGTGAATGGGGCGTTATTCCTGTAAAGCACTTTGAATTATCCTTCTGCATGAAATGCGCTATATAACTAAATGTGCTTTGCCTCGCCTTAAAATCACCTATGAATAAAGAAATGCCCAACTGTGTAAAAATGCAGACAACTGTGTAGAGCCCTGCAGGGGCCTTAAATCTAAGCCCTAGCCCGGCCCTGGTCTGAGACGCACAGGCTGTAGCCCGGCCCTTGTCCAACAGCTTCTTTTTCAGTTTCACGTGGCTGGAAATCTCTATACACAAGGCATCAATGGCGCTTCCAGATGGCATGCATTAGATGTCATTAAACTTTTTTTAAAAGTTTTTTATAAAGCATGCCCGAAGCCTGATATGCGTGCCAGCTATGATGTGAAAATTGTCCCAAAGCTCGGCCCTAGGGGGCATAAAAACGTCGGGCCCCGATGGACTCAAATGCAGGGCTGTACAACTGTGATTGGACATGAAGCATAAAAAAGCAGAGCACCCTTAGATAAAATAAAACAAACCTGAACAATAAACTCATCTTTACACATACTGTATTTATGACATTGACTAGATATAGCTCTCAAAAGCAATGGTAGAAACCAGCATTCACTGCTTGCAAGACAATATCAAAATTATGCTCTATGCAAAAATGGCTGATAAAGTTATTTCTGATTAGAAAATAATTATAATTTCAGTTTCCAGACTGTTAAGGAAAAAAGAAAAAGCAACAAACAATATAAAAAAAACCATATTTAAAGATACCGTCAGTGGTATGTTATTTGCTAGCCATTACACTGAAAGTATCTAATAGCGTCTTATGATACTAAAGACTGTACAGAACTGTAGAAGATTTTCTTACTTTTGCTCTCAGCATGTTCTGTCTTTATCGTCTTCGGCTCTTCCTCTGTGGCACATGTTCTGTCTCGTTCAAGCAACACTGATTTTCTCCAGCTAAACAAGATAACATTTAACGCTGAATAAAATGTTTTTAAGACAGGCATTTCAGTTGTCAAAATTGTAGTAGAATTTTTTTTTTAAATGACAAACAACAATATACAGAACTGTGGATAGATTTGTGTCACTAGTATTTTCACCACCAACAAAAAAGGTTATGAATCAGTTATTTCTATTTTTGGTGTGATGTGTCAGTTTAGTTATATAAGTTACAGTTAAGATCAGTTTGGAAATCCAAACATTACTTTTGTTAGCTTGATTTTTGTGTCTTAAGGATGTTGCCACATCAATGTTTCTGGATTTGGTCTGTCTCAGATTTTGTCTGTTTCTTCATGTCTTTCTAGACAGACTGAATAAGAGCAGATCTTCTGCACCGGCTGCTGTCAGTATCTTTTTGCGTAAAAAAATTTCACAGGATTATTACAAATAATAGCATCTAAGGATAGAAATAACATAAAACCATCTTTCTCCTGGTGAAAATGCTAGTGGCCATATGCTGTATTACACAGGGCAATGTTGCGCAACGGAATTTTTCAGAGCCGTGTATTTTGGCCCTACTAAGAATTTTGTATCTGTAACCCATTGCCCTGATTAGTTGCCCTGTGTCACATCTGGATGCCCATTGATGGTAACATTTCTCAAAGTTCCTCGGCAACATTCCTCAAAAAGTTGCCCTGTGTATCATATCAACAGAAGATGTTTAGCACAGTACTGTATGATACGCATACAGTACTTACACAGTCAGTTTCCAACCTGTGGTCAGGGATTCCTTCAGTGACTGTGTAGTGTTCAATGGGATAATTGAAACTGCAGTATTTATCCTGACATGGAACAGAGAAACTTGTTATGGTTACATTTTAATATTCACAAGCAAATATAAACCTATAAAATACTTACTTAAAATATATAAATATATATATATATATATATATATATATAAACACACATTTCTGTTACCTGAGTTCATTCAAACTGGGAAACGCCTGAATAAGGGAGATGACTTTGGGAATCCATCTGTCATTCCAACTTTCTGTCAGCAAATGGACTTTCTTTAAACCAGTCACACAATGCAAGGCATCCAGATAAAGGAACTCATCCACTGATGAAACTTGAGATGTAGAGCTGTTTAAACAAATAAGGCAGATGTTATTAACACCACAGTGGACATGGACTACAGTTTTTAGTACAGATATTTCCAGTCTTTGATGAACACAACATAATCAATCAACTGTCAAAACATTTTTGTATTTATGAAAAACAAAATGAAAAGAACAATAAACCTTTTTGGAAAGAGACTCAATTTGCAACTCCCATTTTGAAAAAAGATCACAGAGAACTATTCAATAAGACACACGGGAGAAAAAAGTATAATTGCAGTAACTTATATATTACAATACGCAGGGTCAGTACGAGTAATTATATTCCCAGTTGATCTATTATAGGTAGCTAGAACAGATCCATCTTATTATTTACGATAAATCATAATCTCTCTATTTAGATTATATTTACCAGCTTTTTAAGCAATTTATCAAATGTTGGTACCACGTCTTGTTTCCATCTCTTTCTTTTTTGCAAGATCCATGGATAAGTAGATGGACCGTTCTTCAAACCAATTAAAAAAAGGTTCATGTGTAACCCCCAATAATGCAACCTTTAGATCTGGAACAATCTGCCTCTAATAAACTTTTGAGAGTAAAATACTCTTTCTGTGATCAATGACAGCAACCGCTGTCTCTCTGGCTGAGGGCAATTTGGGCAGAGGAATGAAATAAGTAGCCTTTGAAAATCGGTCCATCAAAATGGCCATATTGCCATGGAATGGCAGGAGACCTGTGACAAAATCTAACGAACTGTGAGATCTGGGTCTTGATGCCACTGACAATGGCTGAAAGAATCCAGCAAAAGGGCATTTTCAACTAATTCATTCATTAATCTTAATCAATTTTAGACATGGCATATACTTTATGCCTGGGGTGTCCACACTCGGCCCTGGAGGGCCGTTGTCCTGGAGAGTATAATACAACATTACACTGAATTACACTGAATTCATTATTGTTTGTGTGCTACCCCAAGATTTGGTGTGGTCTCTTCTGGCCACCCCTAAGAAAATTTTCCGGGGGCGCCACTGTTCAAAAGCTGAAGACATCAACGGCAAAGGCTAAGTATTCTTTATAGTAATCTTATTTAACCCTCAATAACTGATGCATGGGCAAAGTGACCCATCCTTCTTTTTCTCAAAAAAAAATCCCGCTACCGACGGTGAAGAAGAGGGGTGAATGATCTTGGCCGCCAGACAATCAGAAATATATTTCTTCACAGCCTCCCTCTCAGGAATAGAAAGGGAATATAATTTGCCTTTGGCGGAGACGTACCTGGCAATAAAACAATAGCACAGTCATAGGGACAATGAGGAGGCTGAAAATCAGCTGGACACTTACTGAAAACTCTCTTCAGGTCGAAGTGAAACCAGCAGCATTGTAGCAGCAGCAGAGGATCTGTTCAAAATAACACACACCAATGGGCCTTTAATATATGTTCTAATTTTTGTTTTGTTTTTTCTACAAGGATTGACCTATAAAAAAATATTATTGTATATAAGCTAACTAAATTTGCAGAGACTGTTGAGGTTTGTTCGTTTTAAACCAATAATGCAACTTTTTTTCAATCGACATTTTTAATAAGGCCCCCTTTCCACCAAGAGAGTTTGTTTAAATTGTAACACCCCATAAAATATTTTTAAAAGGGTAACCCCAAGTCAACCTTTCTCTTTGGACTTGATCAAATGTTTTTTAATAGTTCTTTTTCCATTTAAAGCTTGATTGTTCTGTAGCTATATTGTGTACTAAAATTGCTACATCATGTCTAGGAACTATATCCTCATTCCAGTGTAATAATCAAGGAGCATTGCTGCTGTACCATGAGTGCAGCATGCGCAATGAAATTACACAGCACCTGAAAGCAGTCCCAAGCAACAAGCCCAACACCAGCACCACCAGTTAGTATCAGAGTAAAATCTTTGTGCCTATTCCAATTCCGTGATCTATGTAAGCTTAGCTAAAAGTGCTCCAGAGATTTTTAAAGTTAAGTGTTCCTTTAATAAAAAATGAGTGAACCCAGTTAGCATTATATGTCTGAATAATTCACTTCTATAGGCTCTATGCTGAAAGTATAGTTTAAACTAAAAGACAAAGAAAGAACGTTTTCTTAAAAAGAAAAAAATACACAGCACATGAGACCGTTCTCAGTCTTTGTTATGAGTGAGAACTGCATCAGATGATAATTGTTGTATTGTTCTTCCATTTTTTTTACTCCTATTTGATTCAGAAGGAATTTCTAAATAAAATCATGTATTTTGGGATAGTTGTAATGTGTAGTAACCAATTTATAATAGTGTAAAGAAACTGATTGAAGGATTAAGAAACTAAACAATTCACACACTTCTGCTTCTACAGACCTTGGTGTTTTACTGAGTTTCTGTAGGAAGATTCTCCAGTTGACAGTGGAAATCTCAGAGCACGAGCAGGTGAGAGTTAATTCTGAGGTGAACGACAATGGTCTTGTTTCCGAGCAGAAAACAGAAAGTCTAAAACAGAAACAAAAACAAATAAAAGGAAAGTTTCAGCCGTTTTCTTATATTAGACTTCAATCTTGTAATATTAGCATGAATTAAGCAGTCTTTCTTTTCTTACATGAAATCTTCATCTTTCACTGATGCCATGATCTTTTGACAAAAGCTTTCGGTCCTAATAAAATAATAAAAATCAAAATTATCTTGACAATGTTCTTAAAAAGTGATCAAATGACAAAAACAGATTTAAAGTTCCAACAAATGTGGAAATTTATGATGCACAGGCACTGACTGAGATTTTATGAGAAATATATGTTGTGTTACATTCAGAAATATTTTTTTAAATAATAATACATACTAATTAAAGATTATAATTAAATATACATTACATCAGTTCTATCAAAATCTTTCTTCCACCAAAAGCTGAAATCAAGTCCCCGACATCATCTGTGATATCATCCACCTTCAACCTTCAGAAATGAACAGAGCACATTAACATTCAGACATCGGAATTAGTCACTTGACACTGTAAGATTACAGATCACTCAACAATTAAAATAGACAAAATTACTATTAGATATTAATATTGTTAATAGACAACCATTTTTAAAGAAGTATGTTCAGGGGATTTTTGCTCACCATAACTCGTCACAGTGCAGCGCAGAACGAAGAATCTTCAGATTGTCAGATGTTACATTGAGTCTCAGATTCCTCATTTTAACACCGCTCTGTAAACAAAACTGCAACATCCTGCAGTCTGTATTAGTCAGTGGAGTGTTTGACAGATCTAATGAATTTAAATGTTCTAGAACATTTGCAGTGAAGCTCTTCTGATGGAGCTCATAGAGACAATGGAGAATGAACAGCAGGTGCTTGTTTTGATATCTCTGCGAACACTCATTGATCCACTCTTTAAGCTGGGTTTCTATGTTGGCAGAGATGGTCATGTTGTGCTTCTCAAAAAATGATGGGGTCAGGTCTTCCCTACAGAGACCACAGAGGAACAGAATCACAGGCTGCAGAGGCTCTGAATGTCTCACTTCAACATCTGCCATTGAAAAGCCTAGATCAGACCAGCAGGACAAAGCCCATCCTCTCTCTACAGTGTGAAGAAGCTCTTTCAGTTTCCTCTGAGACTCTTCTTCATCTAGAAACACAAAATAAAGAGCAGCGAAGAACTCCTGAAAGCTGCGATGCATGAAACTGAACATCGTCTCCTGGCGGACAGTTCTCCTTCGGAGGAATATTTTTTCAGGGTCTAACACCAATTCAGTCACACTTTTCTCTTTAAACAGCACTTGTGTTTCCAGCATCCCTCTCTCTGCCAGCTGACCCAGACTCCTCAGCAGGGTCGGCACAGACTGACCAAAACCCTGGCTGTGATGCTCCAGTAAAGTGCACACAAAGTCAACGTAGATGGAGGTGGTGGTTTCCAGACCGCTTGTTAAATCTGAACCCTGACTGAAGCGCTCTTGCAGGACTGCGCAGATCATCCAGCAGACAACAGGGATGGAGCAGGCGGTGATTAGGGTTTCATTTGACTTCACACTCTCAAAAGCTTTTCTGAAGAGTTCCTCATCCTGGAAAAACCTTTGGAAATGTTTCTCCACCCCTTTCTCAGAGAAACCCATAATCTTAGAGAGACACTGTGGTGCCATCATGAACATGCCCTCTGGAACTTCAGTTCTAGTAGTGATCAGTAAAGATGATCTGAGGTGAAAATTGTTACAAAGCAGGGAAAAAACAATAACCTCAGGTGATGCTCTGTGTGATTGAGATTTCGAAAACCGTGACGGTAAGCTCATCAAGCTCAATGGTAAGCTCAAAACCGTGGCGGTAAGCTCATCAAGTCCATCAATGATGTAGAGCATCGTACATGCTGAGTTCAGTAATAACTCTGAGATCTGATCTGATGGTAAACCAGAGCTGAAGCTCAGGAGCTCAATCAAGGTCACCTCCTCAGAAACACAGTTTAGCTCTTCACACCTCAGGTAGAAAACTACATTAAAGTGTTGAAGGTAATGTTTTCCAGATGCCCAGTCCAACATGATCTTTTGAGATATGAAGGATTTTCCACTACCAGAACTTCCTTGGAGAACGACTGTTTCTGCAGGGAATAGCCGTTTGGTTGGTTTATTAAACAGTTTCTCCACACTAATATTCTGAAAACCACCTTTTTTATCTTTTTGATTGATCACAGGTTCAGTGTACAGAGCATCCAGTGAGACTTGTTCACCAGAAAGAAGACTCCTCTCGTTTTTATACTTCTGTCTGATCGACTTCTTGTACTCCAGTACTAGAGAAAAACACAAACACTGTTTAAGTTTTAAGTGCAAATTCATAAATTACAGAAAAAAAGGCTGATTACAGTCATCCTGATGGCTAAACAGACAACAGACAAGACAGTGCTTTTCAATCCAGCAAAGAGCTACAGCAAATGACTAAAGATAGTATTTATTTACTAAGTAACTTGAACTGTAACTTGTGCTTCAGCAGACCTTAAATAAATCCTCAGAGTATGAACTGCATTGTTAGTGTAAGGAGTTTATGATGCGGACACAGATAAATGAGTCGACTCCTACAATCAGGACGACTTTGGTCACATCACATTGTGCCCAATAAGCAGAAGGCAACATCTCCTTGCAGTGCAAATCAAGAAGCAGATCTCCTGGGGCATGAAGTAGGCATGTAGTCTACTCAGACTATGGATGGACTCAATTATCAATCCAAGCACAAGTGATAATTGTATCAGGAACACAATAACCCAGTCAACATCCAAGTTAACTAAAACAAACGGTTATCAGTAATACAGATGTCCACAAGATCTCTTACAAGGGTTAACTACCCTCTTTATGCGTAATAGTTAACACACTATAAAAAAAGGATTCTACATTTTAGTTTTTTCAACATGACTTGTAACTGTAAGTTGAAACAACAAAGTTGGTAATTCAACTTAATCGGGTAAGATTTCCCTATCTTAACTAGTCTGCACTAGAGTGTTTGTCGACTCAACTTAAAAACAAATGCTGAACCAGCACCCTTCAAGTTGCGCCCCATACTTCCAATCCAGCAGGTGTTGGAATATGCAGCATTAAGTCAGTTTACCAACTGAACAGAAGTCAGACACATGGGATATTTTTCACCAGATTTTTAAATTGTTCAGTCATCACATTGGTAGGTAATGCTTCTTCAAATTTGTGTTTTAACTTGTAAAATGACATAATATAACTGATTGTCACTGTATTGTTTCCAGTATAAAATTTTCTAGAGCAGATTAGACCTTTGCTAATCCATGTGGAGTTTGGCCACATTTATAAAGCTTAGTAAAGTTTGTTTCAGCTTTGAATTTGCATCTCAATATGTCTATAAAAATAGTACTTTTCTGGTTCCCTGTCTAATCTACCGCATGTATTTTTATTTACATTTTAATGGATCTCCCATTTGTATAGAGTAGAAGATGTTTTGGGAAAATATTAACAGTAATATAATATAATATAATATAATATAATATAATATAATATAATATA
>CAIGQQ010038184.1:2304554-2346152 GCA_903798035.1 Danio albolineatus
TAGACATGGTTCCTCTGGGTTGCGGCCGGCCCACTGGAGAATGGCTCGCTTCAGGTGAGCGTACTCCAGGAGATTCTGTACCGGTAGCTGCTGTGCGTCGGTCTGGGCTTCACCTGACAGCAGTAGAATGACTCGTACCGGCCACTCGGGCCGGCCACAAGCCTTCGCCATCTTCTCAAACAGGTCGAGAAATGTTTCTGACTACTACTCCGGCGCCATTTTCTGTGGAACGATGGGAGTGTGGGCGGCAGATGTCGGAGCGGGCCAGATCTCCTGGGCTGGCAGCTCGCGGTCCTCCCACTGGGCCTTGGAAGAGGACTTGGAACCGGTGTTGGATGTCTCCTTTCAGTTCCACCAGCGCGCGATGTTGTTCTCGTTGGAGGGGTGGAGCCACAGCCCCTGGTGATTCCCCAGTCAGGGCTAGGAGGTATAGTGGGAAGGTCAGGGCCGATGCATCAGCTCCACGGGGGCAAGGATCGCGCACCAAAAACCTGCTCCACGAAGGATGTGAGTGTGTTGATCTGCGTCCCCACCACGCCAATCGTTGCCCCAAGGTCGCAACGGGCTATACCCTACCATATACGATACCAGTGAGTATAAAAGGGGGTACATATAAGGCTCTGGTGGATTCGGGGTGTAACCAGACCTCCACCCACCAAAGCCTGCTTCAAGACCCAGCATTGGATAAGAGCCGCACGGTAAGGGTAAGGGGTGTGCACGGGTATGTAATTCACTACCCTCTAACGGCTATAGATATCCAATTCAGGGATAAAACAAAATGTCCGGGCCCGGTCCTCTCTCGTCCTCCTCTGCCATTGTTCCTCTTCTCTTCTCTTCCTCATCTGTGGTGGGCCTCGTTTCATTCCCATGGCTCTCGGCCACACCCCCACGGCACAGACACATTTTCATATTACTAGAAATTCTATGTTAAGCTACTTTGACATTAAAGTTTATGTGTATTTTTTTTTTTTTTAAGTTTATCCTTTTGCATACGTTTAATGTGCATTTTTTTTAAATTTATGCATTTCCATTTAGATTTTTTTTATGCAATATTCCAGAATGTACATAAAAATAGGTGGATGGAAACATAGCTCCTCTTACACCTATACTCAATAATGAAAATAACGCAAAATGTAATAACAAATTACAGCAAGAAACCAAACTTACAATTTATATCCTATATTGCTGCAGAACTCCTAGAGCCCCAGACCTTTCTAAGGCCCCGTTTACACTAGTGCGTTTTAGTTTTAAAACTGTGTTTTAGCAAGAAAATGATCCGCGTCCACACTAGCGTTTTCACCCAGCGTCTCAACAGATCTCTGTCTTCGCTACTCCACCAGAAACATATATCACGTGACCATTCGCGCACTCTGGGCATGCGCGTTCAAGTATAAACAGGAAGGATGCGTCTCGCTCGGCATTTGATTATTGTTAGTCAACAAACGCTGGTTGAACGATGAACGCGATGGTAAAGAAAGCAAGAGAGGTCTTTTTGTGGACAGACGACGGGGTCGAGTTGTTACTTAAAGTAAGAAATGAATATAAAACATCCATGGCTATCGAAAATACAATGTTTACAGCAGGCGTGACCAACCCTGCTCCTGGCCATCGACTGTCCAGCAGATTTCAGTTGTAACCCATATCAAACACACCTGCCTGTAATTATCTAGTGCTGTTCAGGTCCTAATTAATTGGTTCAGGTGTGTTTGATGAGGGTAGGAGCTGAACTCAGCAGGAAAGTCGATCGCCAGGAGCAGGGTTGAGCACCACTGGTTTACAGTGAAGGCTGGTCTGCCGTCTGCCGGTGACGTTATAGCCACGTGCGCTTGATGAATAAGGGAAGGATACGCAATGACCCAAAGCCCCAATCACGTAGCGAATCTCAGCAGCCACGCCTCTGTTTTCAAAAGTATGCGTTTCCCTCCATCCACACTGAGACGCAGCTGCAGCGTTTTAGAATGAAAATGCTCACTCCAGCGTTTTCAAAACGCTCCGTTTTCGCACCTCGAAAAACTCCGCTGTAGTATGGACGGATGGCGTAACCTTAGCAAAACTTATGCGTTTTAAAACGAAAACGCACTAGTGTAAACGGGGCCTAATTTGCAAAGCCTGGCTATGGTCATGATCTGAACCTGATTTACAGTCCTCTCCACCAGCATGACCTGCGCTTGGCATTCCCTGTCCTGCCAGAACGTCCTGGGCTCACGCCTGTGATGTCTGTATCTGGTACCAGAACAGAGACGGCTCTCAAGAGGCCGCAGTGAAGCCTGACACCTCGGGACGCAGGGTGTCCCGTGACAGTCTTCAAAGGCAGCCGCACTGTGACTGGCACATTTATGACTTGGCAAAAAAAGAGCCGCTGCCAAAGGGAGGATATAGCACTCCTCAGTAAGGGTTTAAGGTGTGCCTGATTCACGGTCACTGTCAGGGCCAAGACACAAATACTAGCAGCCACACTTACAGCCCAAAGCAAACGTGTTGGCATATACAACTCAGACTAACTGAAAATACGCCATTACACCATGTTTAGATTCCTGCTGAAGTGACAGGCTTACAACCACTATTTTGTTCTTGGGAAATAACTCAGCATTTTAAAGAAACAGTTCATGCAGAATTGTAAATGTTGAAATAATTTATTGATTCAGTAACACTTTAGTATAGTGAGTATAGAGGAATATTACCTGAAAATTATAATGATTATAAGGCTTTTTATTAGCACCTATAAGTACATATTCTGCAAGATCTTATTCTAAACCCCTAATCCAGCTAAATATCTAAACCAAACTGAATCTACTTCAATAACTTCATCAAAGTTAGCAGTTGTTAATAGTAAGATTTTTACATCAAAATAAAGTGTGACTATTTATTCTTGTGTTGTCCGGAATATATGTTAATTGAAAAACAAAAGAAAATGTTTTTAAGGAATTATGAAGATTTTTTTATATATTTTTTTTCAGGGGAGGTTGATGGTATGTGTCAAACAAGATCTTTTTATATGTTGTGTACATAAATATATATTTATATATACCACTTTATTGCTTCAGATTCAATCCTTCATTCGTTTTTCCTTGGCTTAGAGGTCGTCACAGCGGAATGAACCACCTACAGTACTATTCTGGGCAGCAGAATCTCACTGCAACTTTTTGATTTAGTGGTTAATTTGAATTAATTCATACAATTTAGTACAATTTGCTCTTCCTCAATGAAGGTTGGGTTTAGGGGCAGGGTTTGGTACCACGTCTCCTTTTAAAAATCACACATTTACATCTGACTGAACTTGTAGAAATTTGTATGAATTAGTCCCTAAACTGAATAAAATAGTTAAGTTTCCTCCTGAGATCAGGCTGAAATATGTGATTGGGACATACAATTTACTGAAATGCATTTAGGTTGGAAGTGCGACATTTTATTGCTGAAATTCCTAGTTCTGGCTACCTTAAAGAGCCCCTATTATGGGTTTTTGAAAATGAGCTTGTATGCAGTGTGTCACACAGCTCTAAGTGTAGTGAAATGTCCAGCTAAGGCTTAAATCTGAAAGTGCACAGTGTTTAAAACTATTGATTCATCTATAAAAGAGTCGACTCATAGTTCCTCAAACGAGTCGCAGTGCTTACGAGTCTTTAGCCGTTTCGGCATGACGTGAACACGAAACATAAAGCCCCGCCCATTTAAGCACGCGCAGATTCGAAATCCCCAACCCCATCCACAAACAACAGCGGTGCGAAAAAGTTGCCAGATCGGGCGGTTTTAAATTTGATTGTGCAGGTAAAACCTTTTGGACAGGGTTTGGGCTGAAATCAGTGAGCTACATCTGGCAACACAGTGAAGAGCACTGTGCTTAGCTGGATATTGGAAGTGTGCAGAGAACCCAGAGATGAGACTTTGAAGAGTTAGTAGTTTCTGCAGAAATATCTCAGCATTAAACCCAGCCATGTGCTGTTCCCCCTCCGAGGAGTGCTTACAACGGAGGATTAGGAGCACCAGGACATTTCCCTGGCCTGCTTTCCAGCAAGTGTGAGTAAGTGCGATTAAAACGGTCGCCTCATTGTTTTCTCTAGCTTGTAAATGATGCATTTAACTGTGTTTTGTAACTTGTAACCGCTTGTAGTGTCTCTGGATAACTTGTATTCTCATATCGCATCTAAAAGCACAGTGTAAACGCGACGCGTGCCGCTGTGTTTACGGATTAAAATGCGTTTGAGCGTGTTCCTCTGCTGTTTGTCGTTGCTATGGCCACCATGAGCTCTGCTACACACGTGCGGCGGTGCTGTTTTATAATGGTTCAGCTTTTGCCGCTGTGTGCATTAATACTTAATGTATGTCGCTGTTTTTACTTCTGGTTAAGAATTAGAGTGATATGCTGGGAGATCGGGGGTTAGTTTCGGGGGTGAGGAGTCTGAAATACGGGCGACTCCCGATAAAAACGAGTGTAGCAGATTAGATCACGCACACGCTGTGACCGCTTCAATGTTGATAAGCCGTGGTGGGCATTATCTCACGCTGAGCGCTGTCGACCAATTGCAACAGACTGGGTCATCGGTCCAATCAGCGCAGTTTAGCATCGCGTGAAGGAGGGGTTTTGGAACAAATGAATCCCTGAACGATTCATATAGGAGTCGCTGGGATAATGAGGTAAAAATAAATGCATATTATAAGACAATGAAAGTGTTTTTTGACCATGCAATTAGATCAGCCTGCTGTTGGAGACCCCCAAAACCAATATTTGACCCTTTTCAATGTATAATATGGGCTCTTTAAGTATGTTTATAAAATCTGACAGTACATACCCATGCTTGAACTTCCTGAATCAGATGATTCTGACGTCTCACTGGACACCTCATCTAAATCTGGCATGGAAAACGCTGAGGAAAAGGATCAGGTCAGGTGAACTGAAACTGTGTTTAATAATATCATGCTACAGCCTAACCAGCTACATGAGAAGTAAATTAAACCTTGCTTATTTTAGAATGATATGTCTACTTTGTTAAGAAGAAAAAAACAAACAGCTTTCTCAAACAGAAACATGCTGTCTTAGAGGATTATTATTATTATTATGTTATTACTATATTATTATAACCATTTAATTAATACACATGCCAATTAAGGTAAACTGAATTACAGTTGCATAAGGTAAAAGTTGCATCGGGTAATATTTCAGTTATTAATAAATTTCATTGAAGCACCCCAAATCAAAAGAAAATAAACAGAAAATGGAGGAAAACAATAGAAAAAGAAGGATATAAATCCCATATTTATAAAATATGAGAGAGGACATACCCCTCAGGCGCAAGAATTCGGAATCTGAGAACCATTCTGGGGGGGAGAGAGAGAAATCAGACACATCAGCTGAACTGAGAACGGCAGTGACAAATGTCAAGCTAGGGCATAACCAGCTACATGGGCAAGGATATTAGCCTCCTCAAATTTAAATTAACCCTATGCTTGCCTAAGCTATGAATTCATTAAGAATATTTAAACTGAAACAGTTGGTTTCAACACTGATCCTGATGATCTTCATTGCATGTTTTATGTGTGATACTCAATGCTCAAACTGATGATTCCTCTTTTCCTGTCCGCAATCCTCTGCTCTTCATTTTAGGTCATGATGGCTTTGATCACAATGCTGCAGTTCGGGAAGTGGATGGGTGTTTGGGGTCCAAGCAAGCCAAACTACTAATGTGTGATGTCGGGCAGTCAGTGAGCATCTGTTGGTTTAGTTTGTTTTGTCAGCTAAAGTTTGCTTGATTCCACATGCAACATCACTTCTTTTGTAGCGCTATCATCATAAACATACAACAATGGAGCATATCAAAAGAAAGAACATTTCATTCCACCTCACCCAAATGTATGTACTTCCTGCTCTGACCATGATTAAGCCATTTTGATTGTGTTTGTTTAATATTTATTCTGTGGCTGTGCTTGATTTATTTAAGGGATATTCATTTTCAGACATCCTTATCTTATATTGGTTGCTTCTAGGCCAAAATTCTACACTTTAACACAGCAAATAAATGGCAGCCAACTGCAAGCTCTTGTGCATTCTGCATCTCAATAAGCATTGTCATTTTTTATGCTTCAAGTACATTCTGTCCCAAGGATCCAATGTCAACCCTCAAAGTATACTGTCAACAAATATCATGTGTTGTTGTTTTTGTCTTTAGCAATAGTAGTAATTTATTTATATAGCACATATTTACAACACGCACATCATGATTTTGCCAAGTATGATGTGATACAAGATTAACATCTACGTTGATCCTGGAATGTCATTTCTGTTGGAAAATGTAATCCATACCTATTCACCACCCCTAAACCCAACCATAACTGTGAATTATTGGCAAAAGCCAAGGAAAATAATAATAGAACAACAATCACAGGGTTCAACGCTAAGGATTTTTTCTACTGGCCCGATCGGGCTAGTGGTTCAGATTTTTACTTGCCCTGCCAAAATTTTCACTGGCCCAACCAAAAAAATAGTTAATAGATGTTTAGCCACCTATTTTAATTAATGTGTCAAAAACCAGACATAATTGCAAACATAGGCTTTTTATTGATTCATTTATTCTATTGATTTAATCAATCTATTTAAAAAATCAATCCACTCTAGGTCGTTTTAATCGAGCAGAGATCACCTCATCCAGGCTGTTTCATTCTATCCTCTATTCCAAATAGAATGGACGGCTAACGCTGTTATAGTTGCGTAACTTTGTTTATTAAAACATTTGATCAGTACTCTCCGGCTGCACACACTGGATAACATCAACAACTTGTGTTACACACAACACAGTCCTTACTGCAACAACCATCCTAACACAGGCGATCTCGGACCAATTGATTTGCAGCGAATCCGAGCGCTATTGCGGGATTCACAAATGCTAGACGAACCACGCTTACTGGGCAAACGAGACAGGTTCCCTAACAAACCTCTGGGTGTTAAAGCACCCTGTATGTGCACGCAATTGACAAACAGTCGCAGCCAAATTTCACTGTAGTAACAAGGTAGCACTGGCCTGATCGGGCCAGTAGCCATCCTGTATACTGTCCCGAGTGTCTCGCATGCTGGCCCCGGGCCATCGGGCAGTCTTTGTTGTCGAGCCCTGAATCATGCAAAAGTGCATAAACCTAACCGCAAGCATAAATTTAACATAAACGGTAAACGTATCCCTTAATTCTGATTGGTCGACTGGAATGTTGTTTCAGGATCAACATAGATGTTAATCCAGGAACATGTCCTACTCAGTGAAATCAGGTTAGAGTTATAACGCAGCATTGCTCAAAGTGCTGAACATAGTCAACACTAATTAAAATGACAAAAAAGTCACAACAAATAAACAACTTACTGTAACTAAAACATAAAACAGACCCTTCAACGTTTAAAAAGGCTCAAAAGATGCAATTTCAGAAAATTTTTAAAAACGTGTAAAGTTGGAGTTTGTCTGATGTGAGGAGGAAGGTCATTTTAAGTTTTTGCCTAATAAGACCTTTATTATTCTTTTTTTTTTCTTCTTAATTTCTTGGCCTTAAACCAAGAATCTTTTAAAAGACAAAAATTCATATGATGAAACTATACCCTTCTGGCTCAGGGACATTTCTCGCCTTTCTTATAGACATTAAACAATATTGTTAAGAGTCTTGATAAAATGCGTCTAATAATAAATATCACCCATTTGTTTTTTTCCCATATCTAATCTAATATAAGTAAAACTATTCGTACAGAAGCCTTACATACAAGCAACACATAAATCAGACGGTTCTACCTGCAAATCCTTGTGGTTCTGTGTCTTCTGCACCTACTGATTAAATCAGACATGTTTATGGGAACATTGATTTAAAATGTTTAGAAACTATTATGTATTAAAATGGATCATATATTTACTAAATAAAATAATTTTCAAAGCTATAAAAAAGTAAACGCTTACCTTTAAGGTCTGTGCTTGTATCTGACGCTTCAGATTCCCCTCCCGCAGAAGCCTCTGCCTTAGGTCCCTTTAAACCTTTAAGGGTTGCATCTGTCAGGATTGTTTTGTACCATTAATGTAAAACTCTACAGCATATAAACAAACAAAATTCTTAATGACTGACTCGTTTAAATTACACCATGATAAATTAAGTTTTTACATGCACAGAATGTATAACAATCAGTGTTCCAACTGGGCTGTGGCCACTTTTTTTATGAGAAGAGGAGAGAGCGAAGCTTTTCACTCATCATAGTAGACGTGATGCTGCTGATGATGTGACAATAAAAGTGATTTGATTCGGGAGGGGGTAGTGATCTTGAACATACTTTGCCACAAAGACTTACATAGATATAGAACAATTACAGGATATCTATGCTTAAACAGCCAAATGAACAAACATTATAAATGTAAAACAAATATGAGTATAATTGTAACTAATATTACAAAATAAGGTAAATAAAGAGAGCATTTCAGAAAAAAAGCGCTTGTTTATCAATCATTAACTTTCTTTGAGCGTTGAAAATATCTTTTGAGGGGTTCATTATTTTTACATGCAGAAGCAACAGCAGCCTAAACAACAGAACATCGTTGCCTAGTTTTACCTGCAGTGCTTCTGTGAGAGGAACAATCCAGTCATTTATGTAAAATTACCAAGAACAAATATGTTTCTTAACAAAAAATTATAATCTCGGAATGGCTTTTATTTTTTAATTTTTGTGCTGCACTCCGGAAGTTCAAGATAATGACAAGGACAGCTTATGCTTTTTTCAATGTTACATAGTCCCCAATTATATATTATTATTATTATATTTTTTAAATATTTAACAATAGTTTAATTTATATGTACCGATAAGTCTCAAAGTTTGTCTTTTTATTATAGAAAAACTTATTGTTACATGTATTAGTCAACGTTAGTTAATATATTTACTGACATGAAAAAAAATGAACAATACATTTATTACAGTATTCAACTTTGTTATCCTTAGTTAACCGTGTTGTTCATTGTTTATTCACGGTGCATTAATGTTTGCAGGCATGACTTTGGGTTAATGCATTAGTAAATGTTGAATTATGATTAATAAATGCTGTATCAGTATTGTTCATACTTATTTCATATTAGCTACACACATAACATTAACCAATGACACTTTAAAGTGTGACCGTTGTATGTATGATGTTATATCTGTTCATATTTTTCTAAGATGATGTTAAAACTACAGCGTGGAAAAGCGGCGGCACCCGCTGGTGGTCCACCGGAATAACGGTAAGCAAAACGCCGAAGGTCCGCCAGTGGCCCGCTGCTCTGATGTTAGCTGGGTGTAGTTTGATGGATTTAGCAAAATAGATAATTAAACAGTTCACTCACAATGAGGTTTCTCCATCGTGAAAGATCGACTTTGTCTTGTTTTACTGCACCCAAAGCTCCATAAGCGCAGTATAGTGAAAATGACAACAAAAACAAAACTCCACCAACTTTGTCAGAGTTCTCCAAATAACCCTTTTCACGTAACGTCACGCGGTGTCCGGTTTCACTCCATGCAGTGTATCATTACATCCGCCTACACAGAGCTCCCCATAGGCTATTTTCAATCACATGGTTCTGGTGACGCGCGAAATTCAGATAGAGGGCAGGGAGTAAAAAACTGAACGGGAGACAGAGGAAAGTCCGGATTTCTCCGATTTTTGCGAATTATACCATATTTAAAAGGAGATAAAAATAGAAAATAACCACATGCTAGGCGTGATCATTATCATGAAGAGGAGCGAGTATGGCAAGCAGTTTTAGCATTACCTCTTGCCGTACTAGTCATAATTCCAGTTACAGATATCTATATTGCAATTTTGACTAGTCGTAGTTGCAATTAAGATAGCTGAAATGTGTTTGCAGCTAGTCATAATATGCATTGAAGATATCTACAATGTTAATTTGACTAGTAAAATACATTAGAGCAGGGGTGTCCAAACTTGGTCCTGGAGGGCCGGTGTCCTGCTGAGATTAGCTCCAACCTGCTTCAACACACCTGCCCTGAAGTTTTTAGTATATCTAGTAAGAGCTTGATTAGCTGGTTCAGGTGTGTTTGATTAGGGTTGGATCGAAACTCTACAGGACACCGGCCCTCCAGGACTGAGTTTGGATGGACACCCCTGCATTAGAGATATCTGCAACCCTATTATGACTAGTCATATTGTTCCATTGACTTCCATTGAAAAATATTTGCAGATATCTCCAAATGAGTTTTGACTAGTACAAATTGTAATTAGAGATATCTCTAAATGAATGTTTACTAGTCAGAATTGTAATTAGAGATATCTCTAAATGAATGTTAACTAGTCAGAATTGTAATTAGAGATATCTCTAATTACAATTTGTACTAGTAAACAATTAAATTAGAGATGTCTCTAATTGAGTTGCTCATAGTAAGTAAGGTATCTCCCACGAGCCAGAAACTGAAAGTTCATCCTTCACTGCTATAGCTGGCGCTGCGTGTTCATATTTTTTCACTGCAGTACAGTGTACAATAGTAATTTAAGCATATACACTACTGTATCTACAGTTGGCGTTTCTTCAGGTGTGCATTGTAATAGTTGTAGAAAATGTAGTACTGTATTGGATAAAATGTTTAAAAAAGTAATACGATAGGTATGCTTTGCTTGCACCTGTCCGACATAAAACGGCTGTTTGCGTCTTTTTAATCAAGGCTGACCGACAAAATATTTCAACTATGTTTGAGATAGTTTGGCCTAGTCACATAAACTGGATTTTGGTAGACATTTTTTTTTTCAGTTTGCATGTTCGCCTCTTAATGCGTTTGGTAAAATCAATAACAGGGTTAAGACCCTTTTTTAAGGGTCCTAAAAAGTCTCATTTTGAAAAATCTAAATTTTAGGCCTAAAAAGTCTTTGCTGTTCTATGTCTGAAATATTTTTGCACAAATCGTATTTTTCCGATGTCCATGTAACGATTTTTAATTTGAATTCTTTTTTGTTGTTGTTGTTTTCATAGTGTTGTAGTGAACATTTTTTGAGACTCGAGCGAACAGTTCGCGCAGCACCGCTGTTAATTCGAGCTGAATATCAAACACTTTGAAGAGATTTTGTCTGAAACTGGTACGACTGTGCCAAATTATGTCTTTGATAAGCGGAAAGGAATACTTGAACCTATCGATTTACAATATACTAATGCCCTGTTTTCTAGGCTTTATTGGTGAATGGTTAGGAATGCTGGACCATTGTTGCCTTTTTAGCTTATAAGTAGAGAACATAAACTAGCCAGACAGTAATGTGTGAATTGTTGAGTGAGCAAAAAATAAATAAATAAATAAACGTCAGTGTGTTTAGTAAGTGTACTTTTTTTGCTTTTGATCTTGGCATAATAAAAAAATATAATCGTAGAGCAAATTGGGTAGGCTAAATTGTCCGTGGTGAATGAGTGTGTCTGGATGTCTCCCAGAAATGGGTTGCAGCTGGAAGTGAAAAAATATATGCTGGATAAGTTGGTGGTTCATTCCGCTGTGGTGACCCCAGATTAATAAAGGGACTAAGCCAAAAAGAAAATGAATGAATGAATGAATCGTAGAGCAACCCATGTTCTGTTGTCATTAAAATTTCACTTTAATAGGTAAAACTGTCTGAGATAAGAACAAACGCAAGTGCTGCATCAAAGTTTGATTAAAAAAATCTTGAATGGTTAAAAAAAATCTTTATAATCATTTTAATAAATTATAAAAATAGTACAAAATTATTAGTTTAAAAATCGTAAACTATATTAACGCTATGACGTAGTACCGGAAACTTCCGTTTCGTGCGGTGCGCGCACAGTCAGCTGGGGTGTGCAATCCGACGCCAGGCGAAATTATAGGCGAAGGCGAAAATAAGGCGAAATCCGTCTTAAGATGCATTTGCATTTATGCATTTTAAAATACATTTATTTTACCACTAATTTTATGATTTTGCATTTTCTTTTTATGTGTATGCGTGTTTTTCATATTGTGATATAGGTCTTAAATTTTATTCTGAATGGTCCTAAAAAATCTTAAATTTAACTTTATGATATCTGCAGAAACTGTGAATAAAACACTTGCATTGTTTTGTTAAAGCCTTTTCCGTGCACGTTTTACCAGGTTTTGTTGCATATACAGTTTTGACCAACAGGTGTCCAACGACTCCTGACGAGTTTCATTGGTTAAGTGAATAATTTTAGAGTAGAATGCCTTTTATTGTCACTGTACACATATACAATGTACATTATATACATGTGCGATGAGATTAAGAGCATCTCAGTGCAACCATGTAAATATATAATTTCAATACAAATCACACTAAACAAGTTAAAGATGCAGTGGGTGATCTGCCAAAACGCTAACCGGTTAGCATGTTATCTTTGGACGGCAGGGGAGGGACTGTGTTTCAAAGCCACGCCTCCTGAAATCTCGAACACGCACACCGCGACATGACAGCAGGCAACCCACTAGTTCATGTCATTCGCCAGTTAGAAATGTATTTAATGCTTGGCAGGCGGCGTGCAGGAATTAACACTTACTAAGCCACACTTACATGTATTTTCAGAGCAAATCTTCAGAGTAGCGGTAAACAGTATAGTGAGGCTGTCATTGTTCAAAAACAAACCAATGTGAATATAAAAGCAACTTCAGCTCAGTAAAGCAGGCTAGGTGAAATTGTTTTGTTGTTAAACTAAATAAAAATCTACATTATCGATGATGTAAAAGGACCTTATGAAACTGAAAATAGTCACATCAATATTACACCGGAAGATTGCGGTGGCTAAAAAACATTTCGTTGCATATAACCCATTCATAACACAATGTACATCAGCTCTGGGGGACTAAAATTATTTTAAAACGTAACATTACCTGTCAAACAAATACTTCAGTCATGGTGTCGTCCTTCCTCCAGCGTGCAAAAGTAACTCCAATATTGACTCAGGATTTTAAAAAGTTTCAATTCAGCATTTGATTTTACCACAACTGTGTCTGTCTCGTCTGAACGCGCGGCGCACATGCAGGAAAGCACGCGCTAATGGCAGACATGCGTGAACAGATGCTCAGAAGCCCAAATCTACATTTGTTGACTGACAGTTTGGGCTACATATCGGAATTATGTGAGATGTCGGTCCGACAATATCTAATTGGATGAACATTTCTGAGTTTTATGCCATAAAAATACATATAAACACATTTAGATCACTTACGTTCAGTACTATTGGACTGTGAAGAGACTTTCAACCAGCACAACCAAAAATGTTTCTGAAGACAAACACCTACTGTACCTTTAAAGGAGAAATAACGGTAGATGATAAACAGTAGAGCAAATAGGCGATGAGAGGGGGGTAGGGTGAGGTAATGTAAACAGTTCTGAGGCTGAACGAGAGATATATACAAGATGTATATAATGTGTTTTGCATACAGTCCAGTCTGTGTGTGAATGTCAGTGCATGTGTGAGTTGAGGATAATGGCTTCTGGGGAAAAAGCTGTTCTTGAGTATGTTTGTCCCTGTTCTGGTGCACCTGTACCGTCTTCCTGAGGGCAACAAGTCGAACAGTTCAGAAGCAGGATGAGAGCTGTCCTTAATGATGTTGAGGCAGCGGGAGGTGTAAATGTCCAGCAGGGAGGGGAGAGGGCAGCCGATGATCTTTTGTACAGCTATCTTCTGGAGCCTCTCGCTGTGTGCCATGGTGCAGCTACCATACCATGATGCAGTTTGTCAGCAAACTCTCAATGGATGCATTAGAAGGTCAGCAGCGGCCTTCAAGGTTGTGTTTTCTGAGGACTCTCAGGAAGTGAGTCTCTGCTAGGCCTTTTTAATGATTGCCGTGGTGTTCTCTGTTCACGAGATGTTGTTTGAGATGATCCCGTCGAGAAACCAGAAGGTGTGGCCCCTCTCCACACACTCGCCCTTGATATAGATCTGGGCTAAGTCAGTGTTGTGCTTCCTAAGGTCGACAATAATCTCTTTAGTTTTCTTGGTGTTCAGAGCTAGGTTATTCTCCGAGCAGCAGGTTCCCAGCTTCAGGACCTCCTTTCTGTCTGCCGCTTCATCAACCCTTGAGATGAGTCCGACCACTGTGGTGTCATCAGCAAACTTCACAATAAGTTTTCTGTTGTGGGACAGACTACAGCAGGGATGTGCAGTCACCTGTCATCATCCTCACCTGCCATCATGAGATGTATACTAATGATAAAAATCAATATTTTTCCACTGATCTGTGCTATAGATGCACTTTCTCTATGATTCAAATGATTTCAATCATTTTTATGATCAAAATCGCAGTTTTTTTCTGCGTATTCCCTGTTCAATTACAGCATAGGAAGCGAGGTGAGGCAGCCCGAGCTGGGCCTCATGTCAGATTGCTCAATCCCTTGCAAACTGGCTTGAGCCCGCCCCTTTTGCTCACTCAGTGTATGCTGCCATTGTAATTAAGATAGTTTTATTAAGATGGTTCTATACATTCTATACATTTTTATTATATGTCCTCACCTTCCATATAATATGTAATATATTCCACATATGTATATCACTTATTTAGTGTTAAAATCTGACTTAAAGCCGCACTGAAAAAAACATGTGGAGAGGCAGGCAGTAGCTCGTCGCAATGAAGAGGGTGCACCTGAGCTCACATTTATGAACCATTAGAGTAATTATACAATAGTTTGAAATGCTGTTTATCCAGTGTATTTTAATATATTCACTTTTTGTTATTTTGTCTTTCTATGATATGAACACTTAAATGTGTGTAAAATGTTAGGAAATACTATAATTATACTGAATACAGTTTCTACTTCATTTATGAAGTTGTATGTCATCTCATGATAATATTATGTTTATACTATTTTGATGTTAGGCTACTGTGTAGTGTATAGTGACAATAATTTTTCTTTTAAACACTTAAACAACATGATTGACAACAGAACTCTTCACAAATCATCATCATCAGATGTGCAGTAGTTATGCAAACTCAGGTTAATAATATAACATAAAAACAATTTGTGGTCAAATGCTTTGGTGAATGATCAAACACATAAAATTTAGCTGCGTTTAAAAACTTACTGAATTCCTCTCTGATGTTTCTCAGCATTACTGATGTCCTCTTACTCCAGCAGGGTCTAGATTTATGGCTCCTTTTCCTGTTGAAGAATTCTGCTCTTACAGAAGATCAAAATTAAACAAAATGAACTTATGCTTTTGATCGTCCACGTTTAACTTCTTAATTTCAATTATTTGGCATGTTGATGTATGCAGGCAGAGAAGATGATGAACCTGCTAAATCTGATCAAATTCACATATCAGACAAAAAAGGTAAGGGAATGAATGTGCAGTATTGTGTTTATAGTGTGTGAACATGAGAGCATGTTTCAGTGTGACTCCTGAAATCCAGGTCATTATGCTCTTGTTTAAAAAGAATGAAAACTGTCCATCAAATTGCATTTATGAACTTTATTTTGAGCATATGTGTTGTGTTCATATTAAAAATGTCAAATACAAAACAAAAATATGACCTAGTTTTTCGCCCACATTATTATGAAATAAAAACATCTTCACAGTTGATTAATTATTCTGAAAAACAATACTCACATTTTACATCTGTAAAACTGCATTTTTTCATCTTAAAAAATCATGAGGTTAAAAAATCACGACTTGACGTCTCGATTAGATTATTGTAATGCATTACTAGGCGGCTGCCCTGTTGGCCTAATTAGCAAACTTCAGCTAGTTCAAAATGCAGCTGCTAGAGTGCTTTCTAGAACAAAGAACTATGATCATATTACTCCAGTTCCTTCAGCATTGCATTGGCTCCCTATTAAATATCGTATAAATTTTTACATTTTACTGGCTACCTACAAAGCCCTGAACGGCTCAGCGCCCCAGTATTTGAGGGAGCTCCTGGTTTATTATAGCCAATCACGTCCTCTACGCTCAATTAATTCTGGCGCCTAGAAAGCAGCTCTGCACAAGACGTCTGGCTATAGGAGAAATGGTCGTGCCCAACTGAGCCTGGTTTCTCTCAAGGTTTTTTAATTCTTCACTTTCGCCAATTGGTAATGTTTTTTCCTCGTCGCTGTCGCCTCTGGCATTGGGACTTGTATGGCTGCGCATCGATGGATTAATCTTCAGCGTTTGGACTCTCAGCAGTGAATATTAAACCACGCTGAATTGAACTAAACTGAACTTCAACACTGAAAACTGGACTGACACTGTTTCAGTTTTTTATAATGCATGTGAAGCTGCTTTAACACAATCTACATTGTAAAAGCGCTATACAAATAAAAGATGAATTTAAGTATAGGCTTACAAAACATTGTAAAACAAGCATATTACTTTGACACAATCAGCATTACTGGGGATCAAAAATAAAAAAAACTTGGAAATTGAATGGTTTAAATATTATTTTATGGCTTTTGAAAATAAAATGACAACATGCTAAAACACATGAAGCCTCATTTCAGATTTTAAGCAATTTTGTGGGATTGTAGAGAATGTTTGGTGCTTTTTGGTTCAATACAAGAGAACAAGAACAGTTTTACACTTACTTGCGAAGTTGATAACAGTTACTTCATTCAGCTTGGTCCCTTATTTATCAAGGGGCCAACACAGCAGAACGAGCAGAACTTTTCCAGTATATGTTTTACGCAGCAGATGCCCTTTCCAGCTGCAACCCATACAGTGCTGACCACTGAGCCACCAAATCTCGTAACACACAGTCCTGCATATTTACCATGAAGTGTAGTTTATGCCTCAGACTCACTCTCAGCATTACTGATGTCTGCTGGATCCGCTGTGTCCAGACTCCAGTTCATCTACTAGATAAGGTTCATTGTCCATCAGCAGACGGTAAAACTCTGCTTTCACAGAAGCTCCTCCAGAGTCCAGAGCTATAAACAGGAATCTCATTTTCCTCTGATTTGTATCAGCACTCTGAACTTCGCAGTATAGTTCATCTGTAATCATGCTTTTGCTCTTCAGACTGTCAGCAATCGTCATCACCGATGAAACTCTCTGAATGAGTTTATCTCTGAGGGCATCCACAAATTCACTTCCTGATTGAAACAAAACATTGAAGTTACTCTTTAAAAAATGTGTAGAGTATGTCCAAGAAACTATCACAAGAATGAATACTAATTTGATATTATATTCAAATATTTTGCCTAAAAATCACACCTGGGGTCATTCTGTCACTCTCATCCTGCTCTACTCCTTGACTTGGTGCTATTAATAAAAATAAAAATGTAAAAAAAAGAAAATGAGATCAAAATGAGATCTGTGACATTTTACATAGAACAAAACAGTACAATGATAAACAAAGTCATATCTATAGCATGTGTACAGTAGTTATGTTTTAGAAAAGAAAATAGCTTAATTATTGTTTAATTGTGTAAAATTATAAGACAAACTTCAACACTTTCTTAAATCACTTATCACTACCCAAACCTTGAACAACTGATTTTCTCTACCTGTAAGTAATATTCGCGGTCTGCTCCATACTTCTTTCCCATCTTCAGCTTTGTCTAAAATAGTCAATCCGACCTCCTTAACGTGAACATCCAGAAACACTTCAAATGTGGGATGATAGTTTGGACCAAAATTAAGCTTAAAGATCTGATTCTGAAAAACAAAACCCACCAGAATAAGGTAGAATATTTTCATTTTATTTAATGAGCAACATTTAAAGGCTTTATGATGAAACCGTTTCGACCAGTGTGTTATTTTGCACACATTAAGGGAGATCATTTGTTTCCAACTAAAACCTGAAAGTGCATGCATTTTACATGTTCAGTCTATAGGCATGCATGTACAATTAATCAACAATGAAAGATTAGATTTTCACTAAATCTTATACATCATTGCTGAATATTTGATGAGTGAAAAGCAACATAAACTGAAGAAATATGTCTGAATTAACACTCATTTTATTGAATATTGATACAACAATACCTTAAAATGAAAGTATTAAAGCTATAAAGTATTTAGAATAACATTTTCCTTATTCGTATAATCAAATTTGTATGATTTTAAAATATTAATGCTCAACGTATCTTACCGCTGGTTGCACTTCACAGTTCTCTGGCTGGCAAAACAGACTGTATGCTCGCTCGAGAAACAACTGACATTCTGGAGTTGTCTCAATGTATTTTTTATTCTGGTGCTGGTGTTGGACCTTGAGGAATCAATGGTGAAAAACAAAAAGAGAAGGTAAATTTACTGCACAATTCTGCAGTTATCACACACAATGCAGTCCATTTAACCATTTCAAAACTTTACATAAATAACATCATCACAGGAAGCATAATTGTACAAAAGGTTTGCATGCGTAGCCCCTTTAAGACTTGTTGCCCCTATAAGAGGCATCGCAATTTTAATGCTGCACAGCACACTTTGTGCGAAATGAAACGAGCAGTTTCAGCCCAGTTTGTAATTGTAACATCCCCAGCTCGTCACTCCTCATCTCCAGCTCATCACTCCTCATCATTCAGATCTCATCCCAGCCGATCTTATCTTATCTCATCTTAACCTCACACCTGATAGCACTCCCGGTCCACTATATAGTCTACCTGCATCCACTCCATCACGGTCGAGTATCATCTATGGACACGATCTCCCTATCCTGCTCCTCATCCAGTCTCGGACACTCTCCTGTGCTCCCAACGACTTACCAAAGCCTTCATCTAAACTCCACTAAGGGAAGTGACTTTCATACACTCTAAGTTTATGTCCTCGTCTCACTCTCCTGCCTGGATTCCTAGCCCTACATCCTCATCCCCTCTATGCCTTCGTCATCTAGTGTCTGTTCAACAGTCTGTCAATAAAAAGACTCACTTTTGTACATTTGACTCTACCTCCTTCTTCTGATCGTGACAGTAACAAGTGTGAGTATAACCTATAAAGCAGTGTTTTCTCTACCACATTTCTGGAGGACCACCAGCACTGGATGTTTTGAACGTCTCCTTTGTCTGTCACTCCTATTACAGGTCTCTGCAAACGAGCTGATTAAGGAGACATGGAAAATGTGCAGAGCTGGTGGTCCTCCAGGAACATGGTTGAGAAACACTGCTATAAAGTGAGTTTGCTCTGTTATATCATTAAGCATAATATATCTATATTAACATTGAGCTGTAATCTTGCTGATGATTGTAGCTGATGTGATTATTTCATGGTAGTGAGCACATACAATCTGCTGTGATCCTTACCAATACAAGATCCCTATCTATACAATGGCTGTGAGATTTATTACTATTGGTTATACTTTCTTATGTTCTATGTTGATTATAGGTTGTTGTTGTTGTTTTTCATTTGTTTTACATTTCATTGTGAAATGCTTGCACAAGAGTGTGGATAAATATTTTGTTAAATGGCTTAGTCAAATGCTAATATGGCAATCCATTGAGCTACAGTATGTAGTGTTTCAGTTATTTTCAGTGATATTGATGGTACTGCCAGTTGCTATTGTACTGATAAATATTATGTTTTACATCTGTATATTACCTTTTTTTTATTTATCTTTGTACAGACCACACTTATTACATGCTACAGTAAAATCTCAGAGAAAAGAACTGTAGACTGAGTTCGACCAGAGCGAGGGAGCCATTCCACACTCCCAAATTCATTAAACCACAAAATTTCCAATTCCAAATATTACATTAATAATAATTACAATAGTGACAATTTACAAAAGCAGTTATGATTTATATATGAGTGTGAACTGAAACGTTTTCATTTTATAATACTCCATAAAAAAGACATTACAGTACCTCTGGCACAGGAACATTCTCAGAAAGCAAGTGGACATACAGTATTTTCTCTCTCTCTTCAGCAGGTAGTGTTCGAAGGAAAAGCAAAACTTGTCCTCTAATGGGGCGACTAAATATCTTCATCCAGAGGAGTCCAAACAGAGAGAGATCTCTGACTTCAATCATCACGTGAGTTTCTGTCACTTTAAATGGCTGCATTATTTCCATATTCCCACCAGTGAAATGTGCTACAGCCAAACCATCTCTGTTGTCGCCCTCTGCAAATACATTTAAGTATTTTTTAATGTGGTAAATTAGAAAGGTATAGCTTTTATTATTATAGAGCATTTATTATATTAGTATCAAAATCACAATGTGTGTGTGTCACAAGTGCAGCCTGGTCGAACGCTTGTCAAGAGGAAAGAATGAATAGGGTCTATGCAGAAGGACTTGTAATTTTGATTAACCCAGCTCAAGTGCTTCTGGTGAACTGTAGGCAGTAACAAAATCACAGCGTTTAAAGTCTGTTTTCTTTAAAAATCAATGATCTTCACTGCCTGATTAAAAATACGATATCAACAACTATTTAACAGATTGTTTTTAATTACAATACAACATTGATGCTGTGAAAGGATTCGTATGAAATTGAAAATGGTCACAAACTTTTCACCAGAAGCCTATCGTTAGGGAAAAAACACAAACCTGTGCATATACCCTATTGAACAGTGGCTACTAAGTAGGTCAATTGTCAAATGACTAACACCTGTGTGCTTGCAGTGACTGTGCGGGAGAGATGCCATAAAACCAAGCCAGAAAACGCCACAGGGACAGAGAGAGCTGATGAGGAAGAGCAGCAGGCTACATGTACGTTGCCAAACTACCTAGTGCTTAGGCAAGGCAAGGCAAGGCAAGTTTATTTATATAGCACATTTCATACACAGTGGCAATTCAAAGTGCTTTACATAAACAGGAATAAAATTGAAGTATAAGAAAATAAAAACAAATAATAAAAAACAGATTAAAACTGATTAAAATAAGTTAAGACAAGTTATAAAAGAATGAAAAGAAAAGAAAGACACAATAGTGCGATCTGTCGGACGTAGCACAGTGCTCATTCAGTAAAGGCACAGCTAAACAGATGTGTTTTCAGTCTTGATTTGAATGTGCCTAATGTTGGAGCACATCTGATCATTTCTGGAAGCTGATTCCAGCAGCGAGGGGCGTAATAGCTGAAAGCAGATTCACCCTGCTTTGACTGAACTCTTGGAATTTCTAGCTTATATGATCCTAATGATCTGAGTGATCTACTAGGTTTGTATTCAGTGAGCATATCTGTAATGTATTGGGGTCCTAGTGTATTCTGGTCAGAATCCTGGCCGCAGCGTTCTGGATGAGCTGCAACTGTCTGACTGTCTTTTTTGGAAGGCCAGTGAGGAGTCCATTACAGTAATCCACCCTGCTGCTGATAAAAGCATGAACAAGTTTCTCCAAGTCTTCACTGGAAACAAAGCATCTAATTCTTGAAATGTTTTTGAGATGATCGTATGCTGATTTAGTTACTGCTTTGACATGACTGTTGAAACTGAGATCTGACTCCAGAGTCACACCAAGGTTCTTGACCTTATTTTTTGTTGTATGACTCTTAGAGCCGAGGTACGCATTCACCTTGAGAACCTCATCTCTGTTCCCAAATGTAATGACTTCAGTTTTCTCTTTATTTAACTGAAGGAAGTTTTGGCACATCCAATTGTTAATTTCATCAATGCATTGGCAGAGGGTGTCAATGGGGCTGTAGTCATTAGGCAGTAAGGCTATGTAGATCTGAGTGTCATCAGCATAGCTGTGGTAGGAGATTTGGTTCTTTCTCATTATTTGGCTCAGAGGGAGCATATAAAGGTTGAACAGGAGAGGTGCCAGAATTGAGCCTTGTGGGACTCCACATGTCATGGGTGTCCACCTCGACCTATGGTCACCTATACTGACATAGTAACCTCTCCCTTCAAGGTACGATCCGAACCATTTGAGGACCGTCCCAGAAAGCCCAACCCAGTTTTCCAGCCTATCCAGAAGTATGCTGTGATCGACAGTGTCGAATGCAGCACTGAGATCCAGCAATACCAGCACTGTTAGTTTGCCTGAATCTGTATTTAGGCGAATATCATTGATTATCTTTATAAGGGCGCTCTCTGTACTGTAATGCTTACCCCAAGCATCTCACCAACCAGTCTTCTTCCTCACAGAAACGAACAAACCGAATCACAGTGGTGCCAAAGCCTTGGAGGAGGAAGACTGAACCGTCACCAGCAGTCCCTAACTTCCACAATATTTGTGGATGTCATCAAGGAGCTCATGGACCTCCACCAAGAGCAACACCAGCCTCTCCTTAACCCAGGAGCCAAACAAGAGCAGTGGTTCCAGATGGTGATCAAAAGATATAAACTACTATAAACTACGATCAACTACAAGCTGTTCCGGCAGCTCCTGGAAAAATTGGAAGAAGCCCCCACTTTTTTCAGTTTCACCTCCAGAAGACGGACCCTCAGGATGATCCAGGTGACGTTCCTGGAACTTTTTGATCCAGGAAAAACCGTACTTTGCTCGCAGTGCTGGAAGGCAGGTCACATAAAAAAATTGCTCCATAATGGAGGTTGGGGTTTTGACACGTGTATCCAATGTACCAGCAGCTTCCCCAGTCACAACAGCATATATTTGGTACCCATGATTATCAGGGGTGATATTTATCAAAGCCTGATGCAAAACAAGGCACTGGATACTGCACGTTTCGGGATGAGGTGGGTACAAAGGGATGGTAAGAGGGGAGGGAAATGGTGCATCTGGATGGCTGCACAGCATGAGACAGGTGGTGGGGGTATGTCATAAGTGGGGGGGAATTGGAAGTACTGGAAGTAATGGGATGTATTGAAAAAATGGTTAATATCATGGCCAACAGTGCTTGATATTAACTTTTTTTGATCACCAGCCACTGTGGCTAGTAGTTTTCCAACGTTACTAGCCACTAGCCATCTTCACTAGCCACAATTTTGTTGTTGGGAAAATATATTTTATATGAATAAATTTGACTTTGGCATGATAAAATTACTTGATTTATATTTTGTGTTATGTCCAGATGCCTTCTCATCAGTTTAACTTTTTTGTGTGCCGTGTATGACCTTGTTCAATGTGCGTCAGCAAATGGGTTGTGGTTTCATATTTTTGCATTGCAATTGCTTTTATTCCAAGTCTTTTTAGGGCTCAACACTAAGAATTTACCCATTTTTTCTCTGGCCACACCAAACTAATTATTTCCTTGCCATAAAATTTAATAATGGGTGAACATGTTGTTTTGTTTGTTTTATTCAACAAAAAAAGTTAATAAAAAAAATTAGAAATTTTTAAAACTATTCTCATGTATCTAAAACTATACACAGTGGTCTGTCTAGGCCAGGGGTGTCCAAACTCGGTCCTGGATGGCCGGTGTCCTGGAGAGTTTAGCTCCAACCCTAATCAAACACACCTGAACATGCTAATCAAGCTATTACTAGATATACTAGAAACGTCCTGGCAGGTGTGTTGAAGCAAGTTGGAGCTAAACTTTCCAGGACACCGGCCCTTCAGGAGTTTGGACATCCCTAGTCTAGGCTAAAGGTCTCTGATCATCAGGTGACTATAGATAAATATAGAGTTATTGTCTCCTATTAAAGCAATGTTAGTGCAAAGGATGATAATTAAACTACACTAACAAAAATAGCTGTAAGTAAAAGAAACCAGGTGAAAAACATTCCGTGTGTGATAATCAAAGGATGATCACATGCACACGGTTAATGTTAGGCTCATAATAATCTGTTCAAAGTATGGTTAAAGTGAAAGTGGCAACTGCTGCTGCTTACAAAAAAATTTGAGTTTTCGAATGTAGCAGAACTGTGCATGCACAAGCACCGCTTTTTTCCAGTCTACTTCAAAGAGAAACGACCGCACCAGTTGCGTTTCCAAGTATGGTTGCTTCGTGCAAGGAAACGGGACACAGGAGCTTTTGAGCACTCGCGTGCATCACATCAGCTGTGCGCGTAACACTGTCATCAGTGAGCGAGAAATGCCTGTGTCTCATCGTGCGTCTGATCATCCTCTCATTCAGTATTCACCTGCTTTCTTTTGCTCGCGCAAACACTTATCAGTCGTGCTGCTTCTCGATTCTAAGATCACATTTGTATGCATATTGACAAACGATCTTTAACTAAAATTCTAATCTTTAGGGACAAGGCAGCTCTGGCAATTTAAAAATTGTTTTCAACCAGCCAAAGTGGCTTGTGGTGGTGTCTGTCTAACCCGCCACAGGTGAAACCTACCCGCATTTGGCAGGCTGGCGGGTGTTAATGTCAACCCCTGTTTACCAACCATATCAAAATGTGTATGCGCAATAGTAACACTGCAGGATATGTAATGCTGAATTGGTTCATAGTGGGCCAGACACACGGTTTAAAAGAACCAGTGATTATTGAAATCATTATAAGGGTTTACCATAATAGAATGAAAGTTAGTTGCAGACAAAACATGCACATGCAAATAGTGTGCTTATTTCTAGCAAGTTAAAACCTTTTAGGCAGAATAATTAAATGTATGATGTAAACTTATACAGTGAAGACCACACACGCTCTTATTTTATATTTGACTTTTACATTTAATTGTTCCATTTACTTTGCTTAAAAACTATTAAACTCTAATTCATCTTTTTATTCAAGTCATCTGATGAAATTGTATCCATGTCCCAATATATAACAAGAAAAAATGATCTCAATATCATTTTTTCCAGTATCATGCAGCACTAAGTTACCAACATTTTAGATTGAATAGTTTTTATGAAACTCACTCTTACCTAACAATTTACAAAACATATTCAACAGCTACAGACAGTGTATATGTTCAGCATTAATTATTATCTTCAAATTCTTCAAAATTCAAAGTAGTTGTATTATTTGTTCAAATGAACCAAAACAAAACTTTAATATTCAAGTATGTAGAAATGAACTCACCAGAAAATATTTCACAGTGTGGAAAGTGCAGTTGGGAGACTGAACCTGCAAAACAGTCAATGTCATATAAGGGTCCTGCAGGCTGCATTTGACCCAAACTATCTAACAGACGAGGATCCCATGGGACGACTCTATACAGCACCTCTCCTTCACCCTCCATCACAAACACAAGACTGGTCAGACTGCACTGAAACTGACCAGCACGAGGACACACAAACCTGGAGGACAGGACATTTACATGTTAGTAAAGCGGTCATGAACTCAGAAATCATAAATTGCTTGATCTTCTTCAGTCACTGTATTATAAAACCAGAATTCAGAACTCTTCTTGTTTGTCTCAGCCAAACTGACAAAACAACAGGAATGTGCCAATTATTATGTAATAATGGTAAACACCACCACCATAGAAGATGATCAACACATGCTTCTAGAATGTTTAGCTCCACCAATAGATGATAAGAACGAGAGTACACTTCCTAGTCATATTGGCCAAGAAAATAGCTACTTTTCATGTTCTGTCAGTCTTAGAACACAATGTAACTACAGATGTCTATAATGTTTTTTAGATGTTAGTATCAGTATGTTAGTTTTAAGGATATCTTTAAGCTAGTTTACTCCAAAGCTGTAACAAAATTCACATTTAGAAGATATAAACTTGAGAGAAACATCTAAAGCTTTCAGTTTGTCAGCCGGAGATCAGCTGAATGTATTAAAAAATAGTAAAACTCAACTGTATAACTGTCAAGCAATCTTAGCACTGGGCATTTACAAGACTACAATCCACCACACCTATTCAATCTGTGCAGACTGATGAGGGGTGACAGAACAGGACGAGGAAATAGCCCATTACCTCTTTTTGGATGTAAAAATATTAATAATAACACAAGTAAACATCACAGAACAGTACAAAACAAACAAAATAAGCAGTTCACAACCCCTCCAAATAATGATGGCCTACATCCTGCATTACTGATATGGGATTTTAGAAACTATTCCAAGTTATAGCAGAAATTCACAGGTAAAAAGTTCAGAGCAAAATAATTCAATTAAGTTCAATTAGTTTATTTGTATATGTGATGAGCTGCTTATGAGAAAATGTCTGGCATGAATTAGGTACGAGTCATTACAAGTCATTGAAAGCTCACATTTTAGGTTCAGAAGTTTAACACAGTTATGTTTTTTTTTTTGCTATATATAATAAAACTATACTGTTCAATACCTGTATGTATTCCTGTCTTTATCCTTGTACTCGTCATCTTCTTGAATAAGTTCAGGTGTGAATATTTCAACATAACCTGAGGACTGAAATAAAGAGAATAATCTTTCTTTCTTTCTTTCTCTTATTGTGGGTAAAAAAAGACAGAACACGAGTCACTACTCACTGGCTGTCCTGATGATGGTTCTGCTCCTAATAAAGAGTAAGACAAAAATGCATTTATGAAAATTAACTTGACAAATCTGATAATAACAGCAGTGAACTAGAGAGAAAAAGACAACAGAATCACAGTTGATAATTTATAGTTACTATATTTGCTTAAATATTTGTGTTTACTGAACTATATTCTGAAAATAATTAAGTTTAAACATTTAGATTAAACATTGTCTTTGGTGTAATAAAAAGCTTTGATTATGCAGGCTCACTCAACCAGTTTTTATCCCCTAGTAAACCTGACTGAGGAGGCATCACGGTGGTGCAGTGGGTAGCACAATCGCCTCACGGCAAGAAGACCGCTGTGACCGGGTGCTCGGGTTTCCAAGTTCAAAAACATGTGGTATAGGTGAATTGGGTGGGCTAAATTGTCGGTAGTGTATGTGTGTGAATGAGTGTGTATAGATGTTTCCCAAGCATGGGTTGCAGCTTGCATTTTTCCACTTTAATTGGCCATTTTAATCCAAATATTGCAACAACAAAACAATCTGTTTTCTCATAAGAGTTTAAACTTCATCTAATGTAGTTGTTGTGTTTCTATGTCAGCAATACAGAGTGTAAATCCACCTTCAGGAACTACTGTAAAGTCACCTATAAATAAAGAGATGCTCAGGGAAAATTGTGATTGGACAAGAAGCATAACTTTACACACTGTATTTGTAACATATATGCCTATATATGACTATATGGTAGAAAACTCAGCAGAAGCATTCTCTGCTTGCAGCACATTAACAAAGCGATGCTCTACGCAAATGGACTGATAATGGAAGGTAATTTCTGATTAGGGAAAAAAGCACATTATAATTTCAGTTTCCAGACTGTAGTCAAAACAAAATTAATATTCAAAGAAACCTTAAGTGATGTTTTCCGCAAGCCATTACACAGAAAGCATCTAATAGCACCTTATGAAAGACAAAGACTGCACAAGATTTTCTTACTTTTGCTCTCAATTGTTTCTGTCGTTATCGTCTTCAGCTCTTCCTCTGTGGCACATGTTCTGTCTCGTTCAATCAACACTGATTTTCTTAAGCTGAACAAGAAAAATATTAATGCTGAATAAAATGGTTTTATGACAGGCATTTCAGTTGTTAAATGATTGATATTGAATGGTGCTGAGATCAGATCTTCTGCACTGGCTGCTGTCAGACTCGAGCATATCAAATCTCACTGAATTATTACAAATAATAGAAAATAATTATGTTTGGAAATGCAATTTTTCATACTGACCACCACATCAAAGAACAGAAATAACATAAAACCTTTTCTAAAAACCATTCTAGTGGCCTTATGCTGATGATACACAAGGGAACTTTTTGAGCAATGTTGCGAAGCAGAATGGGCAACAATATTGTATCTGTAACCCATTGTCCTAATTAGTTGCCCTCTGTCACATCTGTATGCTCATTGATGGCATTATTTCCCAAAGTTCCCCGGCAGCTTTGCTTAAAAAGTTGCCCCTTGTATCATCAGCATAAGATGTTTAGCACAGTACTGTATACTATGCATACTTACACAGTCAGTTTCCAACCTGTGGTCAGGGATTCCTTCAGTGACTGAGTAGTGTTCAATGGGATAAATGAAACTGCAGCATTTATCCTGACATGGAACAGAAAAAAACTTTTGTTAAGGATACATTTAATGTAAGAATTGGCTATATCTCTCCATGATAATAAACCCTGAAAATTGTTATGGAATTCCACGAGACAAGACCACGAGAATGGTCAGGCACTAAAACAATGAACTGGCTAATCTGAGAAGAAGATCAGAAGACCAGCTGTTCAACTGTTCTATTCAAATCATCCTGAGCTTATCTTCCTGACTGTATGTCCTTGCTCCATCAGAGTAGATCATTTACATTTCACATAAAATGCTCAAGATTTTAAAATGGTGTATCTTGTAGCTTTATAATCATGATTGGTATCCTTTTAAATGTCTCTGTGTGATTGGTAAAAAGTGGTCTTAAGGTCATTGTAATATTTCACTGGAATTTGTTGAATTTGATTTTGACTTTGATGAAATCTCTGCCAGATGCTCCCCCTCCAGAGATGATTAAGACATCAATACACTAGGCAAGGGTCACTGTGACGCCCTGTTGGGTATTTAAGGTAACGATGTGGTTTAGGCCAGTGGGATTCTGTAGCCAGAAGACCCCGTTGCAATGTATAAATTTCTGGGCTCTGTTTCAGAACTTATATGTTGTAATGTCTTTCTACATGGTCAGATATTAACCTTTAACTCTGTTGTACAATCTGAATTGGCTTATCTTGTGTAATTATGTGAATTGGAATGGAAAATCTTTGCCTGACAAATAAATGTACAATTCTTGTTTAAACTCTCATATTTCCTGACAATCACTGACTTAATATCATATAATCTAATGGCTAAATCAAACTTTCTTTATGTATGAGCATTCAAATTATAATAAATTGGAGTCAGATTAAATTAGGAGTTGGAAACGAATTAAAATATGTTTTCATAGGTAAAAATATTTCTTTTCACATGTGCTAAAGGCTTACATGCATTTACCTTCACCCATACTGTTAGCTCTGTCATTGGACTAACAGATGGACTCTTACATTTAATATTCACAAGCATATACAAACCTATATAATATAACATTTAAACCTTTCAACAATATAATACTTACTTAAATATATATATATATTTAAGTAACACACATTACACACACATTTCTGTTACCTGAGTTCACTCAAACTGGAAAAGGCATGAATAAGGGAGATGACTTTGGGAATCCATCTGTCATTCCAACTTTCTGTCTGCAAATGGATTTTCTTTAAACCAGTCACACAATGCAGGGCATCCAGATGGAGGAACTCATCCACTGTAGAGCTGCAGAAGCAAATAAGGCAGATGTTATTCACATCACAGTGGACATAGACTATAGTTTTAGTACAGTTAGTATCTTTAATGAACACAACATAATCAAGTGAATATCAAAACACTTTTGTATTTATCAAAAATGAAATAAAATAAAAAAAAAACACTTCACTTTTTTGGAAACAGGTACATTTTACAACCCCCCAACTTGCCAGATCTGACGAGAGCACTTTTAGCTTACCTTAGCATAGATTATTGAATCAGATTACACTATTGGCATTGACTCAAAACTCATGAGTCAACAATAATGATCCAAAGGAAGAACAGGTATATATCGTAGAGGTATATTGAAACTTCAGAGGTAAAATAAGAAGCATAGTACTGTCTGGGATATAGATCTCACACATATAAGGCACAAAAAGGAATATAAAAAAAACTAATACTATTAACCAGTAAGAAACAGATCACAGAGAATTATACAATAAGACAAACAGGAGAAAAAAGGTATAAATAATACATTGCAGTGACTTTTGAAGATGAATAAACATATAACAATACACAGGGTCAGTACGAGTAATCATATTCCCAGTTGGTCTATTATAGGTTTTAAAGTTCACCAAGTGGGGAACTCAACTGACAAAGCAAGAAAGCACATGTATCTCTCTGTTAGAGAGAAAGGCGCAGCCCACAACAGCTGGACAGTCGGGGATGGAGTTCCCATTTTCCCAGTTGAAACTGCCGTGAGAGTGCATCGTTACATGGTTGAGCTCGGCAGGGATGAATGGGATGCAGCAATTCCACGGATACCTCCCATGCGGTTGATATACACCAACATCGCCATGCTGTCCGTTCTGACCAGCACATGTTTCCCCTCTTGCACCGGTAAAAAACAGTGCAGCGTGTGATACACTGCCAACAGCTCCAGGCGGTTAAAATGCCAATGCAACCAGGTTCCTCAACGGACCCACAGCTGCATGCCCGCACCACACGGCCCCCAGCGCAGCTAGAAGCATCCATCGAAATGATGACATGCCTGGACACTTGTTCTAGAGCAGGGGTGTCCAAACTACGGCCCGCGGGCCATCTGCGGCCCGCAATCAGTTTAGTGGCGGCCTGCGAGGCTTTTTATAAATATTAATAGAATCTGGCCGCTGTACAAAAATAAACGTAATTCAATAAATAACCACCGGGTGTCGCTATCACGTGCCTTCAAATAGGCAGCATTTTCTGTTATGACAAAACGAACCGATCAAACTGAGAGAAACTATTATAATATAATATAATTATATAATTGATAACCACATTTTGGTGAGCCATGGTGCAACCAAGAAAAAGGAAAATCAACAGTGAGTGCAGGAAATGTCTGAGTTTTACAAGAGTTTGGATTCATCCAAATTTCCCCTGATGAAACGCCATTCAAAAAGGATGATGAGTCTGTTTGGCTCCTCATATATATGTGAGCAATTTTCACTGATGAATCTAAACAAAAGTTAATTGAGAACCAATCTAACTAACAGCCACCTCTGCGATTTGCTACGTATATCTACTACACAACTTACTCCTGACTTGGCATCAACTCTGAAATCGAAAGCACAACATCACTGTTCACATTAACAGAGTTTATGGTGAGTGAAATATATATTATGATTTTAAAATGTAGAAAATAATTCCATAATTATTATATATTACCATGCACACACACATACACACATACATACATACATACATACATACATATATATATATATATATATATATATATATATAACCCCACGACCACGTTTTGTTTTTTGCTTCTGGCCCTCGATCCAAAAACTTTGGACACCCCTGTTCTAGAGGCACACAGGGCTGTAGAAATGCAGAAAGGCTTCACTTTTACATGTTTGTGTCAGGGTTTTGCATCCTATTAACTGTTTACAATGAGGCCCTGTTGAAAGTTTGGAACCTTTGACTATGACAGCTGGTACTGTTATTTTGCAATATGTTAACGATTTATTGGTCTGTGATGAAAATGAACGGACTTGTGTGAGTGACACCGTGTCTCTCCTGAAGCACCTAGCTGCGGAGGATCACAAGGTCAGTTTAACCAAACTGCAATTTGTCAAACAGAAAGTAACATTTTTGTGACATGTCATTACTCCACACAGCAAATCTCTGTCTGAAAGAAAGGGTGAAAGGTATAAAAGATGTACCAAAACCACTAACAAAAAAACAAATGTTGTCTTTTTTGGGAATGCGCTTATACTGCCGCACATTCATTCCAAATTATGCAATTTTGGAACAGCCCCTGAGAGCCCTAGCTTTAGGGAAGGGGGTGAAATCTACTGACAGACTAGAATGGACAACAGAGGCAGAGCAGGCATTTGTAAACATGAAATTACAAATGGCTGAAGCTCCTGCACTGGGATTACCTATCCCGATAAAACCGTTTGTTCAGATGGTAGATGAGAGGAATGGGTTTATGACATCATTATTGCTACAGGACCACGGTGGTAGACTGTGACCTGTGGCCTACTTTAAGCAAACTTGACCCTGTAGCAGCAGGCCTGCCACGTTGCTTAAAAGCAGTGTCCATGATACTTCAAGAACAAGAAACACTGCATTAGTCGACAGCTCACTGGCAGCCATTTCACACTATCTTGCTAGATATGCCGAACGTGACTGTTAAGCGATGCACAGGGTCAAATGCCGCTACTCTTCGTCCTACTGAGGAAGATGGGGAAGAACACCATTGTTGCATAACAACACTTGATCAGGTGTGTACATCACGACCTGACCTCTCTGACGAGCTACTTGAAAATTGTAACAATATCCTCTTTGTGGATGCTTCGGCATTTAAAGATCCACAAACAGGCCAGAATAAGGTTGGCTATGCAGTGACAACTGAATTTGATGTGGTGACCTCTGGGAAGCTACCAGGGAACTATTCTGCACAGGCCGCAGAGCTTGTGGTTTTGACAGAAGCGTGTAAATTGATGGCAGGAAAAGTCACAATTTATCCTGACTCAAGATATGCATTTGGGGTAGGTCATGATTTTGGGGCTTTGTGGAAACACAGAAAATTTCTGAAATCTGATGGTCTACTCCATGCTCCTTTAAGTGCACCTACAGTGGCTGCACCTAAATGAATTTTACTACCTAGCAAACTGGCCAGTTGCAAATGCGCAGCGCACACTAACAACAAAGATTCTGTATCTGCAGGTAACCCGAGGGCAGACGCGGCAGCGAAAGTCGCAGCGCCCCGAGACGAGGACAGTTCTGAATGTACTTTGGTATATGCCGACAATAACAACAATATCTGTTCTTCCTTACAGGAGATGTAAACATTTGCGACTGGACTGGAGAAAAACAAGTGGAGACAGTCTGGCTATGTGATAAGTGAAATGTGTGGAAGAACGTTGAGGGCAAGGCTTGTTTACCAAAACATTTTTTCCAACACTATGCAAAATTAAATAATGGTAAAGATTATGCATCAAAAACAGCAATGGTTACGCAAATGACAGAGCTGTGGTTCATGAAGAGGTTTACCACATTTGCGGACAACTTCTGTAATTTGAAATACACATAATGTGGCAAGGGCGATAAAAGTTATATATTATTATATAACTATTAATAAGATTTATGCTATTTAACCACTTTTGAGCTTAAGTTTCCTGCTTAAACAATTGTACAGGCTATCACATTTAGCATGTTTGTCCCATTTTTTCTACTTACCTTCATCGACCAGAGGCTCCATCTCCAGATCTGTTTGAACACGGAATGCTCATTACCTGAAGCCTCACATGGAAATCACCCAAGAAAACCCTCGACTTTCTTCAATAGAGTTATGTATGTAGCAAATAACAGGAACATGTACAATGCGGAAGCGTGAGGGTGATGGGCGGACAGCAGAAAAGATGTTGCAACAAACAGAAACCACTTTGCAATAACAAATATGTCCATTTGAGTGAAAACCTAGTGGTGTTAACAAATAAATGTATTGCGTTTTATAAATCATATTTCATAAATAAATACAGTCCATCTGTATGTAACTGCGTGTAGCCTAAACCCATCTGCATACAGTTGTAGTCTGCCGCTGTACTGTCAAGGTGAGGGAATTTAAACCCTTGGTGAAAAAATAGCTTAAAGCAGACTAAGCTGGTTGGCTGGTTTTAACTGGTGAGCCAGCCTGGTTTTTGAGGGGTTTTGGCCAATTCCAGCCTGGTGTTAACTGGTCAGGCTATAGCCAAGACCAGTTATGTCCTGCTTAAACCAGACTGGTCAAGCTGGTTTTAGTTTGTTTTAGCTAGTTATTCCCCAGCCTGACCAGATAAGACCAGGCTGGACACAGCTAAAACCAGCCTGGAAATGGTCAAAACCCCTGAAAAACCAGGCTAGTCAACCAGCTAAAACCAGCCAACCATCTTAGGCTGGTTTTAGATGTTTTTTTTTATGTTGTTTTTTTGCCGGGACATAAAATATTTGAGTTTACTGGAATTTATTGTTTTTACAATAAGTGCTGCACTGTAAAAATTATTTGTTGACCGAACTTCTTGTTGGATTGACACAGTTAAGTTTAGCTAACATTAGATATTAAGTTCACTCAACTTAGGCAAGGCATATTTATTTATATAGCACATTTCATGCACAGTGGCAATTCAAAATGCTTGCCATAAACAGAAATAAAATTTGAAGTATAAGAAAATAAAAACAAATAATAAAAAACAGATTAAAATGAGTTAAAAACAAGTTATAAAGCAATGAAAAAAAGAGGAAAGACACAATAGTGCGATCTGTCGGACGTAGCACAATGCTCATTGTTCACAGCTAAACAGCTAATTCACAGTTAAACAGATGTTTTTTCAGTCTTTGTTCAAATGTGCCTGATGTTGGAGCACATGTGATCATTTCTGGAAGCTGATTCCAGCAGTGGGGGGCGTAATAGCTGAAAGCAGATTCCCCCTGCTTTGACTGAACTCTTGGAATTTCTTGTTTATGTGATCCTAAAGATCTGAGTGATCTATTAGGTTTGTATTCAGTGAGCATATCTGTAATGTATTGAGGTCCTAGGCCATTTAGTGATTTGTAGATAAGTAATAATACTTTAAAATCTATTCTGAATGTAACTGGGAGCCAGTGTAAAGATCTGAGGACAGGTGTGATGTGCTCTGATTTCCTGGTTCTGGTCAGAATCCTGGCCGCAGCGTTCTAAATGTGCTGCAACTGTCTGACTGTCTTTTTGGGAAGCCAGTGAGGAGGCCATTACAGTAATCCACCCTGCTGCTGACAAAAGCATGAACAAGTTTCTCTAAGTCTTCACTGGAAACAAAGCATCTAATTCTTGCTATGTTTTTGAGATGATCGTAGGCTAATTTACTGACTGCTTTGACATAACTACTGAAACTCAGATCTGACTCCAGACTCCAGAGTCACACTAAGATTCTTGACCTTATTTGTTGTTGTATGACCCTTAGAGCCGAGGTACGCATTCACCTTGAGAAGCTCATCTCTGTTCCCAAATGCAATGACTTGAGTTTTCTCTTTGTTTAACTGAAGGAAGTTTTGGCACATCCAATTGTTAATTTCATCAATGCATTGGCAGAGGGTGTCAATGGGGCTGTAGTCATTAGGCAGTAAGGCTATGTAGATCTGAGTGTCATCAGCATAGCTGTGGTAGGAGATTTGGTTCTTTCTCATTATTTGGCTCAGAGGGAGCATATAAAGGTTGAACAGGAGAGGTGCCAGAATTGAGCCTTGTGGGACTCCAGATGTCATGGGTGTCCACCTCGACCTATGGTCACCTATGCCGACATAGTAACCTCTCCCTTCAAGGTACGATCTGAACCATTTGAGGACCGTCCCAGACAGCCCAACCCAGTTTTCCAGCCTATCCAGGAGTATGCTGTGATCGACAGTGTCAAATGCAGCACTGAGATCAAGTAATACCAGCACTGTTGGTTTGCCTGAATATGTATTTAGGCAGATATCATTGATTATCTTTTTAAGAGCGCTCTCTGTACTGTAATGTGCTCTGAAACCAGATTGAAAATGGTCTAAACACCCCTTCAAGCTTAAGAATCTGGTTAAAAACAACTTTTTCAATGATTTTGCCAATGAAAGGGAGATTTGAGATTGACCTGTAGTTGCTCAGTAGGGTGTTATCCAGGTTGCTCTTAGGGGTTTAACAACTGCAGTTTTAACTGAGTTTGGGAAAATCCCTGACAGAAGGGAAGCATTTACCACTTTTAGAAGATCCATTTCTAAACAGTTAAACACCGTTTTGAAGAATGATGTTGGGAGCGTGTCAAGACTGCAGGTTGATGTTTTCATAATCTGCACAATCTCTTCTAAGACTTTACCATCAATTGCCAATTGAGCAATAGTACCAATTGAGCATTGTGTCAACTCCACAGCCTACCTGAGTATGGTTGCCGACCATGTTCATCCCTTTATGACCACAGTGTACGCCATCTTCTGATGGCTACTTCTAGCAGGATAACACGCTATAAAGTCATAAAGCGCAAGTCATCTCAGACTGGTTTCTTGAACATGACACTGAGTACATTTACAAGGACACCAATAATTTGATTTTAATGCTAATAAGACAATACTCTGATTAAGAATCTACCATATAAACAGTGATTTTTTATTAGGTTAATCTGACCACAGCAGGGTTTTTTCTTTCTTCCATTCAGCATGCGGTATGAACGTCCATTAAACGGCACTGATCCAGCAGTTCATAGTTGCATCCAATGTCTTGTTTGTCACGAGATTAAGGCAAATAATTCAATTACTGATGTCCATGTAAACGTAGTCAATGAGTTCACTGTACTCAAATGGCCTCCAAAGTCACCAGTTCTCAATCCAATAGAGCACCTTTGGGTTGTGGTGGAACGAAAGATTTGCATCATGGATGTGTAGCCGACAAATGTTCAGTCAATATGGACCAAAATCTCTGAGAAATGTTTCCAGTACCTTGTTGAATCTATGCCACAAAGGATTAAGGTACTTCAGAAGGCAAAAAGGGGTCCAACCCAATATTAGTAAGGTGTACCTAAAAAAAATGGCCAGTGAATGCATGTACAAATTAGCTTACCAGAGAAAGTGTCACAGTAAGGAAGAGAGGCATAACTGAACCATTAGAGCAATAGTGTTATACAATGGTATGAAATGTTGCTTTCTGAGTGTATATTATTCTATGTGTCCACAATTTCCCTTGTCTTTGCATGATATGAACATATAAATGGGTGTGAAATAAAGACAGGAAAGAAAGAAATGCTATAATTATACAAAGTAGCATACTGTTTCTATTACATTTATGAAGTTGTATATTATCTCATGATAATATTGTTTGTTTATACTATTTTGGTGTTAGGTTACTCTCTAGCTGGTTGTAGCAGGTTCTCTACTAGATCCTTTTCGTGAATTCTGCTTTTACAGAAGAACAAAATTAAAGTACACTTTGATTGTCCACATTTAACTTCTTAAATTCAGGACTTTTTTGGCATGTTGATGTATTCAGAGAAGACAATGAACCCACCGATGATCAAATTCACAAATCAGAGACACAAAAACATAAGGGAATGAATGTGCAGTATTGTGTTTCTAGTGTGTGAATGTGAGCGCATGTTTCAGTGTGACTCTTGAAATCCAGTTGATTATGCTCTTGATTAAAAAGAATGAAAAACTGTCCTTCATATTGCATTTTTGAACTTTATTTTGAGCATATGTGCTGTGTTCATATAAAAAATGTCAAATACAAAACAAAAATATGACCTTGTGGGACTAAGCTGAAGGAAAATGAATTAACGAAAAGCATAATAATTTACACATTATTTTACGGATTTTGAAGATTTTAAAATAAAATGACAACATGCTAAAACACATGGAGCCTCGATTCAGATTTTAAGCAATTTTGCGGGCTTGTACAGAGGGTTTGGTGCTCTTAGGTTCAATCATGCAAAAGAACAAGAACAGTTTTTACACTTACTTGCTTTATTAACTAAGGTGAAGGCTTCTGAAAACTTGTTACACACTGTGCTAAATATTTACCATGAGGCTGTTGCTTATGCCTCAGACTTACTCTCAGCATTACTGATGTCTGCTGGAACCGCTGTGTTCAGACTCCAGTTCATCTACAAGATGACGTTCATTCTCCATCAGCAGATGGTAAAACTCTGCTTTCACACAAGCTCCTCCAGAGTCCAGAGCTTTAAACAGTTGTCTCATTTTCCCCTGATTTGTAACAGCATCCTGAACTTCGCTGTATAGTTCATCTGTAATCATGTGTTGGCTCCTCAGACTGTCAGCAATCGCCATCACCGATGAAACTCTCTGAATGAGTTTATTTCTGAGGGCATCCACAAATTCACTTTCTGATTGAAACAAAATATTAATGTTACTCTTTAAAAAATGTGTAGAGCATGTCCAAGAAATAATGTCAAGAATGAATATTAATTTGAAATTATATTGCATTAAAATCAGACCTGGAGTCAATCTTTGGTCTCCTACTCCTTGACTTGCTATTAATAATAAAAATTTAAAAATGAGATCACTGAAAAATCTGTGACATTTTACATTCATCAGAATACTACAAATATAAACAACATATTGATAGCTGGTGTAATGTTTTTTTTTTTTTTAAAGATAATAGCTTAATTGTTATATAACTGAGTAAAATTATGACACACTATCCAAACACAGATGAATGTCGTACAAACTTAGCACAACCAAATTTCTTTACCTGTAAGTAATATTCGTGGTCTGCTCCACACTTCTTTCCCGCCTTCAGCTTTGTCTACGATAGCCAGTCCGACCTCCTTCACGTGAACACCCAGAAACACTTCAAATGTTGGATGATAGTTTGGACCAAAATAATTATGGTCAAAAATCTCACTCTGGAAAAAAACACCAATGATGGCGACATATGAATAAGGAAGATCCTTTGAATTCTAAGTTAATGAACTACATTTGAACGCCTTGCGATTAAACATTTTTACGTGTGTTGGCGTGTTATTTTGCACACTTTCAAGTGTAGATTTAGTTTCCAACAAAACACTGAAAATTGCTCGTGCATACATTTTACATGTTAAGTCTATAAGCATGCCCTAGTGCTTGGTAACTTAACCAACAATAAAAGAGAGGATTTTATTGTTAAATGTCCTATATCCCAGCGGTACAGCAATTGAGTGAAAAGGAACAATACAACAGAAGAAATATGCTAACACTACTAATTTTATTGAATACTGATAAAATAACACCTTAAAATGAAAGAATGTTAAGAGTATATATATACACAAGGGTTGGACAATGAAAATGAAATGCCTGGTTGTAGACCACAATATTTGATTAATATGGTGTAGGGCCTTTTGCGGCCAATACAGCATCAGTTCATCTTGTAAATGAAAGACAAGTCCTGCACAGTGGCCAAAGAGATTTTGAGCTATTCTTTTTGCAGAATAGTCGCCAGGTAACTACATGATGTTGGTGGAAGAAAACCTTTCCTGACTCCAAAACCTCCAAAACACCCCAAAGTGGCTCAATATTATTTACTTCTGGTGACTGCAGGCCATGAGAGATATTAACTACATTTTATGTTCATCAAACCACTCTGTCACCTGTCTTGCTGTGTTTATTGGTGCATTATCATCTTGAAACAAGGCACATTCTTCAGGATACAATATTTGAACCACTGGGTGCACATGGTCCTCCAGAATGGTTTGGTAGTCCTTGACCTGTCTATCTAGCAACAGTATTGGGCCTAGGGAATGCCATAACATTGCAGCCCAAACCATCACTGATCCACCACCTTGCTTCATTTTGGGCATGCAACAGTGAGTGTGCTACTGTACATTTCTTTGGGCCTTCTCCACAACCTAATTTTCCCAGACATGGAAAAGACAGTAAAGGCGAGCTCATCAAAGAACAATACATTTTTCACATTGTCCACAGCCCAAGTTTTTGTTGCTGACACCACTAAAACTGACATTTGTCATTGGCAGGAGTGACCAAAGGTTTGGCTATAGCAGCCTGGTCATGAACGTTGATCCTGTGGAGCTCCCAACAAACAGTTTTGGAGGAAACAGGTGAGTTGGGGTGCACATTTAATTCTGCAGTTAATAGAGCAACTGTAGTTTTATGTATTTTGGATACAGATACTGTGTTTTGCCTTAATACATCACAAAGAATTGCTGTCTTGGTCACAGATGCACCAGCGAGATGCACAGCAACAGTCTGTCCTCTTTTGAACACTGATAGGTCACTAATAATGTTGAGTGCATTGCAATATTCTGAGCAAAGTTGTGCTATTACTCTGCCAATTAAACCTTCACACTGCTCTTACTGGTGGAATGTGCAATCAATGAAAAATGGCCATGAGGCTGGTGAAATTTAGCTATGAAACCTCCAACTGTCACAATCAACAGTGATCTAGTCCACACAGATCACTAGAGAACTACAATTCTGCCACCATATGAACTACAACTCCCTTCAGGCACATACACGTATTTCTCAGTTCTTCATTAATTACACACACACGCAGATGGAAGCAACTCAAGACTGATTACATGGACCATATAAACAGCACAGGCACTCACAGACCTTGCTATGTCTTGTTGGTACATACCCTGTGAGATTACGAGGCATGTTTCTCTGTTAAGTTCCTTCGTGTGTCAAACCTCGCCTTGTTTTATTGTTTATCCTGTCTGCCACCTGTATCAACCATTTGACTGTTATCTGACTACACTTCTGGATTTCCTTGTATGTTATGGTTTGCCCCTAATTGTGGCCACTGCATGCCCGAACATTCTCTGTGTAATAACGTACTGCACATGGATCCTCAACTTTGTGGTCTAGCTTCCTCAAGTTACAGTAGACTCAGCCACTCAATGGATCCAGCAGGTGTTCTTATTATGTGTTTCCGTCAGGGGGAACAATCTATTGAGGATTATGTGGATGATTGTATTCAGTTAGCCACTTCACTTAACTTCTATGGACAATCTCTGTTTGAACATTTTCTTTCAATGTGGGCTTGCTAAACCACTGTATTCCATCATGCCATTACACAAACCCAACTTGTCAATAGAACAGTACATACAGTTGACAATAAAATGATCTGCCTCCACGTTCACCATTGGTGTTGCGGAGGACGAGACCCCTAAATGGATATTTTTTGGTGGGAAGAATCGCACCACCAGAGCGGTTACTGCCAAAGCTACCACTGCCACCTCCAGAGCTGTTGCCAAATCCTCTATCTCTGCCAGATCCTCCAAAGCCCCACAAATGGCCAGAGCTGCCACCTGAATCCCACGAATGGCAAGAGCCATCACCCGAGTCCCATAAATGGCTGCCCAGTGCCACCAGACCAGAGCCATGTGACTTCCCTGTGCTGCCAGAGCCGTGTGGCTTCCCTGAGCCGTGTGACTTCTTAGTGTCTCCTGAACTAAAGACTCCTGACACATTGGGGTTATCTGAACTACCAGTGCCTCCAGAACTAGAGCTTCCTGATCCACGGGGGGGGGTTGTCTGAACTGCCAGTGTCTCCTGAACCTAAGCCTCCTGACCCACTGGGGTTATCTGAACCACCAGTGCCCCCTACTTCAGGACCTCCTGACCCATTGGGGTGGTTTGAACTGCCAGTGTCTCCTGAACGTAAGGCTCCTGATCCACTGGGGTTGTCTGAACCACCAGTGCCTCCTGACCCACTGGGGGTTGTCTGACCCACCAGTGCCTCCTAAACCAGAACCTCCTGATCCACTTGAATTGTCTGAACTGCCAGTGTCTCCTGAACCAGAGCCCCCTGACCCACTATGGTTGTCTGAACCACCAATGCCTCCTGAACCAGAGCTTCCTGATCCACAGGGGGTGGCTTAACTGCTAGTGCCTCCTAAACCAGAACTGCCTGACCAAATGGGGTTGTCTGACCCACCAGTGCCTGCTGAACCAGTGATTCCAGGCCCTTCACAGCTCCACTCTCCAGGTCCTTCCACAGCTCCACACTCCAGGTCCTTTGCAGCTCCACCTCTCAAGGTCCTTCACAGCTTCAAGCTCCAGGCCCTTTGCAGCTCCACACTCCGTCCCTCCCCAGTCCCGCCTCCACTCCACCTCCCTCCTGGCCTGTATTTGGAGCATCTGGCAGCTGCTTTTAAAGGGAGAATCTGTCACAATCACCAGTGATCTAGTCCACACAGATCGCTGGTGAACTACAATCATGCAACCATATGAACTACAACTCCCTTCAGGCACTTCACACTTGACACACACCTGACCTCACACCTGACTCACACAGACATTGCTAAGTCTTGATGGAACATACACGTAACATTACGAAGCATTTTTCGTGTTTAGTATCTTCGTGTTTTGACCCTCACCTTGTTTTATTGTTTCTCCTGCCTGCTGACTGTATCGACCATTTGCCTGTTATCTGACTACGCTTCTGGACTTCCCTGTATGTTACCATTTACTGTAATAAAGTACTGCACGTGGATCCTCAACTTTGTTGTCCAAAGTCCTCAAGTTACAACAACACTAAACTGGCCAGCGTTTTCTCATGTATATATAAACACTATATATATATATATATATATATATATATATATATATATATACACACACACACATACATATA
>CAIGQQ010038184.1:2371152-2387475 GCA_903798035.1 Danio albolineatus
ATGTCATCAGGATACGTGTGCACCCGATCTCCGATGACCTAACAGTAGAATGTAAATTGAGGTAAGTGACAGTGTGTTTATGCGTGTTTGTATATGTATGCGTGTGTATGTGTGTGCGCCAGTACTGCCGTTCCCAGCGGTGAAGATTAGTTCTTCACAATATTTATTTATTTTTTCTTTTTTTTTTAATGTTAGTTGCTGTTGAGTCTTTCTCTTCAAAGGGAAGTCAATGGGTCCCAGCAACCAGCAATCTTCAAAATATCTCCTTTGGGTGGACAAATCTTAACCCTAACCCAGCAAACCATGAATGACATAACATCTAAAAATACAGAAATATAGCATAATTTAATAACCCAACATTTCTTTTTTATTATTATTTTAAGAAAAATATCAAGAGCAAACATTTGAAACAACTGAAAGATAGAATATAAAAATAAACATCACTTTCATCACTGTTGATCAGGATGAGGAATACTGATCACTGTTGTGACCATCTAGCACAATAAACCACAAGCAGAGCATGCATGTGTAAACTCTACCTTTATCTGTGACTTTGATCTTGCTCTGTAAGCACTGATCAGCAGTGTGAGCAAGGCTCTGTATTGTCTGTATCCTCCAGGCCTCAAGTATGATCCATCAGAAATCTTCAATTCCAGTGGTTCAAACACATCCTCCAGAACCTTTTGACACTGCATGAGAGACGTTTGAGGATTCTGATGGCACAAATCCTGATATTCATGGTGAATCTTCCCCTAAATTATAAGAAGCAACAAGACAGACAGAGAGAGAAAGAGAGAGAGAGAAAGCAAAACTGTTTGTTTATATTTTACAGAAACCTTTCTAAAACTTTTAAGTGTTCACTCATGAATGCATTTTTCTGATAACATTGCAGATGTTACAGAGGAATCTGTGATGATTTTTGTTTTCAAATTTTAAGTTAACCTATATAGGCAGTATCTAAATATGAATACATTTAAATAAGCCTGGAACTTTACAGTAAATTTATCAAAATGTTAAAAGCATCCTATATAGAAATTTGATAGATGGCAACATATGCAAATTACACATGACATACAAGTTCATGTTTGGATTTTACATACATAAAATGTCATGTGCAAACTATACTCCAAAATAAGGCAAAAAATGAAGCACATAAAATACATCAGTCGTAGAGCCTCTTCATCCTTGTGTATTACTCTGCTCAAGCAGAAGACTACAACTCACTATAGTTTGAAAAATACTGCAGCTGTTGGACAACATAATGTACTTTTGAGTTTTTTTAGACAAGAATGTAGTTGTTTAGATTGCAACTATGCAGTTTATTTATAAGGATAGTGCCCATTTTAAATACTTATAATTTCTGAGATTTAGCGTGTTGGTGGCCATCGGCCTGTCAAGATGGTTCTTAGGGGAGAAAAGCGCAGCATTTTTTTTTTACGCATTTCAAACTACAGCTGATCAAATCAATATAGATCAGGTAAGTGACATTCTAAGTACTGTATTTATACCTTAGTAATCTGGTAGCGTTTACTGATTGGAACAGAAATACTGGGAAGTCTCTGTAGACTGATGGCATTTCATGCCGTTCAGCCTTATAATCCTAAAATGTGAGCAAATTCAACTGTTTTGTCATCATTTAAGACATTATGCTAGAGAATCATTCAAATACTAGTTCTAAAGTGATGTTTGTGGATTAGCAATGATTTTTGCTGTTCTGACAGACAAATGCATTGTATAAATGCAATATCACACTTGTAGCAGTGCGATATGGCTGTATATCATCACTGGTGAGACACTAAGGCCCAATCCCAATTCTAATTTTGTACCCCTGCCCCTTGGCCCTTAAAACAGAGCGTGAAGCGGAAGGGCTTCAAAATTTACCCCTAAGAAATGGGACACCATTTTATCTTTAGGAAATCACTGAAGGCATATATTATGTTATCATAACGATCTAATGTGGCAATAAGATCGTAACTATACTGTGCATTTACACCATGGCCATATTCATCTATGTAAATACACCAAAAAACATCATTAACATCATACCAGACACTGTAAAAAGGTCATTCCTAGACACTGGACTTTTCTGACAGGGTATTCGAGTGCCATTGAATGTCAGAATGTTGTGGGACTGCTATACTGGAGTTATTACTGGGAATTTTTGATAGCGAAATTTACCTGTTTTTAATTTTACAGTTTTTTTTTAAAGCATAACGGTAAAACATGAACGCAGTTGTGAATATATTAAAACATGTTTGTTTGTTGTAAAAAAACTCATAATAATGACAAAAAATATTAATTTGTGGATCTCCTTCTGGGTGCAGCTATACTGCTGTTGTGGCTGGTGTATTCTGGGAAATGTATCATATTTATCATATTTCCGTATGAGACCTAGCTTAATGCTATATGCCATTTCAATCAAGATCAAGTTCATTTCATTGTCATTTTTATCTCTCCGTGGTGTTTCAGCAGGTACTGTACCATGAGCTTGTTCTGGTAGATCTGGTCATTGTCATTGAAGGACATGTTGATGAACTCTTTGATGGCCTTCTTCTCTGCCAGTGTGTGGATTCTAGACAGCTCTTTTGGGTCCAGTGGAAGCTGAGCCATGCTGAGCATCTCTGCCTTGTAAATCTGCAGGGCTTGATCAACTGCACGAACATTCTGGATCTTAGCCAAAGACACGACTGCATTTTCCAGACAAAGAACTTTTTCACTGCGGATGGCCTCGACGTAAATCTCAGCAAGATTCCCCAGAGCTATCAGGAAACACAACTCTACAGTTCAGCCATTTGTCTATTGATCGTGTTCACAAAATATTTTTTGCAGTCTTTAAAGATAGTACAGACCTGTTCCGGTAATCGTACGTCCTCCTTTGAAAATTTTTGGTTGTGCGTTATCGTAAATGTAACTGCAGAAGGTGTGTGCTTGATGAAGGAACTCTGGATCCAGCTCTACCTCAGGCAGATCCTCTATTCTTCTCATGTCTCGTGTACTGGCAGGTCGAGGAAATACAAAGCACTTCCTTTGTGCAAAAAACTCACACAAACAGCGACGTGGCAGGTTATACTGCACTATTTGAGTTGAGTGACCTAAATTAAGATCATAATGAAGGTTACAATAATAGAACAATAGGATATGCTATATATATTTATCGTACTATGACTACTTATTTTTAGCCTATAATGCTGCATATGTAATACCTTGTAGAAACTCTGAAATGTGCTGTATATAAAATCATTGATGCCAAAATACTATTTTAATGTGCAGGGACATGTGTAAGTAAACCATTTTTATGTTGACAGGCACTAGTCATAATGCTGTTTTAACCAGTACTTGAGTTTGAAGGATGAAATCCATTGTTCACATAAAAAAGGGGTCATATTTTAGGACAATTTGTTTGGAAACATTTCTCAAATAATCCAACAAAACAAGAATATACACTTATCTCTAATCTAATTCAAATAAGTCAATTTGTACTTTAAATTAGATGCAAATGTTTTGGAAATGACTATAGATGATCAATGATGGTATTTGTGACTGTTAGTATTTGCGTATGTGCTTTATGTGTTTAATGTCAACTCGTTATCTCACCTTCTTTAAGCTTCAGTGCACTCTCCAGATACTCGTCTGATGTTATCGGTTTGTCTCCTATTTTCAACTCCAGAGTAAAGTCCCGAACAGCCCAGACAAACAATGGGAAAACACACATAAATTCTGCAGACTCGTCTTCATCTTCATCACCTTCTGCCTTCACACGGATGTTCTCCGGCAGCTCTGTAACATAGCTACATTCAACACTGCTCAGGAGGAATAACACTGGTGCTGTTCTCAGTTTATTATCATAAATATTCATTTATATGTGGGAAGGATACTGCAGCTTTTCCAGTGCCATGTTATCAATGACCCCTAAACTGTTGTACACCAGAACACTGCTGAGGAGGACAGCCAGACAGAAGATCCATGTGTCATGCTTCTCATCCTCCTAAAATATTAATAAAACGTGAGAATCAAAGTTACCTAATGATTATTCAGTTAAAACTGATCAGCAGGATCAAGTTAAAGGGATAGTTCACCCAAAATGAAAACATGTACTCACAATATATTGACCCTCACAGGGTTCAACGCTAAGGATTTTTTCTTGTGGTCCAATCAGGGCCAGTGGTTCAGATTTTTACTTGCCCTTCCAAAATTTTCACTTAAGTTAATAGCTTAGCCACATATTTTAACTAATGTGTCAAAAATGATGTCAGTGAATCTAGAATTTAATTATTAAAAAATGTTAATAAATATATAATGAGAAATGTTCAAAGTGTTATGCAAACAAAAACAGCAGTATGGAAGTGATGGTAAACTATGCAAAACATCACTTCATTTTTTCAGTTGTGTTGTACCCACATAAATGTTTGCTTCCAAGATGTCAGAAACAGACGTTTTCTTTTAGCCTCATAATTTGATGTTGTTGTCTCTTTGCTGTACTGGTTGTTAGAAGGTTACGGAAAAAATAGCATGCACAAACCATCCAATCAGATAAGAGGAACCGAAAAGCAATATGGTGATTACGACATTACAGAAAAGGTAGCATTTAAAGGCTTAAAAGCACGAACTGTTTCTCTATTCTAAGATTGTATTTGCACGCAATTGACAAATAGCCACAGGGAAATTAAACTTTAGTAACAAGGCAGCACTGGCCTGATTGGGCCAGTAACAATCCTGTCTACTGTCCTGAGCATCTCTCATGCTGGCCCCGGGCCATCGGGCAGTCCGTATTGTTGAGCCCTGCCTTAAATGTTTCCAAACCTGAGTTTTTTTTATTCTGTTGAACACTAAAGGAAAATAACATTAAAAGAAAGCTGAACATCTATAACCACTGATATTCACAGTTGTAAAGTCAAATACTATGGAAGTCAATGGTTACAGGTTTCAGCTTTCTTCAGAATATCTCTTCAGAATAAATTGTTTGTGTTCAAGAGGAGAAACAAACTCAATAGGTTTGAACATGGGAAAGTAAATTAAGGCAAAATTTTTATATTTTGGGTGAACCATCCCTTTTAGTGTAGTGTATTTCCTTGTCTCTTGTTATTAACGCGTGGAAAGTGAACGCAAAAGCACATGGTAGAATTTGGTTCCTATAGAGATAATGCTGCTATGGGTTCTGCCCTGTGATTTGCATACACACCTGCACATCACCCAATCCCTCTGTATCCAGCAGCACCAGAGTCTGTCCTTTTTTCTTCGGGTGAGGGACACACCACATCCAGATGCCTTTGGTCTTCGACTCAATAGTGCTGCCAAGAGCAAAACCTGAGACAAAATAACAATCACAATAACAAAATCAGGATTTTATGTCATTTTTGTAATGTAATTTGTATTCAAATTTCCCCCACAGTTCAAAGGCATGCGCTTCAAGTGAATTGAATAAACTAAACTGGCCTAGAGTATGTGCGTGAATGAGTGTGTACGGATGTTTTCCAGTACTGGGTTGCAACTGGAAGGGCATAAGCTGAGTAATACTGTACATATGCTGGATAAATTGGTGGTTCTTCCCGCTGTGGCGACCCCTGATGAATAAAAGGAATGAACCGAAGGAAAATGAATGAATGTTTATGGAAAAACTATTTTGAAGAAACACTTTGTGATGTCATTTCCTTCATGATTAAAAATAACTGCAGTGATTTCCTGTATGGCGCCACGATGGCCTAGTGGTTAGCACGTTCGCCTCACAGCAAGAAGGTCGCTGGTTCGATCCCCGGCTGGGCCAGTTGGCATTTCTGTGTGGAGTTTGCATGTTCTCCCCGTGGTTGCGTGGGTTTCCTCCGGGTGCTCCGGTTTCCCCCACAGTCCAAAGACATGCGGTACAGGTGAATTAGGTAAGCTAAATTGTCCGTAGTGTATGTGTGTGAATGACAATATATGGATGTGTTTCCCAGAGATGGGTTGTGGCTGGAAGGGCATCCGCTGCGTAAAACAAATGCTGGATAAGTTGGCGGTTCATTCCGCTGTGGCGACCCCGGATTAATAAAGGGACTAAGCCGAAAAGAAAATGAATGAATGAATGAATGAATGATTTCCTGTATATTGGTTTAACAGATTATCTGAATATCAATATTACTTTCTGTTTCCTGTTGTTTATATATTATATCAGTTATATGTTTGGTCTCACTGAAAATGTTTATTTTATGCTCCACACAAAAAAAAGTAAAATAAAATGATTTTTTAAAACAGTAAGTCAATTTAATGTGTATTTGAACTGCTTTTTAATGCATTTAAGAATAGGTTACAAGCTCAGTAAGGAGAATTATATTCCCCCTTTAACCTTAATATGTAAACAATATTACATATCAATATTTTAATTGTTCACATGGTAAAATATTCCTGTCCTGATCTGTGTTCTCATTCTCATATAGGCATGTAGTCTACTGTTTATGTTTTTACAAGCAGCTTATGTTACATACAGTGTGTTGTTTAGCATGTAGCTCTCACCAGATTGTTGTCCTGCCAGGCGGTTCATAAGGTAAGACTTTCCCGTACGGTAGAGTCCCACTACAGACACCACCACCACTGGCTCATTGATCTCATCCAGAATGTCTTTTGCCTCTTTCCTCACACACAGCTTCCCAAATTCGTCATTTTCGATGAGACATACAGGAGAGGACATGTGCCCACCAGAAGCCATGACTTATAATATCTAAATGCAAATAAGTAAACAAAACACCGAATAAAACACAAACAAATCAAGCAACAACATTAAAAGTTATTGATACCATATAGTTAACAAAAATACAACAGGCTACGTGAAATAAGTATTACCCAATAGAGTCAACATAAGAGCAAAGAAGCAGCACAAAAAAAAGCTTTTCTTGTTTACAAATGCATAATAATGGCCTTACCAGTTTCCAGAGTCTGAACTGATCCGAAACGCTGGACAATGCACCACCGTCCGTTATTTTTGCTCTATGATGAGCCACAGGAGTGAAAGTAACCTATTAGCCCGTTCGTGCTTTTACATTGAGGTAAAGTTTGTTTTTTATTCGCACATTCGTTCAGTGACAACTTGTGACAAGCTCACTATATTGCTCAACGTTACCATGATACTTTGAATATTCGGTCTGAAATCACATGTATGACTTCACAGCAACATTAGCACTATTTATTCGACTGTGAACAGTTGAAGTAGTATGAAGCTGCAGACTCGGAGCCTGCTGCATCTACAGTCTCGCATTCAGGCCCTCGTTTTTCGAGACAGCGCCACCTTTTAAATTGGATCGGATACACGTGAAGAACCGAAACACGGTGAGTATCGTCAATTTTATTAAATGATTTCTTTTTTAATGAAACTACTTTATAACTCATCGATAAATCAACATATGAACGGTCTATTTAATATTTGTAATGATAGTTTGTAACAAAATTTGAGCCGTTAATATTGGAGTCTCCTCATTGGTAAACTGTTAATAAAAACACAGAAGAGAATGAATTTAGAAAAAGAGGGATGGCTGAGAATCAAATGTTTTTTAAATGTTTGTATTATTATTATTTTTTTATCTTTTACCTGATTTCTTTCAGGGAAGGCGAGGGGAACTTGAACATTATTTTAGAAGTCGAAATGAAGTTAACCTGTGTGCTGGGCGGTAAGCGAGTTGAACGACAGCCTTTAACCAGCAGAGGACAGCAGAGTCCACTTTACGATCAAACTAAGCCTCAAATGTTCCCTTCATGATTATTATTGTTTATTTTTTAAGGATCCTTTTAAAGAAAGTGCCAACCAACAGATGGGATTCATTGGGAATATATTTGAGATTTCTTCGATACTTTTGTTTTGTAGTATTGTTAGGGGATTTTATGTAGCTACAATCCATTTTGACCAATTAACCACTTTTAATCATAAAAAAAGAAATGTCATATAAAACTTGTGTAAATGTTTAATGCTTTGGATTACGAAGTCCACTCTATTATTTTTAAAAGAAACAAATATCCTACAAAGTTCTAAAATGTTGAGATTTTGTTTGGGTAGAGTACTCCTAATATTTCTGCTAGGTAAAATTAGTTTGTTTTCAGTGATTACTTTTTAAAATTCACAATCATGTTTGTTTGTTTGTTTGTTTCACACGGCAAGCACAGTTCTAGTTTCTAACATGATAACACACCAACATAAAAAAAGTGAAAGAAAATAACTTGGTGTGTGTGTGTAGGCATAGGACGATAACCGTTTTCAAGGTATACTGCGGTTTGGAAAAGTAAAGGTTTTAAAACTGGCAAAACATTCTGCTATACCGTTCCTAAGGTATGAGTAAGACTTTTTTTTTTTTAGCATTTTTTGTTTGTTTGCTTGCTTGCTTTTAACAGTATCTCCAAAGATATCTAAAGATGCCATTTTAAATTGTAAAGACATCTGTGTTATTAAAACTAAGGAAGACAGCAGAAGTCATTTGTATGATTTAGCCTGACATGTTTACTGCTCCAGAATACTTTAAATGTTTCTAAATGTTCACATCCACAAATGCAAATTTACTAAAACCAAACCATTATTTCCTTGCAAGTATTTAGTCATTATTTAAATTTTATTTCATTATCTGAATATAAGCAAACAGAACTGTTTAACTTTGTAATGACTTTAATTTATATACCTTAATTGATTCTTAAATGTTTTACCCTCAAGCTAATTTTATGTTCTTTATTATTATTATTTTCTTTCTTTCTTTCTCTCTTTTGTTTCTCAAAATAAAAATATATTGTGTTCAAAAGGGAAAAAGTTTTCTTTTTTTGTTTGTTTGTTTTTAGCCACACATTTAAAAATTATATATTTTAAAGCAGTAAACACAATACCATGAAACCGTGATATTTTTATCCAAGGTTATCATACCGTCAGAATCTTATACCGGCCCATGTGTGTGTGTGTGTGTGTGTGTGTGTGTGTGTGTGTGTGTGTGTGCGTGTGTGTGTGTGTGTGTGTGTGTGTGTGTGTGTGTGCTGTGAGTGATAGTTTTAAAATAGATTTTTTGTAAGTCAAACACCCTAACACAAAAACTGTTTATATTCATAAGTATTTTTAAAATCAACGACTGATGACAAGACATAAAACTTCACTGTGGCTGAAATAATTATATAATTTCTTTTATTAACATTTATATTTATTAACATTTATTATATAACAGAAAGATACATTTGGTACATATCATTTACTATAATAGTCATTCGATTACTCATCAGATTAATCATTAGAAAAAAACTACAGAAATCAAATAAAAATAAAAAGATATCAACAGGTTTTCTGATCTGAGGGCAGATATATAATAGACGATGAGAGGGAGGAGGGCAAAATAATATGATAACAGCAATTTAGAGATTTAACAGATTATGCAGATTAAAGGTTGTGCAAATTGCATATGTTTTGAGTGCTTTCCTGTTAAGGGAATCTGGAATTGTAAGTCATTTTTAATATCTTGTGTAAATGCTATAAATACTGGCTTGCATTTTGAAAATCTACATTTGTGAATTTGAAATCTGCATGAACAAGAATAAGGTTTATTATAGAGCAGATGTTAAAATTTGTATAAAAAACTATAATAATTACTTTTGGAGTCACAGAAAAATTCTGCGAAGTTATATATAAGATAAATAAATTAGGAAGAGTTTCAGCGTTATTCTGACAAAAGGAGCAATTAGTATCAAAGTCTGATCCAAATATTTTTAAGAAGTTTTTTAAAGGGTAAATGTTATGTAATAGTTTGAAAGCTATTTCCTTTACCTTATTAGTAAGGAAAGACTTTTGCTGTATAAACCAAATATTTTCCCAGCGTCGGCAAACTTCCCAGCCTGTCGGGGGCGCTGCCGAAATGACAACAACCCCTTTTCCCCGATAAAAAAAGTATCTTAAAGGTCTTTTTCTCAGCTAACTTGTAAATAAACATCTATATAGCGTTTGCAGAAAGTTACCTCAGATGTGAAAGAAGTTTGCGGCGGTAGACAGAGGGTGGGGCGGCGGAGGAGAGGAGAGGTGTGTTCGCGCTGCAAGGTTATGTCGTAAAGCAGAATGTCGTAAACCAGGTGCAGAGTGGGGCCTGGTTTGGGGAGGGGGGCACAGAGGGGGCTCAATCCGCGAGGAAGCATTTAGACACAGTGCAAAAATCATGGCGGATGGCCCCAGGTGCCAGCGCAGAAAACAGAGACAGCCACGACGCAACAATGGTGAGTCCCACAGGCTGAAAAAAGCAGAAAAGTGTTTTTAATTTTGCTCCGGATGTTTTTTCCTCTTTTGGACTACTTTAATGTGGACTTGTGGAGTAAGGGTGCGGGCTGGGCTGTCCCAGTGTAACTGCACCGTTATACCTGAGTCTGCCCGGACCGTTATTCGGAAGGACGCACGTCTCGGTTGCTTTAAACCGCTTCAAGTCAAGACTTTCTTCAGTGGAGTTTGAGTTTATTAGAAACTTGTGCTGTATGCTGAATCAAACAGGGCTGCACTATTTCAGAACTAGAGTAAACGTGCTGCTTTTAAAGCTGACACTTTTATTGTACAAATGACGGACTCCATAGGGCTTCTTGACAGTTGTTGTCGCCATCATATAGTTCTTAAAGGGACAGTTCACCCCAAAATGCTGCTTTCATGTTTTAAACCTTCGTTACGTTCAGCAAAATAAAAGCCTTAGTAAAGATTTTATTTCTAAAAAAAAGTTAATTTTGACTCTCTATGTTAAAATTATTTAATACGAGTTTATATCTTGCAATTCCGACACTTTTAATTGTTATTACGGGTTTGTTACAATTGTGACTTTTTCTGAGCTTTGCTCAAATCTCAAAGACAAAACTTCAAAGAGAAAGAAAAACAATTCTGAGAAAGACTTATTTATATTATTATGCAAGAACTAAAGAAAGAATATATTTGGGTGAACTTTCTCTTTAAGAAAGTCCAGTCTTAAACATTAAAAATCATGTTCTGCTAGCAGCTTTAGCTGAATGTTTCTTCTTTTTGTTTTTCGCTTCTTTACAAAACACTTTTTTAAGTTCTATATAATAATTATAATTTGTAATATTATGAAAAGTTTCACGGTAAATACATAGGTTTTTATTATTATTCCCTCATTAAATTTGACTCACAAATGCCTATAACTTTATTACTATCTAATATCACATTTATACACATTTACTTCACTCTCACTCTTATCTTAACATCCAAGGCTGCACTGAATGGATGCTGACTTCTGGTCGCTTTCTCTTTAAACAACCTTTCCGGTAATCCGGTGATCTAGTCCACCGTTTAGTTAAAAGCACCGTGCTACCCTTTCCTGTGCGTGCGTGTGACAACGAGCGCGGATCCGCTCGCGACGTAACACGCTCAGGAGCCGTCAACGTGTTTACCTGAACGGTGAGGAGACAACGGAGAGAGCCAATGTCCTCATTCACCGTTCATCGCAGTCCTCGCGTGTCCAGAGCAGTGATTGCCCAGACGGTGGAAGCGAATCGGTGCAGGAAACGCGGTGTGCCCGAGCGAAGCGCGAGAGAGGCGGCCAGCACACGCCACGGCAAATGGCAACTTGTGCAGGTAGAGGAAAGATGGCTTTTGATTGCGGATGTTTAATGTCGACCACACCGTTCACAGCGATGACCGACTACTGGTTTTATTTCGCTTTCATCCTCCGTTAAGTGATATTTAGCGGTGTGCTCGCTGCTAGAAGCGCAGATGGGTTTGTTTATGTTTCGATTTTCACACAAGAGTCCGGTTAGAGCGGCCATGAAGTGGTTTTGAAAGAGTGATTGCAGTGCATAAGGTGGTTGTTAAAGGTGCTTTCCGTCGTCAGGAGTCAAACAGGTCGTTTTTTTCCGAAAGGTATTTGTGTAATGGCGGTGTGGACCGTTATTTGCTGCAGTGAGGGCGGGGCGGCTGCTCTCCTATGTCGGAGACGAGCCAGGTAGGATAGGTGACGAAACACCTACATAGGTGCTTTCATTGACGATTATTTGTGATTTTTGTATTTTAGGATTGTGTATTAACGCAATATAAAACCTTTTTTGAGATTAATAATCTAAATTACACATTTGTTTGAAACAAAGATAGTCTATTCTGGTCTAACGTTAGAGAGGCGCCGATTCACTACATCTGTTGTCATTTCGGAGGTGACTTCTGAGTTTTTATTTCTCCGGTTAAACGTGATGGGTTTGGGTTGTTCTGTGCGATGTGATGTTAATGTTAGATGTTATAACAATACACAGTGAACAGTGTTTTTTTGGCGCGGAAGGATGTATTGTGTGATGAAGGCTGCTGTGACGTCAGCGCTAGGAGGAGCGCAGTGGTGCTGCTGTGACTTTTATTTTCATTCTCCGGGCTGCTGGTTCTCGCGCTTGACATGTTCACCAGACCTTACTATTTTAGGGCGTTACTGCGCGGAAATGATGTCACATGGTGGTCCACTCGAAGCTGTCTTTCATTGGTTCCCGGTTATCCTGGCTCATGTTTCAAGAGAAATGTCAGCTCGAGTACAGTAGCATCAGATATGATGCGCGTCTCTGTGTGTGTGTGCGCGCGCTTGTGTTTGTTTTAGGATTATCAGTCCTGTAGAATGTGTGAGTGAATGCTGATAAGAAGCACATGGCGTTACAAGGGTCCACTGTGCATAGGTTTACATGCAAAAGATACAGAAAATGCCTGATGTTGCTGAGATTTTTTTAGTAACCGGAAGTATGTATCAGATGAAAACATGACATTAAGACTGTGCTTTGAAAAAGGGCACTGCTTTTTCCTTTGCTCTTTTGTTCTGACCCTTTCCCTCAACCTTTGACCTATGGAGCCACACATGGTAGCGTTTATCTTTTCTTTCAGGTCACCCTTATTATATTGTTCTTTCACTGTTGTCTTGCATATTCACTATTGTTTTGCAATCATACACTTTTTTAAAAATGCTATCTATCTATCTGTCTGTCTATCTGTCTGTCTATCTATCTGTCTGTCTGTCTGTCTGTCTATCTATCTGTCTGTCTGTCTGTCTGTCTGTCTGTCTGTCTGTCCGTCCGTCCGTCTATCCGTCTATCTGTCTATCTATCTATCTATCTATCTATCTATCTATCTATCTATCTATCTGTCTGTCTGTCTGTCTGTCTGTCTGTCTGTCTGTCTGTCTATCTTTCTGTCTCATTTAAATGTTAAGAATAACTATATAATAATGTGTAATAATAATGAACTATAAATAATAATTTACTCTCAGTAATAGTGGCTACTTACAGGCAGTTAGCTATATAATTGAGCTATACACGCTACCGGTGAAATGTTGGGGTCAGTTCTATTTTATTTATTTTTTTAAAGAAAATTATTTTGTTCATTGAGGCGGCATTTATTAAATGTAATTTTTTTTTAAATAACTGCTTTCTTATTGTATGTAGTTTCAAATGTAATTACTCCAGTCATTATTGCTTTTATTACTTTTACCAGTAATAATAATATTATTATTATCAATAATATTATTATTATTATTAATAATAAAACAAGGATCATGTGACTCTGAAGACGAGTAATTAAGCTGAAAATTCATCATTAAAATCATCTAATAATAAATTATTAAATTAAATGATAAACTACTTTTGAACAGTTATTTTATACCACAATAACATTTCACGATTTTACTTTTTTTACTTTTTATTTTTAAATAAATAAATGCAAGCTTATTTTAAAACATTTAAAAATCGCACTGACCCCAAACTTTTGACCGGTAGTGTAAGCGTGTGAGTGTGTGTGTGTTCATGTATAAATGTTATAATCAAATGTTATATTTATTTTTTCTATGTTATTTATGAGCAATTTCAGCATTATGGATGTGACATTTGCAGTAAAAACTCAAAACATTAATTCACAAAGAAAGTATATTAACATTATTTTGAACCATCTGTTTATATTTTCCAAAACAACTAACCACAGAGTTATGGGAGCAGAAAATATAAATCTTTTTTATATTTTAAATGAGGAGCATAAACGTGTACGATGAGACCTAAAACATTTGCGGGTTTAAAGTTTACAACATACTTTGTAGAAATTCTGTGAATTAAACTGCTAAAAACAACTAAAAATAAATAATGCTAATCAAAAGTGTAATTGTTGGCTCACTATTGAACAAAAATTGATTTTATTTGATTAAATTTTTATGCATTTATGAAGAAAAAGCGTCGTTATGGATGGGACACTTTTCCGTTATGGATGTGACAGATGTGAAATTGCCTCTTGTGTGACTTTGGTAAATCAAATATCATAGTTTGAAAACATTTTTGAGTGTTTCTAAAGTACGGTAAAATACTTGCTTACACAAAAAACTTAGAAACGGTTTCCGTATTTTGGTGAAAACTTAATTGTTTTTCATGGCAAGGTTGACATTTGCATGGGATTGCTTTAATAGAAATGCTACTTATAGAAATAGTTTATAAGCGTAGTATAGTTTTTTTAATCATTAATTTGTATGTGTTGTATTATTTGGAGTAATATTTCAGATATTTTCTCATTAACAACATTACAAATGTATTAAATCATTGAATTTCTGATCTAATCTGATCTAATGCATCTAATTATTGACAGGTGAGGCTAATTCTGTTCAAAACAATAGAGAAAAGCCTTTAAATGTCTATTTGCATTTATAACACCTAAGTATATTGTAATGCGTGTGTCAGTGTGTGTTGTAAAGGTATGGTGTGAATCACAGAAGCAAAGACAAAATGAAAACCTGCAGCACAGCAGTCTTCTCACACTTCCCTGTTGATGGAAAAGGGATATGAGGGCATTAAAGAGCTTTTCACATTTCTCTCGGTGTTTGTGGGGGGGCTTGTGACTGCTGGGCATCCCTTTTTGCATGCTAATCTCTCCCAGGGGTTTGCCGCCTCTTTGTGCGGCGGGGGGAAAGTTTCTCAGGGTTAAGAGGAGGGCTTTTTTGTCTTTTTTTTAGGGTGGGGGAGGGTTGGAAGGGACATGTGTTTCGTGTGATCGAACGGAGCAGAAATATGTTGGTGAATGAATTTACATGGAGGAGAGAAAGAATGCGCACCGGTAGATGGTGCAGTGCGTTTAATTGGTCTCCTGTGACTTGTACTGTGTGTGTACTTGAGGGTTCTTATTAACCAAAAGAGCAGGGAGAAACAGACGTCTCAGGTGACCAGTGCTCCCAAGTTATTCTAAATTGATTATGTCCCAACACACCCAGACAAACTACATTTACAGTATTACAAGACAGTGACTTCTATGATTGTGTGTGTGTTTGTGTTTTATATATAGCGGGTAAAATTAGTATTGAACATTAAGATTTTTTTTCATGGTAAATATATTTCTAAAGGAGCAGCTGACATGAAAATGACCCAGATTTTTGTCAAATCTTAAATAGCATGATGTCTTACACATTCAATTGGACAAGATTAAATGCACTATTCGAAGCTTGAACCGCAAGCGGTCCCCCTTTATTAAATACTTTGAAGAACTCCCTGGCTTTTAGAATAAATGTATTTATTTATTTTTTATTAAATTTTTCTTCAATGTTATTTCTATTTTGTACTCTTTGGATGTTAAACTCTTAATGTCAAATGATGACATATTGACAAAAAAATACATAAATAAATAAATTAAAAAAAAAAAAAAAAATATATATATATATATATATATATATATATATATATATATATATATATATATATATATATATATATATATATATATATATTTCTATATTTCAACACATTTCTAATCATAATAGTTTTAATAACCCATTTCTAATAACTGATTTCTTTTATCTTTGCCATGATGACAGTAAATAGTATTTTACTAGATATTTTTCAAGACACTTCTATACAGCTTAAAGTGACGTGTAAAGGCTTAACTAGGTTAATTAGGTCAACTAGGCAGGTTAGGGTAATTAGGCAAGTTATTGTTCAACGATGGTTTGTTCTGTAGACTATTGAGAAAAAAAAATGCTTAAAGGAGCTAATAATTGTGACCTTAAAATGGTTCTTAAAAAATAAAAACTGCTTTTATTCTTTTATGGACTTGGACTTTCTCCAGAAGAAAAAATATTATCAGACAGACTGTGAAAATTTCCTTGCTTTGCTAAACATAATTTAGGAAATATTTAAAAAAGAAAAAAAAATCAAAGTAATCAAAATATTTTTTTAAATATGTTATTTTTAATTAATTAATTTATTTATTTATTGTTCTTATATGCACTTCTTTTGCATATTCCTTCTTGTTGCCAAGGCTCTCATGTTAAATGATAACATATGGACTGAACAAATATGGTACACTGTTTTCTCACTGTCAACTCAGAAACTCTGGAATTATGTATATGTATTTGTGTATTTTTTTTT
>CAIGQQ010038184.1:2387485-2403915 GCA_903798035.1 Danio albolineatus
TGTGTGTGTGTGTGTGTGTGTGTGTGTGTGTGTGTGTGTGTGTGCGTGTGTGCGTGTGTGCGCGTGTGTGCGTTGGGGCTGGCCGATTTGGCCAAAAGTCAAAATCTAGAATAACTCGACTACAATTAATGAACGATTAATTCATCAATTTATTTTATTTTTTTGCCCTCATAGTTCACTAACAAGTTTTGTACAGTACATATGTTCACATTTTATAATTGAGAGATTTTTGAATAAAGAGTGCATTGCTTGATTTTAAAATAATTGTAGGAAACACACAAGATCTACTATCTATGATTATTTATTGAATATCAAACACTGAACACTATTGTCCTAGCTATCAAACAGACCAATCACAAAGCCGGCGCTACGGGTCTTCACGGCGTGTAGTTACATTTTTGTGAGGTGTACTGGTATGCGACTGTGCAAAAGGCGGTGGCGCACCATACATACTCAACGCAGAAGTCTTAACTTTGGGGTCACGTGACTCCACATGGGGTTGGGAAAGTAATTGGAAAAAAAAAATGACCTTGAAAAATTAGATTGATTATAGCTTATGAATGTCGATTTAAATTACTTTTTGATTAATCAAAAACACACATATTTCATCCAATATTTATGATCAAAAAGAAAAAAAAAACATCAACCTTTAAATATTTCTTGCTTTTTAATACTAAAGTGCCACAAACTGTAATCAAAATATTTGGTAAACTTTTCATTAAGTACAAATCAGATGTTGACAGCAACTAGGCATACTAATATAAAAAGTAACCATGACAAAACTATACAGAAACAAGATGATAGAAAAAATTTGCATACAAAAATGTAACACAGCTCTAAACTTAAACATAATCTAATTCTGTGAGTAGCTAATCTCTTACTAAAACTGGACCCAGCCAATTAGGCCATCGTCCATATCCCAGGGGGTGGGATTATGTAATGGCTTAAAGTAGGGGTGTCCAAACTCGGCCCTGGATGGCCGGTGTCCTGCTGACTTTAGCTCCAACACACCTGCCAGGAAGTTGCTAATGTATCTAGTAAGAGCTTGATTAGCTGGTTCTGGAGTGTTTGATTAGGGTTGGAGCTAAAGGGGGTTGGAGCTAAAGTTTCTCAATATGAGTTCTTCAGCGATCTTGTGTCCTCGTGTAACATCATCATCATCAACAGCCAAAGTTCGCAAGAACGGAGGACTCGTGAAAGTTCCTGGATGTGTTCTTGATATAAAGGACGCACCGATGCAGACTTGAGCACCGAACTCACTCTGGAAGTCCTAGAACTCATTGCGACGGATTAAAGGAGGCAACGTTTTATATAGACTTATTATTGAAGTTCAGAGATATACTTCTTTATCTCAGGTGTTTCTCTAAATGAGATGGTGAAAGTAAACATCAACATGAAAATCTTAATAGAGGCATAAACACAATAAGGTTGTTTATTTGTTATAAACATATATTTGTAAGGGTTTTATGCATGCTGTACATGTATTGAAAAAACAATTCGCTGTATAAATGCTGTAATATTTAAATAATTTTCAGTTGTAAATGCGTAAAGGTCATGTGACCATCAGGAAGGACACAGCATCTCAAGAGTTTGGCCACCCCTGGCTTAAAGGTATAGTACATCTGTCCTCATTTATTCACCCTCTAGTTATTCCAAACCTGTTTGGGTTTCTCTTCTGTTCAACACAAATCAAGATATTTTGATGAACGTTAGAACCCTACAGGCTCTGACTTTCATAGTATTTTTCCTATGTCCTCTAAAACAGCTTATTTTGTGTCCAACAGGTAAAAAGGTTGGAACTCAAAAGTTTGGAACAAACTGAGTCCATTTTCATTTAGCGGTGAACTATCCTTTTAATAGAAAAAGAAAGCTTAAGGACAAAATGTTAGAAATGCATTTGTAAACATTCATAAATGAAAGATGAAACAGGAGTACATGGAGAAGAAATACATCTAGCTTCTACTTAAAGAAGCAGAACAGTAAAACGCTGCACAAAGGTAACCAACTTTCTGCTAATAAGTAGACCTCCAAACTTTATGTGGCCTTCAGATTAGCGCAAGAACAGTGTGTAGAGAGCTTCACGGGTTTTCATGGCCGAGCAGCTGCATCTAAACCTTTCAATCATTAAGTGCAATGAAAAAGCATTGGATGTAATTGTGAAATGTGGACTAGAATTGGGAACCACAGCTCAGAATTGTTCTCTAGATTGACCATTCATGCTTCTCTGTCTAGCAATCTGATGGACAAGTTTGGGTTTGGTAGTTGGCAGGAAAATAATACATGGTGGACTGCACTTTGGAAGTTATAAGACTTGGTTAAGGATGGATTACGGTGTGGGGTTATCTTTTAGGGGTTTGATTTAGCCTTTTAGTTCTAGTGAAAGGAACTCTAAATGCATATTTTATACAAATCTCATGCTGCCAATCTTGTGGGAAGAGTTTACAGATGGCCCCTTCATGTTTCATCATGACAGTGCACAAAGCATAGTGCAGAAAGACACGAATGAGCAAGTTTGGTGTGAAGGAAATTGATTGACCTGTACAGTCCTAACCTCAACCTGACTGAACACCTTTGTGAGTCAGGCCTTCTCGTCACACATCAGAGGCTGATATCCTAAATGTGATTCAAAAAGAATGGTCATAAATCCATGAACACACTCTTAAACTTGTGGAAATCCCAGAAGAGCTGAAGCTGTTAGAGCTCTTAAGAGTTGGACAAGATCTTATGAAACCCTGCTGATTAAGACTGGGATGTCATTATAGTTCATGTGCATGTAAAGGCAGATGTACCACCACTTTTGGCAATACAGTGTGTGTGTGAGTGCGGAGGTGTTCAAAGTTTGTGAGCAAGAGACTATAAGTGTAGGAATGAGGAAGTATGTGTGAAGTTGCAGCATGTCGGAACAGAATCCCTGGAGAGCAGAAGAGAGCAAAGTTCCCTCTCTTTACCTCCAACGACCACATGCAGCCTCTCATTTTCATCTCGGTCTCTATACATCAACTGTATAACTCTATGATGCTCTCTCTGCCTTTACAATCATATTTCAAGTCTCACTGCCATGACAAATACTTAACAAATAAGTCATGCTGCTTTACCATTCACGTCTACAGCAAAGGAGAAAAAGTAAAATGTAATTATATAGAATAAAACAATGTGTATGTAATACAAGTTTTAAATGCTAAAAACAGTAAACAAAGTCAAATTAATATATAAAATATGTACTTGCTTTACATACTTATAATCAGACTAAATTAAGGGCACTTTAAAACCTCTCTTTTTAACACTATATTTCGAACGTTGTGTCAACTTCACAATGTCCCCATTTTCTGCCGGCTCCACTCCACTGCTCGGTTTCTGACATGAGGAGACTTCACACCTCCAAACAGCAGAACGCTGTGTGCCAACATGCCCTGAGGACACAGACAAGTGTATTTCTGTGCCGCTCTAACAGGCATGCACTCAAGAATATCGATGTATTTTTGAAAGAAAAGAAAGAAAGAGTGGGAGAAGAAAAAGCTATTATAAAAGCGAGCAAAACAAAAGGTTAGCGCAGATGAGGAATGTAATGTGATGTATTTTTTATTTAATACCATGTCAGCAACTAAGGCTATTTCCATGGCAAGAACATTTCAATAATAAATATACAATTAAAAACAACAAACAAATAAATATATAAATTAAGTAAGATTTTTGGCGTTAATACTTGATAAAAATTCTAAAATAAAATCCTGGTGACACTTTGTTAAAAATGTCCTTAATTTCATAAAAAAAGCAAAATGTGTTTTACAGTAAGGGGAGGTGTGCAGTACTAACATTTGAGATGGGTCTTCATCAAAATATCATAAAACTCTTGAGCAATTCCATGCAAATGTCAACCTTGCCATGAAAAGGAAAAAGTTTTCACCAAAACAGCGAAACCCAGTTTTACAGTTCTGTAAAAAATACTCAAAAATGTTTCAGTCAGTGTTTCCAAACAATTATATTTGATTTACCAAAATCACACAAGCGGCAATTTCACATCCGTCATATAACGGAAATGTCACAACAAAGCTTTTTCCTCATAAATGCAAAAATGTCAAATAAAATAAAATCGATTATTTTTGTTCAATAGTGAGCCAACTCTTATCCTGTTGATTAGCATTATTTCTTATGGTTTGTGAGGTTTAATTCAACGAATGTTGTAAACTGTAAACTTGCTAACTTTTTTGGTCACATAAATAATAAATGTTTATTTTCCTCATTTAAAAATGTTTGCAGACTGTTAATTTTCTGCTCCCATAACTCTGTGGTTAATTGTTTTGGAAAATACAAAAAAATGTTTCGATATAATGTTAATATAATTTCTATGTGAGTTTATGTTTTGAGTTTTTACTGCAAATGTCACATCCATAACACTGGAATTGCTCTCTTTTTGAGATTCCAGGCTGTATTTCATACAATTTATTATTTTGCAATGCATCCCACTCCTCTTGCCACTTATTTTAAATGTAAACATTGATAAAAAGAATCATCTCTCAAGGAAAAATATGGCATTTGTTCACCACTTGCTTCAAAGCGTCCTTAGCAGCTAGCAGATGAGGAAAGAAATCTGAATAACACACAAAACACAGTAAAACGAAGTCTGCTTAAACATCTACAGTCACTACAGATCCATCGGCTAGAGAGGAAGAGAGATAATCTGGTAATCTAATAATGCCATGAGTCAATCAATTGAGTACAAACATTTATTCTTTCACATGAGATGTAAAAACTGTTTTCTTGCTAGTTTTATTTTATTGTACAGTGTATAAATAGAGCTTCTGTGGTCATTTTTAGACCGCACACGCACCACACAAACGACTGACCTTTAATCCACTCAGCCATTACTGGCCAGCCCTAGAGAGCTCCTCACTTCAATAAGAATAATCCTGCATGTGTGTGTCCTCTGTGCTAAGGATGATGGGACATAGATTATGCCATGCAATCCTCCTTAGACTGACATCTGAAGCTAAACAGTAAGAAAGAGGAAGCCAGATGTGAACCTAAAGAGCACTTGAGTATTCAAGTGGGTAACAAGTTTATGAATATCAACTGTTACAGTCATCTTGGGAGCAGCAAAGATTCGAGGCGAGTTGAGAAAGTGCTGAAAATATAACCCAAGGAGCACCACTTCAAAAACCCTCAGGCAAAAGGTTTCATAGTTCTTAATTATGTTATAAAACACACCCATGCTGCAAAACAAAGAACGCAAAGTGGATATAGACAAATTAAACTTTTAAACTGGCTATCTGAATTCAATATAACTATAATGAACCAGCAAATAAAGCGCTTGTCCAAATAAAACTTGCAACAGTCTCAATTTACAAAGACTGCACAGCACAGACAATGAAATAATCAATAGAAAAACTGCAACGACTTTGTGGTCAGGACAAGATATACAATTTCTTGTGCCTAAATGCTTTTCAAACCCTCACACAGTCGCAGGCCTCAAAAAGCACTTGCAAAATTAATTAAAATCTAGACTCAACATTGCGTATGCTTGAGATGTGACTATTACGAATGATCACATTGCGATATCAATGCTAAAACTATTTATTGTGCAGCCCTAGTGCAGCCTGTATTGTGTACATTATTATTATGGCTATTTACTATTTGCAAGCATCACTCACTTTGCAAAAAATAAATGTCAAGAGTCCACTATAAAAGTCTCCTATATTGCAGTTAGAATATCCCAATAATTTAGAAAAGCCAAAAAAAAAAAAACTAAAATTATCTCCCTGGTAGGTTTATGTTTTTCATATTATGTAATAGAGCCTTTTTCCCTGATAATTAGCTTAAATTAGCGCATTTGTAAATGTGATATTGGGTTTATACTACAGCTCAAAAAAACAGAAGTTAATACTGCTGAAGCAGAACATTTCCAGGTCTTCAGCAACCCTGCAGACTGTTTTAAAGGGCACTTATGATTAAAATCATCTTTTGGAAGCTGTTTGGACAGAACTGTGTGTATGTATAGTGGGTCCACAATCATATTGGAGTGAAATAAAAAAACAAGTCTCTTTTTAAAATTTCCTGACATTAAAATAGGATCCTATTTTTAGGATTGAAAATTGAGGCCCACTGCAATGTAAGAGTGTGGTTTCCCAACCCACCAAATGGATTGACAGGCGCCATGTTTCTATAATAATATGTATACACATGTCCACAGAACATTGTTTTGCAAAGAAACTGATATTTAAACTCTCTGTGATTTTTCTAAGTTTAAAACAGAGCATGTCAAAATAGAGTAAAATCACAATGTAATTTTTAACCAATGTAATCACCACGGCTGGTGGTGACGCATATGTATGTGTGTGTGTTCTGCAAACGGCCTTTGTGTGAGACTCATCATTTCATAAAGGCTTGAATAAACTCCACCACAAATTTACTTGGTATTTTTGACTAATGAGCTGTATTTCAGCTTCATCTGAGTCGGTCTCTGTCACTGTGCTATTTATCTGATGTAACGCAGGATGACAAGCAGACGCGTACATGGAAACGGTGGGCGGGGAGAAGCAGCTCATTGGAATTTAAACCGACAGGCTACAAATGCAACAGCTACAATGTCCAATAGATACGATGTATTCAGACACCAAAATGGGCATATTCTGTAGGCTATAATAAATGATCTGATGGGTATTTTGAGCTTAAACTTTTCAGACACATTCTGGAGACACCAAAGGCTTATATTACATCTCGTAAAAGGGGTAAAATAGGTGCACTTTCATGAATCAGATTTAATGAATCATTTGATTCAATATTCCATTCAAAAAGACAATCACTTGGTAAGTTTCAGATCACTCAGTAGTTTGATACAAATGACTGAATTAATAATTCAATGAATCACTCATTAAGACTTGCTGCCACATACTGGATGTGTTGGTGTAAGGCCTGTCACAGTAATCAATATATCGACTTATCGTACAATACATGGACATGACCTCAATGATTTTTGGTGATGCAATATATATCGCCCATACATAAAAAGCAAATCTTGCAACATTTTAGCTGATTGCACAACCTCTCCATCTCTATTGGAGGTGTTAGTGTCAGTATGGTTTAAAAAAAAATACCACTATAGTATTTACTATAAATGACTAAAGTATATTTTGATATGGGTGCCTGACAACTGAAAATAGACTGAAAATGTTAACCTTGCATTTTTCTGTTAACATTTGTTATTTGTTTTGGATATGTGTTTTTACATTCTGATTCCAACACCTAATTATTAAATTGTTAAAATTACTAAATTAAATTAAATATTATTTAGTATAAAATATGATGCGTTCTTTGGAAGAGTCTACTTGCATTATGATGATATGATATTGTCATTCTGGCATTATATAATGAGCGGCTTAAAATGGTCTTAAAGTGACAATAATATCGTTTATCGCAATATATTTTGGTGCAATATATCGTACAACAAAAATAGATATCGTGACAGGCCTAGTTGGTGTCACACTTATCTATGACAGGACTAAATAAGTCAAGCTACAAGGTACAAGTACAGCAAAAGAATTCCCAAAAATATTAGATAATCTCTCATCAATACTGCACATCTATAAGTCCGAGATTGCAGCATTATACAATACCACTTCCCAGATCTCAAACTCTCAAATCTATTCAATCTGAGTCATGAAACAATTTCAGCACACACAAAATCAACTCTTTGCAGACACACAAGGATAAACCTTGAGCTCAGAGAAGCTTTCTAAAAAGAGAATGTGTGTTAGCATTAGAGTGACACCTACTTGCATTATAATATCAATCAACAATCACATTAATATAAACATTCACAATCAGCACACAGCGGTTAAACAAAGCTGCTGCAGCAGTGATAAACTACCCATGTTTACAGTGAAGTGTATTTACAGTAGCTATCCTGCAGTATTAGCATTATGGTATTATGTAAGTTACAGAGCAATAGAGCGGCGGAGCAGTTGAACACTGAGATTCGGTCGACAGAGCAAACAGATTAAAACAGCTTATGCGTTTCATCTGCATCAGGGCAGAGGAATCAGAAATCAGACCGTTTTTTTTCCAATCACATTACAGTTGTGTTAAATTAAAAACCCACTCGTGCACCAAAGCCTGGTAATGCTGTGTGTGGTAGCCCGTTTGTGTACATGAGAAGCGTATACATGCTTTCTTAAACTCTGTGTGATGTAGTGTGTTTCTCAGGCCAGCTGTCCGCTGAATGGTTATGTAGCAGAGCTTATGTAATACAGCAATGCACATCACACACACCCTGGTCACATCTGAGTGTCACAGAGATTCAAGACAATAAGCACATCATGTCCCAGCACTGTTTTCCTTTTGAAAGCATCTGTTCAGAGCAACTCGAGTGAACATTTGAGTTGCACATGCAAGCTCAATGCATCTGCGTGCGTGGGTATTGAAGAGCGCATCACTGTTGTTATGCCAATAATTAAGACGGCAAGCACATGACCTTCTCATATTTTCTGCTCTGTTGTTTGCACATGTATAGAACAACCCGAGTAAAGGATGCACATTCAAGATCAACTGCTTGTCCGTGCAGAATTTAAGAAGAGTACATCATAAACATATGCTGTTGCATGTCAATAATTAAATAAATGGTTCACATAAAGCTCCCAATTAAACAGCTATAGACATTTCTTCAGTCAAACATAAAGATATTTTAAAGACTCCATATATTTCAACTATTGACTATCACTGCATCTACAAAAATACCCTTAAACATTTTTCTTATAGACTTAGAAAGATGTGAGGGTGTCATTTTTAGGTGAACATTCCCTTTAAATATATGTATGAGGCAGCAAAAATACACAAACATCTGAATTCGAAAGCAGAGACTATTAAACGCAGCAACTTTGCATTTGTGTGTGTGTGTATTTGTAAAAAAGCCAAGCACAGTGCATAGGGATGTTAGGTAGGTGTTTGTGTCTGTCTCTATGTATGCATGCGTCTGCCTTACCGGTTCCTCTGGGTACATGGTGTGTCTCTGCAGTGCTGCTCAGTGCAGAATATCCTATAACAGGAGACTCGACAGTCACTCTGAACTGGGCTGGATGCAGGATGCTAGAGTCAGAGCGGAGCGCTAATACTAACACAAGCACAACACTCTCCTCACCCCCTCCCATTCAACACGGCCACGTTACGCTGAACATCCCAACCCAAACTGTCTATTGCTCTCCCTCTGTTCTCAAAGAGATTAAGCGAATCTTCGTGAACGTACAGACAATCCTTCTGTTCACACGCACAGATAATATTAATAAACAAACAAACTACAGGCTGAGATTTTCATCCACTTCTATCAAAATCTGTCCTCAGAGTGTGATGTAGACGCTGTATATACTGTATCCTTCATGCTTCAGTAAGTGACCTTTGTTCACGCACTTTAAAAGACACATTTTGTTCAAACAGAACACGCCTTGCTCAGTTTCAAAGAGTCTTTATCTATGGCATAATGAAATGATGATGTCAAGATGAGATACTTATGAAGCAACCCATTAAAACAGTTAAAAAGTTTGGGGATTTTAAAAAAATATATGTTTTTTCAAAAACATTTGGCTCAAAAAGGCTGCATTATTTGATTAACGACTAAAGCAATAATACTGTGAAATATTATTTCAATTCAAATAAAAGCTGTTCCTGAGCTTCGGCTAAAATATACTCACTGGCCCCTTTGTTAGGTACGTTAATGCAAATTTCTAATCGGCCAATCACATGACAGAATCTCAGTGCATTTAGGCATGTAGACATGATCAAGACGATCTGCTGCAGTTTAAATTGAGCATCAGATTGGGGAAGAAAGGTGATTTAAAAGACTTTGATCGTGGCATGCTTGTTGGTGCCAGACGGGCTGGTCAGAGTATTTCAGAAACTGCTGATCTACTGGGATTTTCATGCAAAACCATCTCTCCAGCCAGTCTGTTTCCAGCTGAAACACAGACAACAGTAGCTCAAATAGCCACTCGTTACAACCGAGATATGCAGAAGAGCACCTCTGAACGCACAACACATCAAACCCTTAAGGCAGATGGGCTACAACAGCAGAAGACCACACTGGGTGCCTCTCCTGTCAGCTAAGAACAGGAAACTGAGGCTAAAATTTGCACAGGCTCACCAAAATTGGACAGAAGAAGATTGGAAATACGTTGCCTGGTCTGATAAGTCTCAATTTCTGCTGCAACATTCGGATGGTAGGGTCAGAATTAATCCTGCCTTGAATCAATAGTTTAGGCTGCTGGCGGTCATCCCTTCATGACCACAGTCTACCAATCTACTGATGGCTACTTCAAATAGGATATCGTGCCATGTCAAAGCACGAATCATCTCAGACTGCTTTCTTGAACATGACAATGAGTTCTCTGTACTCAAATGGCTCCACAGTCACCAGGCACCTTTGGATGTGATGGAACGGGAGATTTGCATCATGGATGTGTAGCCGACAAATCTGCAGCAACTACGTGATGATGCTATCATGTCAACATGGACCAAAATCTCTGAGGAATATTTCCAGTACCTTGCTGAATCTATGCCACGAAGGATTAAAGCAGTTCTTAAGGCAAAAGAGGTCCAACCCTGTACTAGTATCCATTTATTATCATCAAAACTAAATATTTTTGGAGACTGTGATTAAGGATTTTTAGAAAAATAAAAATATAAAAAATCTCTTTATAATACAAATGAGTCTTCAGATTACTCTTGAACAGTTTAATGAAATCCTGCCAAATGTATTTTTAAATGGTACTGTGTGTGTGTGTGTGTGTGTGTGTGTGTGTGTGTGTGTGTGTGTGTGCACTTGTGAAAAAGAAAAAAAATTAAGATACAGGAATCACACCACCCTACACATACCATGATGACACAACCACAAATATTTGCTGTTTTGCAGAAATGCTGATGACAAAGCAGGAGGAAAGAAAACAGAAAAACAGTGGGAGGACATGACAAAAATGAAAGCTTCAGAGAGAGAGAGAGAGAGAGAAGAGAGAAACCTGACCTCACATAACCAGAAAAAAAAAACTCACAAGTAACTATGCCTAAAACCAAAATAAAAGACATACTTAAGTAACTGCATCAAACAGGCACTAAATGTTCTTAATTAGATCTACATAAACTGTTCAAAAAAGGAGAAGTGAGAGATCGTTCTTTCTAGGGCTGCACGATATAAAAAAATCTGACATTGCAGTATTTTGTTTTTCTGCTATAAATATTGTGATATGAATACAGTTTCAACAGATCGTTCATTAAGATTGATTGGGGTGAATTTTCATGTACATTTTTTTTTATTGCAACAAAATTAATTGCTACAGAGCAACGAAAAAAGTTAAATAAACAGTGCTTTATGGTTTTCTGTAGAGTAAAACAGTAGTCAGGTACAGAAATTGAACAATGCAATATAAAATAACTCTGTATAGTCTTCACTGTATTAAATCAATAAAATTATTCATCATTGAAGTTACAAATGTATTGTTTTTGTGGCCGAATGCTTTAAACCTTCTTGAAATGGCTTTAAAGCACATGCAATTGATAAAGTTTCACTCTGTTATGGTTAGACTTTGCAAACACTATTCAAATCTCATGTATTCTCAACTGGTGTGCTGATCAACTATAAACCCAACTCAACATTGGATAACCTGTGATGTGACTACTGGGGACCCACACATCGCGATACTGATGCTGAGATGATATATTGCGCAGCCCTAGTTCATCCTGACATTTATAAAAAGGGAATAAGATATCCAGACCGCTTTTCAGGTACTAGTGGTACTAGATTCTCACCTGTAGGTTATCAGTGGAACCGCTGCTGAGTTCATCCCCAGATTCTGAGTCAATCCGGTTTTTATCCGAATCAGCTCCTTCTTCGGCAAGCTCTTCTTGAACTGCAGCTTTTTCTCCTCGATCCTTCCTCTCCGAATCTTTGTCTTTATCCCGTTCTCCATCCAGTTTGCTACCCGGAGACTCCGCTCTGAAGCAAGGAAGCCCACCAGGGAAAGTGTTCATTTGTGCGGGAGGTAAATGTCTAGTTGGGCTAACCGGACTGCCTCGGTCATCCCTGGGCGGCAGTAAAGCAGTGCTGGAGGGAGACGGACACGGACTCTTTTTGTTGTCATTTGGCCGCTGGATCTCCAGCGCAGAGGGTCGGTTGGGCCCAGGCCCCCCTCTGCCTGGTACATTAAGGGGTTTAGGAGGGGGCATGAGCGCCCGTCGCACCTCTCGTACATACTGTGCTGGGACATAAAATGGCTTACTGGCCTCGTCCTTGCGAACCTGCCACCAGTCCTCATTGGTCTTCTTTACGAGCAGGTAACTTTCCCCATGTTTAATGGTGATCAAACGGTCTTTGGACTTGTAGTCGTAATCGTACTCCACCTCTATGTACGTCTGACCCGGAGCAATCGAGCGGTCCGCCATCGCTGTCAGAGGTCAGAAGCTGGAGGAAAGGAGCATGATGGGGTGTGCTGGGTCAATACGGAATCAGCTGAAAGAGAAATAGAAAGCAAACATCTTGTCAGAAATAACCACAACTGATGTCTGTTTTCATGTGCTGCAACTGTACGGAGTGTTAAGTGTGAAGTATGACAAGTAAAGGCGCAACCAAGCAAATGTCGTTCAGCATCCTCTGTGTCTTACAAAATACAATTGTAAAAGAAACATGCAGTGGTGCTCAGCAGAAACTAGTATTTTCAAGTGAATACAGGCAATATCATTTGGTGCATTTAAACAAAGCAGTTTTATTAAACAGTAATATCCATTGAAGGCGTGAGTCTGGTCACATAACCGTTTCAGAAATAGAGATTATACATTTTTAAATTCAAGGGTTATAGCAATTAAATTACAAACAACAACATTTCAAATACATTTCATATTTCCTCTTGATTTTTCTCATTTTATTTAATATTTTCCCCCCAACATATTAATTGGTTTGCACTAGTTTTTGGACTGTAACCTTGTTTTTGGGGGGGTTAGATTAGATTAGGTGGCTCAGTTGTTGTTAGCACTAAGGCAGCAACAGTAAAGGTCTTCATCAGAAAGAGCCAGTGTGCTTGAAACATTACACGCTTTGTGTTAGCCTTTTTAAATTTAATAAATTGGTCTTTTTTTGGAGCTTTGGTGTTGCCGCCGTTAAGAATATATTTTTGCACTTTTTGCTTTTTGGCTTAGCACCCATTTAGAGTGGTGTGCATGCTTTTGTGCATTTTTTCAGTTGTCACCTCACGGCAAGAAGGTTGCTGGTTTAAGTGGTGGTTGGGCCATGAGGCCGTTCGGTTTGGAGTTTGCTTGTGAGCGAATAAAGTATCCTATAGATATTATTCATTTAAAAGGGAGATTTGTGATGGGTGTTCTCATTTGTGTGGATCACTGTAAATAGAAAAAGTTAGGACTCCTGCATTTCTGCACTAGACTGTCGATTTACGCACACTGAATCAAAGAAGCTGTTGATTACACAAAAAAATATATAGTGCTCTAAACTGATAAGCTGATTTTGTTTTTTTTTAAATCAACTAACTGCATACATCCATTCTGGATTCCCTATTTATCAATAAAACAAAAGTACATTTAAATAAAGCAAAGACTTTGGCATTGGTTTTCCTTAAATAAAAAAAGAAAAGAAAATTTATTCGTATCAATTCACTAAAAAATTTAATTTAAAAAGAGAAAAGTAACTGAAGAAAAAAATGATCAATAAAATAACATAATTATATATTTTATAGTATAAATAAATAGTTTGAATAAAAGAAAACATTGGGATTATAGAGAAAAAAAAATATTTTGATGAGCAATATTCAAATTCTGGACAATAATCAAATAATTTAACCAAAAGATAATGATTAACAACAATAATTTTATAAATAAGTGTTAGCTCTATATTCAATATAAGCATGTTGAATATAGTCTTAACATCTGTCTTTCACTTCAATAACCTGACCATCTGTTTCTCTTGAACATCTGCTTTTCCACAGCTCTGAACAAATAAGCAAACACATTTAGTCGCTTGCTAATTTTAGGTGATCTTCACATTTTAACACACAAAATTATGTGAAAGATGCACAAATATAGACATGCATCCAATAAACCCATTCCAAGAGTTCATAACACTATATGGTGAAAACCACAATCATGGGGAAAGCAGGGTTTTGAAACAGAGGAATTTGCTTCAGGCCAGAGTACATGAACTCATCTGAGACATGATTACAATGTAAAATATAAATTGTACAATCAGCACAGCAGTACTTTTATATTTAAAGTTTATGCATATTTTGTTAATTGAAGGAAATGTTTTTTTGTTTTTTTAAATAAACGTTTTATTAATCATTTGATAAATCTGTGGAAATCTAATGGTGTCATTTCTGTCACTTAAATAACTAAAGCACATGACCAAAAGAAGTCACCGATACTCCACACTGGCATACTGCTTAAAGACTGCTGGACACAGCAAAACTGGTTTACAGAACCAAATCCTGATCCAATGAGTGATGTTGACATCAGAAACAGTAAATCCTGCAGTCAAGTATCCAAGAACAGGATTTTGAGATAAAGAAAAAGGGGGAAAATAAAGAAAACCTACATCTTTTGATCAATGATTTACTTGATTTCCCTGAATATGCCCAAAATATCACAATATCCAGCCAATAAAATAAAGAGAACTAGAAAAATCTGTAATCCATATATTAAATATGACAGTGGTTCTCAAGCTTTTTTCACCAAGAAAAAAATTGTCTCTCCAAGTACCACCATAATAACCAGTATTGAGGTACAGTAACATAGTAGGCCTAATTAAGCATAAATTAAGCACTGCACAGTTCAAAAACAAAGCAGATTAATTCTTTTAATTAAGAATATTTATTATTGTCAGCCACTTTTAGCCTATTAAAATCAATTTACTGATCACATTGGTGTTATCTTATACATCAAAGGGTTAAAATTGTGTTCATTTTTTTTACTTTAATTATTCAGAGATTCCTCCGCGTACCACTAGAAGGAAGCTTGTGTACCACAGTTTGAGAACCACTGAAATATGACATATTGTCAAATATTCATGAAAATCAACAAGAGTTTAAGCATCAAAAAATACATTTTTTATGCTATTCAACTATTGTGTATGAAAAACGGAAAATAATTTCAACCTTATTTTGACAGTGTATTTTCTCAGATTACACAGCATTTACGTTATTGAGCCATGCATGTGGACTAACCTAGTTAAATTTATAAGGTATTTTGTAGCATTTAACATGCACTTCTCATGAGAAAACCAGAACAGGAGTGGAAAAAAAAGGAATGAAGTCATTCAACACAAAGCAAATCAGTTGCCTGAATAAATAATCTACAATAAGTTTATAAAGACGATGTATGAGCACAGCATGTGGCAGAGGTTTCACCCACACACAGAAACCTCGTATCTCACACACAATCAGTCACAAACATACTGTCCTACTGTCAACAACATCACCACAATTTAAAGTGCTGTCAAACTGATTTAACCGAGATTTAAGGGGGAAACCAAGCAAGCCAAACAAACACATAAACAACAGTTTACCGCTGACATTTATCAGTTCGCACAAATCATGACATGAAACGAGTCATTTCCTTGTCCTAATTTTCTTACGTGAATGACATGTCGATATGTAGGATAATGTTATACTACACAGCATAACATACATTTCCTAACTTACACTCGTCTAACAACGACATATCAACTTCAATCCATTCTATCAGACGAGGCAACATTTTTTTTTTTAAAGACAATAAAAAGAGAATGACGCTAAGGTTAAGGGGGAGATCTTTAATCTGAAGTGAAATTCCTTCCCTCAGGTGAGTGTCACACCATAAAACTTACCTGTGCAAAGCTTTAATCAACGTTAGATTAAACTATAACTTAATTTCCTCACGAAATAACGTGTTAAACACTACATGTAATCTCGTTTATTAAGCTCTGAAGAGGTAACGTTAATGTTAAAAAAACCGAGGAAACAGGTTCGCTCTCATTCCTACCTGCTAACCTGCTAACGCGTTTAAAAATCTGCCAAAACCCAATAAAACACCTATACTTGGGTCTAATTTCACAGGTTACCGACAGATAAACATACCTGAGCAGCTTTTCCAGAGGTTTGGCGGGCAACATCGACATAAACTTGCTGATTTAAAGGCTCGTCGGTTTTGGTGGACAGTTGAGCGTCGAAGTTCCTTGTTCCTGAGCCGCGACGCGAGCGAACTCCTCCGGCACGCGCACTCCTGCCGCTCCCGACGGGCCGCTGCCTGTGTCAACTTCAGGTGGACTCTGGAGGGGTTTAGGACGGTACTTTGACGCCACCGTGAGGCGAACTCACTTCATCATCATTAAAGGAACAGTTCAAAACTGAAAACTGTCAATTTACCAGCAGCAGTTTTAACATGAAGTGACACGACATCTGACGTACAGATGCCAC